>JAFIRS010000365.1:600000-791166 GCA_018342105.1 Gonioctena quinquepunctata | reverse complement strand
ATAATATTCCTGCAAAGACTTGTCGGTTGAGTCATAGCCGCATCATCGCTGGCTCCTCCCACTTTCCAAAATGGCCACCGCCATTCACTGATCACGTGACACTTCCTCCCAACCAATGCCGTTGACGGATATTGGTTGACACCCCATTTCAATATGCTGCTCGGCTATTGGATAACGGCCGGCGGCTATCACCACGCCCAGACCTATCACAGCTCTCCCCACCTCCCACTCTCAATCACACACTCCCATACACAACATGGCTGCCACCATTCCGACCAATCACAGGCCACTCATCCCCCCCACCTTTTTCCCTACCCCACATACAACCACCATCCCCCACCTCTCTCATGAAACCGCCATTTTGTGGTGGTGGTGCGGGAGTAACCGATGACCGGAGAGGTGCGCTCGTAGTGACATAGCCCTTCTACTCATATGTTCTATTAGTAATATTTTTCACATTTATTTCTCATATAACAAAGCATACTGCAATGGAACGTTGAATTCAAAAAATATTTCAAGATTACTAAACTAGTTTTTCCACTGGTCGGTTGAATGTGCACATATGATCGGTAATAGGAAACGACGTTGAATTTGGTCAATAAACGGTACCATTTCGGAAAATTGAAAATTCACCATTAATTAAAAGTAGTAAACTTAGGTATATGAATTTATTGCTGATTTAAAAATATCGGCCAGGAAGTTGGAATGGTGGAAAAAAGTAATTAGCTTAGTTTAGCGGTGTGATCTTGTTTTTTTTATTTAGCTATACCTTTAGAGGTCGGTAAAAGGTACATTTACCTTAATATGATCTCGACTCGACTACTCGGGAGATACTCTGTTTAACATAACTAGAGATAGGAAGTGAAGCATGATCACAAGTTGTCATTCAGTTCTTTCATGTACATTTTGAAAATAATAATAATAATTTCATTGGTAGAA
Organism: Gonioctena quinquepunctata; assembly: GCA_018342105.1. Classification (NCBI taxonomy): domain Eukaryota; kingdom Metazoa; phylum Arthropoda; class Insecta; order Coleoptera; family Chrysomelidae; genus Gonioctena; species Gonioctena quinquepunctata. The sequence continues at coordinate 790,227 of JAFIRS010000365.1, read as the reverse complement.
CAGAGAAACGAGAATATACATTGGCATCGATAGATACATTGCCACACACACACAAAGAACATTTACGATTGTTCGATATTACAATAAACTTCGTTTATTGGTTCATCACTGGTATCAATTTCCCGCCCGGAACACTCAGTTAAACAGGTTATGCGCCCAGGGATGTTACTTGTTCAACATGAGTTTTTCGAATTTATCCAAAATTGAATCTCTCAACAAGAAAAACTATGACATATGGAAGATGCAGATTGAGGCTTTGTTGTTGAAGAACGACGCACGAGTAATTGTCCAAAGCCCAAATTGATGAAAAATGACAAGTTGAGTAAAAAGTTGGAAATATAGATGAAGAATGATCGTAAGACAAAATCGGATTTAATATTGTCGATTAGTCCCACAGAACCGCATCAAATCAAGGGTTGCGCAACTTTGCGCGGTGTATGGCTAAAACTGGAGGATATCTATCAATCCAAAGGGCCTGTTAGAAAAGCTTCACTCCTGAAACAGCCAACTCTGCAACGCATGTAAGGAGGTGATGATGTGCGTGAATACGTTAACATAATTTTTCATGCTGTGGACAAACTGAATAAAATGTAGGGGGTGACTGTTCTGTGGCGGATCGGCTTTTGAGAAACCAAGTATTTTTGCCGGACTACTCATTTCGGTAAGGATTTTGGACTGACGGCCAAAGACCTCTCTTAGAAAATTCGTTAAAAGAAACGTGGAATAATAATCACTTTCATCAGTATAAAGGTCGATTTCAATTAACACTACTACCGTGTATCAACGAATTTATATATATATATTCATATATATATATATATATATATATATATATATATATATATATATATATATATCATATATATATATATTTATATATATATATATATATATATATATATATATATATGTATATATATGTTTTCTTCAATTTTTCGGAATGAAGGTCTGATTCAATCAATTCATATAATTTCTCATAACTTATATAGAATAATATAGAAATAATTGAGAATATATTGAAAGAAAATAATTACCCAAGACACTTTGCAGAAAAAACAATATAAAAATGAATACATGCGATCTACAATAAAAATGATAATGAATTAAAGAAAACAACAATATAAACCTTCACCATACATAGTCAAATTATCGAATAAAATCAATAAAACAATGGAAAAACACAACATAACTATTTCACACCGACTGAAAAATACGAACAAAACTATTTATTCAAAATTAAAACCAGAAATATCAAAAAACAAGCAAACTCATACAGTATAGAGAATAAAAAACAAAACAATATTTGCAGAAACGAGTACAAGCCCACAGATACTCAAAAACCGACATGACAGACACATCCAAATACGAAAAAAAAATCAACATAAGTTTGACAACGTTGAAATTTTGACCAAAAGAGGAATCCGAGAGTGAGAACATTCTTTGAAATGATACATATTGAAAAAGACCCCAATAGCATTAGCAATAGAAATGATATCAAAAACTCAAGCCAGATTTATAACAACATTTTTTAACTCTGTATATAGTAATAATGATGAAAACTGATATTTATAGGCTGCCAAAAAAATACAGTCTGGCTCATACACTAGAACACAATATGAAAAATCCGGTGTACTTATGAAGAGGGTAAAAATGCATGAAAGATAAACAAACCATTTCCGATAACTCAGACGCAGTTGAACCTAGAATAAAGTTCGTACGATGCGAACGCAGAATTCAAATAAAATAATTTGTAAGTGAATACTCATAAATGTTACAGATATTTTTATATTGAGATGAATAACGTGTTATATTTCGAACCATATGTTCTTAAGGAATTATTTTAGTGCATACATTTCAATAGTGGCAGTAGATATATTTATTTCATGTTCTTCATCTTTTCCAATCAACATTATGTACTATTAAGATCCAGTTGAATTAAAAATCAATCATTGTCAATACCATAATCGAAGTGGCTCTCGATTCCTGATGCTGTAATGGCTTTTGGTTTATTCCTTCAAACTCACTCTGTAACATAGCATAAGAAAACTCATTATATGGAAATGTATCTATTTGGGAAATAAAAGTATAAAAAGTATACAGTAAAATATTATGTTAAGTTAAATATGTCTCAAACTCCATATTTTTCATTTTGGTGTTTCAACCTGATGATGACAAATACCATGTCGAAACGTAGTCAAGAGAAATTATATAAATTGATTGAATCAGAACTTTATTCCGAGAAATTGAAGAAAATATATATTTGGTCAAGAAACTAAAGAAAATATATATATATATATAATAAATATATATATATATATATATATATATATATATATATATATATATATTTATATATATATATATATATATATATATATATATATACCTAATATATAAAATTCTCGTGAAACGGTGTTTGTAATTAAACTCCTCCGAAATGGCTCGACCGATTCTCATGAACTTTTGTGTGCATATCGGTTAGGTCTGCGAATCGGACAACATCTATTTTTCATCCCCTCAAATGTTAAGGTTGGTCCACCCATAATTTTATTTTTTTTCAGATAGAAATTTTTTTGTTTATTTTTTTATGATACAGCATTCAAAAATACATACAACCCTGAATTTTCACCCTTCTACGATCAACCCCTATTTTTCCATCGCAATTTTTATTTTATTTTATTTTATCCACAGATCCGCAATAGGGTTGCAAGATGGCAATCGAATATAATAAAGTTGTAGTACGATAAATTGAGAACGGATTATAGGATAAAGAAAAAACGGGATAACAGGACAACGGGATAACGGGAATAACGGGATAACGAAAAAACGGGAAAACATGATAACAGGATGACACGATAAGGAAATAACGGGAAAAGGGAATAACGGGATGAATAAAAAACGGGATAACAGTCTAGATAGAACAACATAAAGGAAAACATAGAAAAAAACAAATTCTACGCGGACGAGAGTTTTCGGGAAGAACATTTTAGGGAACATAGAAATTTGGACAGGACAACGTCTGTCGGGTCAGCTAGTATATATATATATATATATATATATATATATATTTTACACTTAATATTTAAATTCCTGATTAGAAATTCATTTCAAAAAAAGTGAAATCTACAGATTTCTAAATGACAAAACTCCCAGCCAACACTATTTGAAATGACTGGTAATAGCTCCCCAGAAAAAAGTCATTTTTATATTTCATATATATGCACATATTTTGATTAATGAATTTTATTCAATAATTTTAATTCTCAATTTCTCCTTTTATTTCAGGTAAGTACGAAGAAATGGAATTTCCTATACTCATATGCCTATCTTTCGAATACCAAACTCCTATATTGGCATCATTTCCCTACTGAAATATCTATCCGGAAAACAAAAAATCATTATTAACTAGAGGCCTTGCATCGGACAACCTAGCAATGCGTCACATATAATATATTCGAATTCGCGACCTACCAATCTGATTCTCTGATCCACGATAATCAGATTGCCCGTTCACCCACGCGGAGGTGTCAGCGATTTACTGACGCCGACGTAGAATCATGCATGTATGATTTCACGGAAAACCAAACATTCCACATCAGGTAGGCCTCGTGGTCGGCTGAGCCCTCATCCCCCTCACGACGAAGGATATGAAGTGACAGGAATTGGACAGGTCAGTATAAAACTGCAACAAGTTCTAATTAATTGCAACTGAAACAAATTTCTACCTCGTTCAGATGTATAACCTAGAATTCTTCCAGACACTTTTTGGGGTCTGAAGGCCGGTTTGCAATATGTCGAAGTGTGAAATGAAATGTGTATAATTTCAGAGCTGGGGATTTTCTTCATGGCAAAAACAATCCGTAGAATGCGAATCCCTACTCTATATAAAACAGCAAACAGCAAAAATGCAATAATATTCGTTGTGATGAATTTCCTGAAATAAGTTTTACGAAGACAAAATCACGTTTATAACGCAAACGAAGAATATTCAGAAATCTCAACGCTTTGAGCGGAGGCAAAATTTTGAGATCTGAATTCAAGAAAACTACAAAACAGAATGGTCCCGAAGTGAAACCATGCCCCCCTCAAGGTTGAGAGCCCATGGATAATATGTCATCTTCACACTTCTGTGAGCTACTATCCATTTGTCATCCTTTCCCGCTCCTCTTGGAGCGGAACTTGCAAATTGGCACGTTTGCAAGATTCAAATCGTACCTCTTGTGGTATGAAGTCAGCCTCTGAGTGCTATCAACCCCTTGTGTTTTTGTGTGTTTTCCTGACTTGTGGTGTGTATGCATGCTGTTGATGTACCTGATGGGTGCGTAAGGGTAAGGTGTGATATTTGTGGGTGTCCGTCTTCTGAAAAGTTGCGTCGGCATGATTCCGTACATGGTCGTCTATGGAGTGTGGATTGACATTCAGGTCCCTGTAGATGAATCTATTCGGGACGTATCTAGGAGCGTTCCGTTCTTAGGCTCACTTTCGAAAACCACTGGATCTTGGTCGTGTATGTATCTGCGCATTGGCCACATGCGGCATATGCATATAGGATGATGAGAAGGAGGATGGTCCTGATGAGAAGCAGCTTCAATTGGAGGTCCATGTTGTTCTGCGACCTATGAGGGGGTTGAAGTTTCTTTGGGCTGCCTTCGGTAGTCCGAGCCTCTGTTCCATATGTTGTCTGAATGTCAGCATCTTGTTCAGAGTCAGTATCTTGTTCAGAGGTGTTTGGCTTCGTTTGTCCAAGGCATTCGTTGGTCGTTCATGATGTTATGTCCTGATGGAGGTGTTCGTCTTCTGGTGAATAGTATGGCCTGGCTCGTGTCTGCGACGATATCGATTTTCCATAGGTTAAACCAGTCCTCTAGTCTGTCTGCTTGTTCTTGCAGATACCGGGTTACCTGAGCTGCGTTTGCTGATCTGGCCACTAGTGCTGTGTCGTCCGCGTACAGTGCTAGTTTGTTGAAGTTATTTCAGGTTTTGGGATGTCCGCTGTGTGAATGGAAAACAGATGTGGAGATAAGACTGCGCCTTGCGGTACTCATGCTTCAAGGGTCCTTGCTGTGGAGGAGTCGTTACCAACTTTGGAATTGCCGTTTCCTCAGAAAGGAATCTATCAGCTTCACTATGGATGTGGGGTATTCAAAGTCTGCCATTTTGTTGATTACACCGTCATGCCAAACCCTGTCGAAGGCCGTGGAAATGTCTAGAAATGGGGCTCTTGTGTAGTGTCCTCTGCCCAAGTTGAAGCCCGCTACAGCAAAGTCCACTATCCTCAGGACCTGCATTTCCGTAGAGTGTCCTTGACGAAATCCAAACTGCTCGTCTGGTAGGACGTTGAGTTCTTTCCTTAGTGATTTCAATCTTCTCTGGATGACTTGCTCTGTCACTTCGCTCATCGAGGATGTGAGTCTGATGGGTCGGTGGATTTGCGGAATCACAGGGCTCTTGTTGGGTTTCGTCATCATGATGACCGTGGCTCCTTTCCAGGGCCGTGAAAAGTGTCTGATTTAGGCCACACCATGCCCCCCTTGAGGTTGAGCGCCCATGGATAGTAAATCCCCTTCATGTTATGTGTGAACGAGATTTACTATCCACTTCCATCCTCCCCCGCTCCTCCTTGGAGCGGTCCTCAACTCGCAAATGGCACGTTTGCGAAATCGAAATCGTACCTCCTGTGGTATGAAGTCAGCCTCTGAGTGCTTTGAACTGATTGTTGTATGTTTACCTGACTTGTGCGTGTGTGAATGGTGGTTATGTACCTGATGGGTGTGTATGGTGTGATGTGGGTGTGTTGATCTTACGTGTTTTGGGTTGAGTTGTTACTCACCTGACGCGCCGGAGTGCTACTCTCGGTGGTGAACGATCGTTTTGGTAGACTGGTCGCGAATACTTTTCCCTTTCTCTAAACCTGGGATCGTCCAGGTTTAGGTTCGCGTGGATGTCTTGAATCACCGGGTTCGTGTGGGTGTCCGTCTCCAGGAACGTCGCGGTGGCGTGGTTCCGAAATGGTCGTCAATGAAGTTCGGATTGACATTCAGGTCCCTGTAGATGAATCTTTTCGGGACGTATCTGGGTGCGTTCACTGCCATCCTTAGGCTCACGTTTAAGAATAGCTGGATCTCCGTCCTGTATGTTTATGCGCATTGACCCCATGCGGCGGATGCATACAGGATGATGATGAGGAGGATGGTCCTGCTAAGGAGCAGTTTTAACTTTATTGATACGTCTTATTCTCCTGACAGTCTGACTGGCTCGGGTTTCCATGTCTTCCACCTCGTCGGTTTGGTTGACCTGGTTGTCTCTACACTGGCGTTCGAAAGCGTCCTCAAATGCTTCTGCCTTTTAGTTGTCAGTGTAGACCAGGACCCCCTCTCCGTGGAGTGGCGGGCACGGTTTCTTTCTGCCTTGTCGAAGTACTTTCTGCATTCTCCATACAGAGTTCTCTTCTGTGCTCATTTCTGTCATCCTGTTAGTCCATTGCTGTGTTTGGTGAGCTTTGAGTTCCAGCCGCAGTTGCCTGCCTGCCTGGTTCATTCTCCTCTCATCTCCGGGAGCCAGTGTTCTCTAGTATCTCTGTTTCAAGCGGCGCCTGCTCCTAACTAGCTCCCTAACCTCTGGGGTTAGTGCTAGTTGGAAGTTGAACCTGGTTGCTTGGGTGGTCTTGGAGCTGCATTCTATGGCTTCCTGGATCGTTTGTTGCAACTGTATTGTTGCTCTTTTGAGGTATGTCTTTGTGTGTATTTGTGGAATGTGTCCTATGGAGCCGTGTATGATTCTTTGGAATCGGTTCCAGTCGGTCGTCTTCCTGGTGGCTGGTTCCCCAGGTTCCGCGTCTCCCCCACCTATTGTGAGTAGGATTGGGTTGTGGTCTGAGGAGCCCTCGTCTGATACTTTCATCTCGGTGTCTGATTTAGGCGAGAAAATACGCCTAATTTATAGGTGCGTCAGCACGCTATTACCGTAACGGTCTCGCCAATTCATGGGGGAAGCGTTCTGATTGGTCAATTGTCACGAACGAGCCTCTAGCTTGATTTTGTAATGTAAATGAATTTCAAACGGATTCTGAATGAAATAGTTGTGGATTCTTCCACCATTTTTACCCATTTTTTTTTGTCTCGTCTCGTACTCATTGGTCTGAGCACTATAGTTCGAAGATTATAGCTGTCCAGATCATTAGATCGTTGGTGGCCAGTGTGTTGTGCTAATTCACCAATAAATGCGATAAAGTCGTCCTATTTCATGTGTTCTGTGTTGTGCAAATCACGGGTGAGTTTGTTGTATGTTGTGCAAGTCTCTTACTGAAGCTATCGTTCATAAAAATTTTAACATGATGAATTCCGCCTTGGAGGGGGCGAATATTCCGCCGGGAATTGATCCAGATCGGCTTGCCGACTTGGACAATCGATTCCTGACGGAGCTTTCCTAGTTCATCCTCAAGTTTAAGCAGCCCTTGCTCAACAAAAATTAGATTTCGATAACAAATTCGACTGTCATATTCACGAATTTGCCAAGCAAAGGCAAGAATTCGAAACCATTAAGAATGAGCTGTCAAGTCTAAAGCATCCTACAAAGGATTCTCCAGTACTTTTGAGTGTAGATGGCTGGCTCCCTGAAACCAATACCACCTCAAAAACTCACCAACCCCCTTAAAAAAAAAGGCAAACAAAAGTCTTTGAGTTCGACGAAAACTATAAACTCGTCAACCAGTCATCAGTTAAAAACCCAGAACCTAAAAAAATTGCCTCGCTGATTAGAAAAGCATATAAGTCAGAAAGACAAAAAGACATAAATTTCAAGAATTTTGTCAAGGAAAAAGAACTTAAGTATATATTAAGGAGTGAGAGAGTCATGCTATGGATGCAAGACGTAGCCAATGGCAAAAGAACACACCCAAGAGATCCAGATAAATACACAGATGTATATTATGCAATCTGCCAAATTTGGAAAAAGGAAATCCCTGAAATTTGGGAAACATATAAAGTAAACGTCGCCAAACTGGGCAAAGTTCACAGAAGTAACAAAAATTACATGGAAGATGAATATTTCAATCACCTTTCCAACTCAGAAACGGACGAAGAAATTCCAGAAAAATCTCAGAAATTTCGAGAGACAGAAGAAAAACTGGAAGAAATCAAAACAAACAAAATGAGTATGCCCGAAGTCATTAGCGGAATACACAGACTGTTAGCAGAAGGGAAATCCACTGAAGAAAAGATTGCCAAGGAAAAAAAGGAGATAGCAAAGCAGAATCTCCCATGCTTAAAGATAAAGCCGCCACCAAGTCGGTATCTGACAGTCAGAGAGCCCGACGGGAAAGTAGACAAGGAAAAGGCGGCAAAAAACATGAAATTTGAACAGGGTAAAAACTCAAAAAACTCTTAAAACGACAAAACGATTAAAACCGATGAGGAACATCAAGGGGAAAATAAAGAAAAACCTGTTTTTGCCAACATCGTCCAAACAGACGGGCCCACAGACCTGTCGAGTGACGACGAATCCATAGGATTGGCTGACAAAGGAGACATAACAAAAACAAAGATTATTAAACCGAAAATTAAACGGAAAAAAATATCAAGCACCCCAATAAATACCCCAGAAACCAGTGAGAAGAGGGATGCTACCCCTCAATCACCAGGGACTAAAAAGGGGAAAATACAAACAGAGAAAGAAACACCTCCTCCAATCATCTTAGAGGGGAAAAAAATGTTGGAAAAAACTTTGGAAATAAAGTTAGGACAAATCGGCAGAAATGGATATCGTGTGAAATTTTTAAACAATAACACGTATATTCACATAACAGACATTCACGAGCTAAAGCTGACGAAACAAATGCTTGAAGCAAATCGAATAGGATTTTTTACCTACCCACAGGAAGGTAAAAAAGAAAGTGCGCATGTCCTGAAAGGACTTGACGACATTCAAAGCTCTGAAGAAGTCAGGAAGGCACTCCAACAAGAGCACAACCTGGAGACAACAAAAATATATAAAATGCGGAAAACCATAAGGACAATGTTTCTCGTAATAACAAACAGGCAAATAACCCTCGAGAAATTAAACGAGGAAACAACAACAGTTATGAATAGGCAGGTGTCATGGGAAACCAGGAGAGCAGAAACACCTATTACCCTATGTAGGAAATGCCAGAAATGGGGACACACATCCTCAAATTGTAACTCACCGACAAGATGCGTGAAATGTGCAAAAACTCACATGTCAGAAACATGCACAAAAAGCATTGACACCCCTCCAAAATGTGCCAATTGTGAACAACAACACCCAGCAAATTACAAGGGCTGTATTGCATATGTACAAGCCCTTAGAGATAAAGGAATACAACCCTCGATGGATGGATATAACACTGGAAGTAGCAGACCGCTAACCCACCCCCTAGGAGGCCAGGGTGGGAGCGCACCCCCAAGGCAAGGAAATATCATAAACGTCCTAGAACATCCAGGATAAGAGGCCCCCCCCATAAACCTGGAAGGACTACCACAAATATTGGAAATGTTGAACAAAATAGTCAACATTCTAAACACAAATACAAACATATTGAGAGAGTAAGCACATAACTTGACAGAAACACAAACAGTCTAGAGAAACGTCCCGACTCTGGAGTGGGCCCGGGGGCATGTGGGGACGGCGGATTGACCGCACTAGAGTCCCTGCATTGCTCACGGGAGCCGCTTCCGGAGGCGGAAACGTTTTTCTATATACACTCAAATCTAATAACTAGAGGTCCGGGGCCCAGCCCCGGCCAAAACTTCACAAACTACACCCGAAATCAAACACAAATAAAATGACAGAAACAAATACAAAAATTCACTTCCTCAAACTGACGCAAACTAGATACAGAAATAACACCACAGAAATTCCAAGACAGAATTATACACAAATCTCCACAAATAAAATACACACAAACATATAAACTCAAATACACGACTAAAATGTTTTTGTTAATGCTTGAATTGTCATGAGCTGGTTTTTCAGGTGTTACGCAAGATTTCTAATCATGCGGCACCCCCTTTTCCAGACAGTAATTTGGGAAAAATTTTAGATAAAATGATGTAAAATTAACACTTTGAATTTTTTTAGAAAATAAATAAATGAATTTCTCCCATGAGCGCAAGCAGGAGGGGAGTTTATACTAGCATTGTTTAAAGGCTAAAACCGATGATGTACCAAGCCATCGCCTTTGGGCGGGGGCACACCCTTCGCCCCTCTTATGAAGGGCAAGCGTGTGCTCATACATTGTAATTATGTATAGTAGCATTAAGTATGTATATTTTAGGTTTAGTCAAATGAATATGAATTTTGGAAATAAATATTTTTGGATTGAATTTGGATCTAGATCGGCTTGCCGACTTGGACAATCGATTCCTGACGGAGCTTCCCTAGTTCAATCTCAAGTTCAAGCAGCCCTTGCTCAACAAAAGTTAGATTTCGATGATAAATTCGACTGTCATATTCACGAATTTGCCAAGCAAAGGCAAGAATTCGAAGCCATTAAGAATGAGCTGTCAAGTCTGAAGCATCCTACAAAGGATTCTCCAGTACTTTTGGGTGTAGATGGCTGGCTCCCTGAAACCAATACCACCTCAAAAACTCACCAACCCCCTTAAAAAAAAAAAAGACAAACAAAAGTCATTGAGTTCGACGAAAACTATAAACTCGTCAACCATCATTAAAAACCCAAACGAAAAATTCCAAAAAAGGAAAAAACCAAGGAAAAAAACATTGTCCCAAACAAAGATGTTGATATGGAAACGGTAACTACTAATGATATTGATAATTCCTTGAAAGAAAATACAAAAAATAATGTTGAAATCGAACTGCCTTGCCTAAACGCTGATAACGATGACTGGATCGCAGTGAAAAACCCTAAACCTAAAATTATCAGATCAAAAAGAGATAGGAAAACAATGGAAAAAAGCGATGATTCCGAAACTTCGCCTTCGGATAGCGACAGCAACGGTGAAAATGAAACCGAAAAGAAGATGAAAGTCCCGCCTATCATCTTACGCGATAAAACTGAATGAATACCACTAAGAAACTATATGGACAAATGTGTATCAAAAACTGGTTACACAAAAGTCCAAAATTTATAGCGGATTGAAAATCCAACCCGCAACTCCCAATGACTACAAAAAGATACAGGACATTCTTACCCGCAAAGGTGTCCCGTACCACACATTCACGTTACCAGAGGACAAACTTCTCAGAGTCGTATTCAGGGGCGTTCCCACCGAATTTGACGAGAAGGATATCAAAAAAGGTCTAGAAGACCAAGGCTTCGACATAACCTCAGTCTCGCGTATGAAAAAATACGATAAAACACCTATGCCCATGGTTCTTGTACTAAGTAGTAGAGAAAACAAATCAAATCATGACGTCAGAGGAATCTTAGACATAATTGTCAGAGCGGAATCCCAAAAACCACGAACATCCGTGGCTCAATGTTATAGATGCCAAAAGTTTGGGCATGCGCAAAATAAATGCTTCGCACAGCCAATGTGTGTTGAATGCGGTAATGCTCATCTTACAAATGAATGTAGGAAATCTAAAAATACACCAGCTAAGTGCTGTAATTGCAAAGGCCAGCACACAGCCAACTACAGAGGGTGCACTTGTTTCCCCAAATTACAAAGGAATACAATAAATAGGAACAATAATAACGATGATCAGAACCGAAATCGTGAAAATCGTCCCGTGGGTGCCGGTTCAACAAGACCAAGTACCTACTATGCCAGTGCTGCTAAAAACTCAAATCCCAACGAAGAGTCCGATTTAATAAAAGATCTTGAAGAGTTGACCAACTTGCTGAAGCGACGCCCAGGGCTAAAACAATTTATCAGCCTAAACGCCCTAAACCTCCGTAATGAGTAACACAATTACTCTGGTCTCTCTGAACATGGTGACTTGGAATGCCAACGGGCTAATGTCAAAGAAAGATGAACTAATCGACTTTTTAACTGAACATAATATAGATATAGTGTTCCTACAAGAAACACACCTCAAAAACGACCACGTTGGTATCTCAAATTATAAAATATTCAGGAAAGATAGATTTGGAAGTCGGGGAGGCGGAGTTGCCATTGGGGAAAACGAAACCTTTCCGTAGTCCAAGCCGACTTAGATTCAAATAGATTGGATAACACCGAGGCTATGGGCGTTGAGGTCAATACCCAGAAAGGTCGACTTCGACTAGTGTCGGTTTACAACCCCTCAACAAGCATTTTATCTGAAGACGCTCTTGATAGCCTAATCGGTGGAGTTTACACGCCACCAATCTAAGCGGGCGATTTTAATGTAAAGCACGTTTCGTAGAGCAGGGTAACAAACCCAAACGGACTTAGACTGCGCAGGCATTGCGATAATTCTGACTACATAATTGATGCACCTGATCGTCAAACTCATTACAGAACAAACAGACCAGACATACTAGACATAGTACTATATAAAAATATCACTTGGAACATTAATTTAGGAAGCATCAGCGAACTAAGCTCGGACTATAATCCAGTCTCTATAATCTCAGGCCAAGGACGATCTGCCCAAGTGGATAGCTATTATGAAACAACAGATTGGGAAAATTTTAAACTCTGCTTAACAAACGAATACTGCGCCCCAGAATCAATAGAATCGCCGGACGAACTAGATAATGCTCTTAAAAAATTTGAAGAAACAATTACTAAAAACTTTTACGATTGCTCAATTAACATAAAAAAAAACCCTCCGAACTATAATACCTCACCGCCAAACGTTAAGCTCCTAATTAGAAAAAAAAACAGAGCCAAAAGACGATACCAAGCGTCACTAGCCGGGAACGATAAAATCTTTTATAACAGCTCAAACCAAAGGGTTGAAAACGCAATTAAAATGTTCAATAACGATGGATGGGAGAAAACCCCCGAAGAAATCAACCCTAATGATCCTAATGAAACTTGGGAGCTAGTGAGAAAACTCAAAAACAAAAAAGTAAATTAACCTTCCATTCACGGTCCAAACGGAATAAAATATAGCGACGCTGATGAAGCTGAAGCCTTCGCTGATACCATGGAGCGACAGTTCCGGGTAGATACTCATCCAAATGATGATATAGGGGTGGGTAAATAAATGCAAGTACTGGGGTAAGTGTGAATTCGCGACTGGTGCTGTTGCTGGCTTTCGAATTTGTTGTTGAGCTGTAACGTTGGCTTTATGCTATTTACAAATTAATAGAAGGGTAAGAATAGGCATATGATCTACCTGTCTACTTAACCCTACATAATCATGGTAAAAATGAAGGTTATTTAACAAAATTCAGGAAATAATAGATAATCTACAAATTAACCTGCTCCGATGTGGAACTATCAATATTACAGAACGGCAAGATACTTCTGATAAGGTTTATGCAAGAGCCCCCTTGTATGATCATACGAGAGTTCACAGTAGCATAGCGTCAAAAGTTTGGTTAGTTCAGCGCTGATAATATTCTTTCTTATATAATAATAATGATAATAATAATGAATCGACTTCATTCATCATCAAATACCTGAAAAAAAAACAAGAGAAAAAGAGAGAACGCCCTAATTTATACTAAGTAGATAATGAATAGGCGGAGTATTAGCAGATGCTGTGTTACAACTCAACCTTGAGATAAATAATATAAATCTGAAAAGAGACAATTTCAAAAAATGATAGGTGATAATCGATGGTACACAGGTGAGCTTACGAAAATTCATTTCTACCATGTGAGAAGCTAAGGTCGTAATTTATTTAATTTTCCTATCATACATTACTTGAAAAAATCTTCAACCATTATTTGAAAGTTCATGAGAAAATAGGATGAAAAGTCAATGGAAAGTTGATTATACGTCAACTTTGGGGAACTATATGAAAAAATACGGGTGAAAAGGGCAGAGCTTTGTTTAGCAATAACGAGTACATTATTATTTCGAGTCTCGAACCTTTTCAAATTAGAGAAAGTAGTTCTTTTAAAAAGTTATTCTGGTTTTTGGAGATGGAGTTTTTATGTGTGTGAGTCGAGGGGTGCAGCTTTCTGAGGTTCTCAAGTCTAAGCTATCCGGAGTTTTTTTTTTTTTGAGATGTGATCGTATTTGCGGCATGTCTCTGGCATGAGTTTTGTATACGTTGTAGGCGATGAACGTCGAACTGGAAGAGAGCAGGACCATGAATTCTATCACAGTATGAAATTTTTTTGGAAATCAGCGACTCGCATAGTTCATTTTTCAGTTCTGTAGAAAGTATATCACGATTTGAATACAGTTGCCTCAACCTGTTATATGAGCATTGGCACAGAAGGCTTACATGTTTCGTGAATCTTAATTCTGAATCAAAGTAAACTTCAAGATTTTTACTTTCCTTCAGTATAGGTAATTAATTATTGTCGATCTTTACTTCGAATGTTTCGAGTGCAGCTCCTCTGATTTTTTTGGGTCCAAGGAGCAACACTACCGATTTATTTGCATTGAGCTTTAATTTATGAGCAGAATAGATATCTAGTATGGATTTAAGATCACAGTTGATATTGTAATGGGCCTCTTGTGAACAATGGTCGTAAAAGGAGAAGTATATTTGAGTGTCGTCTGCGTAGTGATGTATTGTACAAGAGTTGACCGATTCATGGAAGTCCGAAATTTACAGAGTTGAAAGTAAAGGACCCAAAATAGATCCTTGTGGTACAATCTTAGACGCACGTTCAGACCTTGAATAACACGTTGGCTACGGTTACTTGAATGATCTACAATTGAAGACACTGAATAAAAAAAAAATTTTTGCAGAGTATTTCGTGATCCAAGTTGTCAAAGGCCTTACTGTCAACTAATACCAAGCAGGTCAATTTACCCCCATTACTTGCTTTGAAAGTTTCGTCCAAGATATCGAGTAGAGTGGTAGTGGTACTGTGTTGTCTGAACCCGGACTGCACTGAAGTAATGATATTTTTTCCATAAGCAAAATATGATATCTGTTCTTTCATTGCTTTTTGGACCTTGGATAGGGAAGGAAGGATGTTAATGGGACGCAGGACTGATAGGTCTGATGGTGAATTACTTTTAGGCAGGGGAATAACTAGAGCACTCATTCGGAAAAACTCCTGTAGATAAAATGGTATTTATTAAATATGTGATATGTTTCGAAACGTGGACATCCATCAAAGGAAGTATACGGTGCGGAATTTGATGAGTACTTGTAGCATGACTTTCGATTTAATAAATGTACTTTCTCACCATCCCTTCAGGAACAGGCGATAATGTGAAGGAAAATTCAGTCGTAGGTTCTTTTTCATTATTTTCGAGGAGTATCAGCTGGGATTCCGAAGGTTCGGACTGTGGAATATTTATTGATGAGGTCTTTGTCTTTCAAGTTGACTGGTATTTCAGAGTTGTTTCTGTTTCCTAGAAGATCAAGAGATCGGAGAGCGTTCCTAGTATATCTCGAATTTCCACGTAAGAGAACATAATCTAAATGATTTTTTTCTACGAAGAATCGCGCCAGTGGTGGAAGTTCTCAGTTCCTTGTAGGAACACCAGTTAATGGTAGAGCGAGTCCTTTCGAATTCATCAAACTCTTGGTTTTATATTGAAAATCAGTCATGGAGCTGGAGGTTCTGTGTCTCTTTCGCTTCGAAGAGGTGCATATTTATTGGACGATGTTATTACTTGTGAATTGAAAATGCTATAGATGTTGTTCCACTGAATATTCCGCAGTTCGCTGTGAAATAATTCACTGTCAGAATCTT
Organism: Gonioctena quinquepunctata; assembly: GCA_018342105.1. Classification (NCBI taxonomy): domain Eukaryota; kingdom Metazoa; phylum Arthropoda; class Insecta; order Coleoptera; family Chrysomelidae; genus Gonioctena; species Gonioctena quinquepunctata. The sequence continues at coordinate 774,485 of JAFIRS010000365.1, read as the reverse complement.
TGAAGTCGCGGTAGGTGATGAATTTCTCTTTGTTTACGAAATTGATATTCTCTATCAAACAGGTGAGGCAAAATGATCAGATATGCCAACATCAAACACATCAACTGATGATACTTTTTTCTCCATCCTAAACTATCAAAACATCTAATGAAGTTTGGGAGTTGTAAGTAATGCGTGTCGATTTATTAACCAGTTGTTTCAAATCATACGCCTTAAAAAAATCATTCAGCAGTAAGGAACGCCTATAATTTTTTTGTAAATCTATATTAAAATCTTCCGCTACTAGAATGCATTCACATGTTGGCATTTGATTTGAGATTGTTCATCTAGTTTGTCCACGCTCTGTGGAATATTTCCATTTGGAGGACGATATAAGATTCCGTGAACAAAAGTTTTACTACGTAGTTTTATGGAGATCCACAACAGTTCTAGGTTGGCACTAACTTGCGGAAAGATATTTTTATAGGAGATATTTGTATTGATGAAAACCATAACTCCTCCACCTCTACTCAACCTATCTGCCCTTCAAATTTTGTAGGATTCGATACCAATTTTATTAGAATCCGTATTTGAGTCCAACTATGTTTCGCTTAAGCCCATCATGTCAACCTTTCCCGCGCAAATATAATCCACAAGTTTGTCAGATTCAGTGAAACTTGATCTTACGTTTGAAAAAGTGAATTTTGAGGTGCTCATCAGACGAGAAACAAAGTTAGAAAAATGTGGCAGGGAAATAAGAAATAGAATCGGCAGGCGAAAGAGAAGAAACATACATAAATGGAAGGTATTGTGAAATATAAAAATATGACAACCGAATTAGTACTGGTGATTTAATGGAAGTTTTCACATGTAACAGTTCTAGTTCAATTGGGCAAACAGAAAATTTCGAATGAATACAATAAATAGACAAATCAATTCCGCTTGACAAATTGAACAATGACAAGAGACAAATAATTTTTAATTAGGATAATAAAAAAATAAAAAAATCAGTCACATTGGAGTTTGGACAGGGTCTTCTTTTAGTGTGGCAGTTCGGGTGGTGAGAGTTTCTCCCTTCTGCTGGGGTTGGGCTTATTCGGATAGCTACCCAAAAAATCGAGATCCTCGAGAGAATAGAAATTCCCATTCATGGCCAACTGGTTATTTCGAATAGTAGCTTCCTTCCTTATTTTTTGGCGTTGTTTGAGTGACTCTTCAACGCTTTGTGAACCACTTGGTCTTCTGGGCTTAGATTGTTAGCTGAACAAATGCCTCTTCCCTTGAGTTTGGATACATTTTGGAAAATCCCAGTCTTCTTAAGGTACGACAAAAATTCAATTTTCAGGACTTTTTGTTTTTTTTGTTACGGATGAAGTAGATATTATTGGGATCTGATTCACTCAGACTGATTTCTAGAATCCTACTCAGATTGGATACCGCTTCGTAGGTGTCTGTGGCTTCTATTCCGAAAACGACTAGATTGTTGTTGCGTAGTGTATGGTTGAGTGACTTCACTTTAGGACAAATTGATTGAATATTCAAAGGCTAAATGGGTACGATCTACAACTGAAGCTCAGGGGCACGATATGGGATGCGATTGAACGAAATAGATATTGGAGGTTATGAACCCAAAATGAGGCTATAGAAATAGTCTGAGCTAGGGCTCATCTGTGTGCACCATCCAGCCCAACGATGCTCAGGGGTGAACGATGAGAAACTGCAGGATCGCTCCGCGGCACAGTGAGAATAGGGTCCAGCACTCCGTACTCGATACGATGGATGTGTACGATGCTCTGTCCTGATAGTGATAGTGGTAGAAGCCAGAGTAGACTGGAGTGGAAAGTTAAAAGGCCAGAAAAGGGTTGCTGTTTCAGACAGAACGTCACTTGATTTAATCATTTCTTGAGTAAGTGGTGACTGCAATGTGACAGAGTGAGTCTTAGACATCCTAATGGCACACTATGAGACATACCTTGGTTAGTGGATTGCCTTGATGTGAATCAAGATAAAAACGTTCCAAGAAATTTGCTGTAAAGAAAATATAGATCCACAATTTTGTTAGGACCTAATGAAGGTCTGTACTCCTTCCTAAAATATCAATATTAGCTAGGTGAAATCCGCAATGCAAGTACCTCAACCTTCCCAGCCGGAATTCCGCGGCAAAATAACCCCAAAAAGATCTCAGATCTATGATATCCTGTCAGAAATGACTCTCTTGACAACTGATTGATAGATGATGTCTGACAGATGGTTACAATGTTCACTTGGAAAAATCGGAATTCAATTCAATAAATTGAAGTTGAATCGGAGCACATGGATCTCCCTTTTTCTCATTTATTTTTGCCTGGTAGAATCCCACAACAGATCCTAGGATAGCGGCATTTTGAAGAATTTTGTAAGAGCACTAGAAATATGATGTGAGTTGAACCAACCTCTGAATTGATTCAGGTGAGCCTCGGACTGATTGTCATCTTTCAGAATTTTTTGAAAATATGATTTTCAGGGATGCCGGATGAATGAGTTTCAAAAAGAATCAAATCTAGACTGCTGCAGCAAAAGATTCCTTGATGTTGAATGGAAACTGCAGGAAGGAGCTGGAGCTTGTGCTACATTGAAATTTGTGCAAATATGGTGAATGAAAGTGAGTGTTTTCCTTTATTTAACAGATTTTAACTTTCTCACCAGGATCATCTGTTATATTCTTCCTTGGAAGGCAGGATAGTTTGAATCAAAGTGACAATATTTCCTCAAAAGACCATGAACCCAAACAAGTGGAGGCCCCAGAATAAATCCACAATTGAAAAACTCGGAACTAGCCAAAATTAAAATATGAATTCCATAGAAACGTTTGGATATCGTTGCCAAGGATGTAGAGCCTCAAAATGCAAACGTGTTGGAAAAATTGAACAACCTTCTGCCAAATGTACCGAAAATGTTCGTTTATGTATATCAAGAAAAAAAAAACGGTATTACAAGATGTTTGACAGTTCCTTACAACCCAAACCAAATGATATAGCGAAAAGAATATGAACAAAATAGCTTCACAACAGATCACAGATTTATAACAGCCGAATGGACAAGTTGTTCAAAGCAATGGGATCTACTACTATTGAGGAATTGCAGGAACCGTTTAGAGAGTTGGTGAGCGCTCAACCTCATTTGGCTGTGATGATAAGGCCAGATATCAGTTCTGCTGCCAACTAACTAGGTCAATTGAACAATTGTTACGACACATCCATTGGACTGCTGCAATACGTATTCTCCGGTGGTTAGAAGGGAGTTTGGATTTGGGTGTCATCTAAAACTAGATTCTGAACCTCTGAAATGATTTGTTGATGCTGTCTGGGGTAACAATCTCGTTGATAGACGATTCTATACAGGATAACCTCTCATTTTCACTGGTGGGCCCATATCTTGGGATTTTGGGAAACAGCGGAATGTTGTTCTTTCATCCACTGAGGCTGAATATATGGGGATGACAGAAGCTGCCACGTCGATTTTCATCATATTTGGACTCCGCAGAATTGGGAAATATCTTTTCGCATTCAATCAAAGTGCTCTAATGCTAGTAGAGAATCTGATTTCTCATAGGAGCAAGCATATAGACATTCGCCATCATGTCATCCGTGAAGCACTCAGTGAGAAACATTTCAGATTGCTTTATACATCTACAAGGTGATTCTCCAAGGTGGCTCACCCCTATAACTTTTTTATTATTGAAGATAGAGGAACGAAATCTAGGGGTTGTGTATTATAGTTCACATTTTTCGACATATCTACTTGTTCTGCCGTACTTTTGGTTTGACCCCAACTTTCGATTTTTAAATGAGGCATCCTATAAATGTTTACTAATTTCGATCGAAAATTACATTCTGAATCCAACAACACCTCACTTGTGAAATTTGACAAATGAAGTCATTTTTATTCCAATTCTTATTGTTTGATAGAATGCCATGGATCGTGTGAATAGCTACATTCTTGATCAAGTAACATGGAAAAAATACGACTTTGAGGCTTACGACTTCACAGTCGTTCTAAGAATTATTCAAAAGTCGCAAATTAGTCCATTAAGTTTCTAAATTTTCAAAACGACCTCCTCCTTGATCACGGCAAAGTTCACCACATTGATTAGCTGTTCCGCAGTGATGTTCTGGAATGCCACCCTTACTTTATACTCCAGTTCTTCACGAGTAGCTGATGCTGTGTTGAACACCTGATTTTTTATTGTTCTCCAGAGGAAAATCTAGCGTAGTAAGATCTGGTGATCTAGAATATGAAAAAGGAATGAAACATTACGAAAAAATATGACAACTTTGGAATGCACCTCGCAGGCCACTGAATAGGCCCATAAGTGCCAATCCACTTTTCTGGGAAGGTGTCATTCAGATGTATTCTTACGATTCGAGAATTGTGAGGTGGCGCTTCATCTCGTTGGAAATAGTTATCAACTTGGTAAGCCAGTCGCAAATTTTCGATGATATCATTAATTTCATTTCTAAGGAACTGTAGATGTATTTCCGCAGTAACTTGTCCGTCGAAAATTATTGTCCCCAAAAGTTTTCCTTCGATAATATCCATCCAGCAATTGAAACCAAATTGCTCTCGAGAATTCCCTTCTTGTATCAGATCTGAATTTGCTTGAGACCAGTACCTTTCATTATTCCGATTGAACAGACCCAAGTTGGTGAATCGAGTTGAATAAATAATTTCAAATGTAAAACGTACATTTCCCTGTACTCAGTGAAAAACCAGTTGCAATGAGTTAATCTTCTGTTGTGGTCGTTATCATGAAGATGTTGATGTAGTTGGTACTTGAATGATCGATAAGTATATTTGTGAAGAATTCTCCAAACGGACGAATAACTTATATCACACTCAGGAACAATATGGTGAATTGACGCCGTACAATTCACTTCAACATAGGCCAATACACCTTCTTCTCTTTCTTCACTGACGATGAAGTTATTGGCATTTTCTTCTGGTTCATTTCGCATTTTCCTTCCCAGTTTTGGAAAATAATGCCGAGTGGAATAGCGACGATTAGGAAATATCTGAGCATAAATTCGAGCTGCATCAGTGGCATTCTTTCTTGCTTCTCCGTAAATTAGCCATATGTCAATTTTCTCGTGTCTAGTATAATTTTCCAAATCAAATTATAAACTGCACAACAAATCAATTTTTCAAAAAGACAGCATAGTCATTAGCCCATTCGTTCAGGTAGTCCTAGCAACAGCTTCAATTGTTTGTCACGGATAACTAGAATAACAGGACTTAGTGCATAAGTATACCAAATATGTATTATTTGTTATTAGGTATGATCGCTTCTTGCAAATATCCAGAAAAATGGTGAAAATGAAGTGAAAGTGTGTGGTATCAAATTATTTGTAAGAAAATGATCTTACACAAAAATCCGACGAGCCACTCCCTTTCCATTTAAAGTAATCAAGTTAACTGAAAAAAATTATATTTGCGACTTCGTCGTATTTTTCCCATGTTACTTGATCAAGAATGAAACGATTCACACGATCCATGGCATTCTAGATCGATTTTTCTTAATAAAAATGACTTTATTCGTTAAATAATGACAAGTGAGGTGATGTGGGATTCAGAATGTCATTCTCAATCAAAATAAGTGAGAATATATCCCATTTAAAAATATAAAATTGGGGTCAATGATCTATCACGGTTAATATGGTTCGGTCTATGTGATAATATTTCATAAAACAATGTTACTGGGCATATGCTAGGGTTCTCTATGTTTTTTATCAGCCATTTACTATCGCAGCACTTGTTTGAGTCACCTTGCCATGTTTTGGAAAAAACTGTATTATATTCAATGCGACCAATTAAATCCCCATTATTTGATTTTTCTTCTTTGAAATAGTGTACTTGACAATTTGCAGATTCACCTCATCGCCAAGCTTATTCATATGCAGCGATATGAAAAAATCTTTTTAAAAGACCTATGAGACTATTTTCATCCCATATTAATGCAATTTCAACAATTTCACTTTTAATTAATGCTTTTGAACTATTTTAACGTTTTTCTTTCGCTTAGAATTCATTCAGAAAAACAATCCATAACCAAAAGAAAATAAGTGTCCATGAATAGCTCAGCGGAATCCACATGCGTTCTTTGCCATGGAGAAATTGAACATTCGTACTGGTGTACTTTGTTAGGATCTCTCTGTATACTTTGACGTATTCGACATTCACTAACGAACGATTCAATGTTTGAATCAATTTTTGGCCACAATAGCTTAACATTCCGACAATACTTGTATGTGCCTGATGTAATTATGCTAATTCTCTGTTCTCCAGGTTTTCGAGTATTATCTTCCATATGGAATCTTCACTTGGAAATTTTTTGGTGACTAACCATGAATATGGAAATTTTAGTTATCTGGTAGGCTTCAATTCCATCAATATTGACTTCGAAATCTTTTTTATTTTCGGAATCAATCAGTAAACACGAGAAAACATCTACATTTGCATGATATTATGTAGATTGGTAAGTGATTTGATAATCGAATCCCTGGAGAAACTGAGCCTTCTTGTGGCAACCATACTCGGCAATTTCATTTCGGGGTTTAAAATTGGGATCGGTGGTTCATAGTCTGTAATGAGTTCTAACTTTCAACTGAAACCGAATTGAAAAAAATTATTTCATGCTTGTGGATTTGAAAATTTATTTTCCACCCAAATGTTTAGAGATCTGAATAAAAAAGCTATTGATATTTCAATACCACCAGAAAACTTATGTGATAGATGTGGCCAATAAGAGAGATTGCTCTGGATTATTGGCACAAAGGATCGCGACATTATCTCTTTTTTATTTCAAATCCTTTTTCGCAAACTTAGGTACCCAATGGTTAACTTATGAAATTTTGGTTTTTATTGAGGACAATTTCACTGCGGTTTTCAATTGGCAATAATACAACGTGCTCTGATGTAGTACAGTCGCAAGCCTGTACTGAATAATAAAATCGATTATTCTGTGAACAAACGCGGAATTACTAACTCAGTGCAATTTAGCTCCAGAAATCAACAAAGCATCAACCTTATTGTCCATTAATGCAGATATTTTCAGAGCTCTTGATGACAATACCAGAAATGTCGTCTGGTACTATTGGACTATACTAAGGCGTTCGATAATCTGGATCATGATATTTTGTGCCATAAGCTTATTTTTTGGATTTTCTGCCGATGCACTATTCCTAGTGAACCATTGTCGTACACAAAAAGTAATTGTGGACGTAGTAATCTTAGAGGCCTCACGTATTCCGGAAAGCGCACTACAGGTCCCAATACTCGGTTCCTCACTTTCCATCTTATATCTGTGATTTTCATCTATACGTCGAAAAACGCAACTTTTATCAGTGAGCAGATGACACCCAGCTTCATTTCTATTTTCTATTCCAGAATATAGACTTCCGAAGTATCATATCAATCGTGATCCACAAGCAATTTTTTATATTCCTTCAGCCCGCAAGTTGAAAATCCACTCGAAGAAATCTGCAGTGACGTAGTTCGAGAAAAAAAAATCAGATTAGACGCACTACATTCACTTCAAATTCCTTTAGAAAATGACGCCGCACTGCACAAAATAGTAATTCACCTTGAAATCGCATGTCTGAATTACGCCTGACCTTATGTTCAGGTAGTCTATTAGATGATACCAAATTTATCAAAGAGGTGATTCGGTTCCCACTTCACTCAAACAATTAAATTTCATCAAATTCAAAACTAAATATAAATACAAGTTCGACTGAAATGTAACGATATGATTGATGTCCTGTCCAGAATAGGTTGACAATATTCTTCTGTGTCAAATGTTCGTTCTTATTCAAATTATTAACAATTTGTTGTGTATAACAATCACCGGGTCTTTTTTCAAAGTTAAGTGGAAAAAAAATTCCGTGATGCAAAGCATTACAGACAATGAACTTCGCCCTCCCTTTATTTTGTGATAACTAGAATAGAATAATTTTGTTATTTTTTTCTTACATGAAATAATAAAGACGATATCATTTTCATGATTATTATTATCATCATTATATACCCTCATTCCGGAATTCTCAAGCAGTTGGAGGAAACACCCAGATGATTCCATGTTTGTCATCATATCATATCATCATCATGTTTTAGTTACAATATATTTTCGAGTTCCGCCAAGAACCATGATATGCTAAAATTATTGCCTCCAAGGATCTCTGCACATTCGAACTTTCATTTTTAGCCATTTGTTTATTTATATATATATATATATATATATATATACAGGACGTAGAAAGTCCTCCCCCCCTTTAACTTTTGAACGGAACAAGCTGTCGAGGTCGGGTGAAATTCAGGTGAAAATGTACCACTTTTACCATTTTTTGGCATAAAAATGATTGTGGTGACGTGGTCTAGTGTCAAGAGGGCACCATCAACTTTTTTTTTTAGATGTAAAGGGGGGTCACGTGGCACCTGGTTTTGAAAGCCTTCCGATTCTCTATCCAACACCGCTTCGTTTGTGAAAATTGGCCGAGCCGTTTCAAACTGACAAGCGTTTAAAATTTGCTTCAAATATTTTACAAATAAATTAAAAACCTAAATAACTTTTAATTGCAACAGAAGCTTCAGTAACAATTGCAACTATTTCAACAAGTGCTCGAAATGTTCACCAATCACGTCTTGACAGGGAAAAAGTCGGTTGTGAAATTCATTCCGAACGTTATTAAACGTTTCCAGGGTAATACTGTAACACACATCTGTTATTTGGTCCATAAGTTCCTGGAGTGACTGGGGCTACGTGACGTTCACCTTAGATTCTATGTACCTTCACAGAAAAAAGTCCATAGGTGTCATATCAGGTGACCTAGCTGGCCATTCAATGGGGCCACGTCGGCCTATTCACCTTCCCGGAAAATTTTCGTTAAGCCATTCTCGGACAGGTCTGTAGTAGTGAGGAGGTGCACCATCTTGTTAAAAGGTAACATCCATGGTGAATTCATTTGGGTTTGGGTTTCTTGAATACTGTGATGGATCTGATTTTGAAGCATATTCGAATACAGATGCCCAGTTAAATTTTCTGCCATGAATATTGGACCTTCTCTGGAGTTCGAGTATGACCCTCTCGAAAAACGTGCGGATTTACGTCTGACCAATAACGCACATTCTGTCTATTTACTGTTCCGTTTAGATGAAACGTACTTTCATCACTCAAACGAATAGAGTTAATATAACCGGGATTTTGGGTTATGCGGTCAGACATGACCTCACAAAACTGCAGTCTTCTTTCCGGGTCGTCTTCTGTTGATTGATGCAAAATTTTCAACTTATATGGGTGAAATTTGTATTTTTTAAGATATTGATTCACAGTGGTCATAGATAGGTCACAAGCCGTGGCTAGCGTTTTCGTTGTTTGTTGCGGATTATTAACAACAGCTGCCAGAACGTCGATTTGCAGTTCTTCTGAAATAGATTTTCCTCCAGATCCTTTTTCCCTCGTTACGCAACCAGTCCTTAGGTATTTACTAACCAATTCCCTTAAGTAGGTACGAGATATTGGATTCTTTGGAAAGCGCTCATTAAATATTCTTTCTGCATGATGGTAATTACGTCTAGCTTGAGTGTAAATTAAAATTGATTCGGTTTTTTTCCTAAGGGACGAGAACGAGGCATTTGAAATTTAAAAAGAAATGCTGGAACCTATGACAACTGTCACAAGTATCGATATGATTAACGTCACTATCAGACTGAGATTGAAATGAAATGCTATTTGGAGTCGCCAGCAAAATAACTGAGATATAGAAAAATTGAACAAAAAGCACATTTTAAAGTACAAATAATATGCGAACCTTTTTTACCACCAAAAATCTACTTTTCGACCAGAATCATTAACGGAGTTGAAATTCTGCTGCAATTAATAGTTATACTAATTTATTTGTGAAATATTTGAAGCAAATTTCAAACGTCGTCAGTTTGAAACGGTTTGGCCGATTTTCATAAACAAAGCGGTGTTGGATAGAGAATCGGAAGGCCTTCAGAACCCCCTTTATATTGAAAAAAAAAGTTGATGGTGCCTTCTTGACACTAGACCACGTGACCACAATTATTTTTATGCCAAAAAGTGGTACCTTTTTACCTGAATTTTACCCGACCTCGACAGCTTGTTCCGTTGAAAAGTTAAAGGGGGGGGGGGAGGACTTTTTACGTCCTCACTATATACAGGGTTCTGCAACAGTGGCGCGGTGTTCCATATATCTATTTAGGAAACAGATAGGAATCAATTTTTCTATAATATTACCTTATTGCTCGAGCTCGACAAAATAAAAAAATTGTCGGTCACACAGGGTGTTCAACTTTCACTGGGCGGATCCCAACTGAGATTTTTTCAATGGCAACCTATATTTTTTATCGCTATTTCGGTTTCTGCATAGAAAATAAAAGACACTTTATGTATACCTTCACTTCGGAAATATTGACGGTTCTCGAAATTTCTAGTATGACAGTTTTTTTTCCAATATTCGTCACTCAGATTATTTGAAATTATAAAGTTGTCCCAGGTCCAATTGATTTTTTTTTAGTCAGATATCCTACATTGGTAACTCTCTCAAACGATATATCTGAAATCGACCTGTGATATACAGGGTATAAAAAACAGCTTGCCACATATTGTAAATAGAAATTTGCAGAATATTCCTTATTTCAAATGGAACACCCTGTATATTATCGATCCATAAGAAGCGCCAATAAAGGCTCTACAAATGTCAAAAAGTATTCCCTATGGTTAGGTTTACTAGTTTACTAGCTCTTTTTTTCGAAAAATGACAAGTACTCATATTTCTTCCATATAATCTGAATGAACGACTTTTCTCAAAGCGAAATCCATTTGACGACTAATAAGAATATACAAAAGGTATCTAGTTTCAATTATGTACATTACAAGGTGTCCAAACGAATATTTTTCTATGAAATAAATGTATATATCACATTTTTCTAAATGGAAAATTATTTCTTTCATTGGATGCAGAATTCCACACATAAATCGTGCAATATCAAACCAAACACGATTCGAAGAAAAAACATCATGAATATTACTAATATCTTTTTTTTCCATGTTACACTGTATATTTATTAATCAAAGTCAGAGCTTAAGTTCTAGATATTCAAATTGTCAACTGGCAAACTACAAAAGGGAAAGTTTAATGAAGGTTGATATTGAAACTCTTATAAAATTTGTTCTACCCTGCGCAAGACAGCTGGTGTAATGCTGCAAAAAGCATGCGTTATTCTAAGTCGCAAATTTTTGGAAGAAGTTAGTGGCTCGATGAAAACCATATTTTTCATGTATCCCCATGAGAAAAAATCCAGTTTTGTTGAATCTGGTGATCTGGCAAGCCACCTGACAGGCCCATTACGTCGTATCCGTTTATTGGGAAATACTCCATTCAAATAATCTCTCACTTCTGCCGAATAGTGAGCAGGAGCGCCATCATGTTGTAAACATATTCTATTGCGAAGGTCAAGAGGAATATCTTCTTACAAACCTGGTAAATCATTTCGTAAGGAATTGAGATATATGATTCCATTCAGATGTCCCTCAAAAATGTATGGATCAATTACATATTCTCAATGATGCCTCCCCAGATATTTATCGACCACCTTTGTCGATAATCCACCTGTCTCAATAAGTGGGGATTTTATGTCGAATGATTATGGTAAATATGTGGATTCACAAATCCATCTTTATGGAATGTCGTTTCATCCGTCCATAAAATGTTATTGAAAAAATATTCGTTTCGACGAATTTTTTCCATAGCCCAATTGCAGAATCTCACTCTTTTATCAAAATCGGCATATAGTAGTTCTTGATGTAATTGAACGTGATATGGATGATAGCGATGTTTCTTCAAAATTCGTTGCACTGATTATATGCACTATTTGTCGTTGACTCCTACAAGATCTTTCATCTGGATGCCTTCTATTTGGATACCGTCGAGAATAAATTCTACTTGCCAATAAACAATTCCTGTCTGATTCAACTAATTTTAAAATCATATCAATCAAATCACTTTTTGAAAACAACATTCTGATGAAATTATATCGAAAGTTCAACTTCACGATTCACTAAAGATCTCAATACTTATTTGCATGCAAATATTTCGATCTGTCATTTGCCAGAGTACTTGATTTCCAATAAATATTTTATTCGCTGAAAGGTTGTTTTAGACCGAAAGAATATGGCACAAACTTCGAGATTATTGTAAATATTCAAGAACATACATTTTGTGGTGTGATTCACAACTTGTTTATTCAGCAACAGGTAATAAATTTGTTACAAACATAACATAATCTCGATCACTGCCGTCAAATATGGATTTCACAGTAAAAAAATCATTGATATTATGGCGATAAAATAGAAATAATTGTCATTTTTCGAAAAAATAAAAAAAACTATAGGACACCTTATAATGTACATATTTAAAACAAGATATCTTTTGAATAGAAAAATCGAATTAAACGGTTTTCTTCACATGAAGGATTCAATATAAAATTGAATCAGAAAATGGTAGATCTCAGGTGGAAAACAACTACTTTCCTGGCAAATACCACGCGGAACGTTGAATGATATGCACCTGAAAATCCATGCATACTTCCATATAATATCAATGGACATTGAATGCAAATGTTTCTTTCTGATAAGCTCGATTATGTTTAATTTATGTCGTGTTCACCTAACAATCCACATACCGGTTTTAGGCTCCTTGGCCCTCATCAGTACGGAGTAGTCAACCAGCAAAAGGTCCAAAGATCTCTGGCTGAAGTGAGACACAACGTAAACAAACCATCATCGAGCTTGTAACACCTATAGGTACGCCGGAAAAGATAAACTTCAACTGGCGGTACCTAGTGACAGAAAAAAACACTCCGAAAATCTCCCACCTCGATAGGTTTCTAAATAAAAGATTCCTTCTCAGTAGGAGTGGCAAGCCCGTCTAGCATATAGTGAAAGATAAGTGCCATGTGAAGTGGAATGAATAGAAAAATCGAATTAAACGGTTTTCTTCACATAAAGGATTCAATATAAAATTGAATCAGAAAATGGTAGATCTCAGGTGAATAACAACCACTTTCCGGGCAAATACCACGCAGAACGTTGAATGATATTCACCTGAAAATCCATGCATACTTCCATATAATATCAATGGACATTGAATGCAAATGTTTCTTTCTGATAAGCTCGATTATGTTTAATTTATGTCGTGTTCACCTAACAATCCGCATACCGGTTTCAGGCTTCTTGGCCCTCATCAGTACGGAGTAGTCAACCAGCCAAAGGTCCAAAGATCTCTGGCTGAAGTGAGACACAACGTAAACAAACCATCATCGAGCTTGTAACACCTATAGGTACGCCGGAAAAGATAAACTTTAACTGGCGGTACCTAGTGACAGTATCTTTCGAAATATCTTTTGATATTCTATCAGTCGTTCATTGAGATTTCAGCGAAGAAATATGAATACTTGCCATTTTTCGAAGAAAAACTACTAAATTCACCCATAGGGCAAACCTGATGACATTTGTAGAGCCTTTGTTGGCGCTTCTTATAATCGATAATATACAGAGTATTCCATTTAAAATAAGGGAGATTCTGAAAATTTTTAATTACAATATGTGGCAAGCTGTTTTTCATATTCTGTATATCACAGGTCGATTTCAGATATATCATTCGAGAGAGTTATCAATGCAGAATATTTGACCGAGAAAAAAATTCAATTGGACTTGGCACAACTTTATAATTTTAAATATTCTGACTGACGAATATTGGAAAAAAAAACCTGTCATGCTAGAAATCTCGAAAACCGTCAATATTTTCGAAGTGAATATATATATAAAGTATCTTTTATTTTCTATGTAAAAACCGAAATAACAATGAAAAATATAGGTTGTCATTTAAAAAAACACAGTTGGGATCTACCCAGAAAAAATGGAACACCCTGTGTGACCGACAATTTTTTTATTTTGTCGAGCTCGAGCAATAAGGTAATATTATAGAAATATAGAGTCCTATCTGTTTCCTAAATAGAGATATGGAACACCACGCCACTGTTGCAGGACCCTGTATATATATATATATATATATATATATATATATATATATATATATATATATATATATATATATATATATATATATATATGGGGATCATGATCGGTGAAGATATACTGAAAAGTCGTGAAGCGGTGAGGTTCTCGATGGACAGTATTTCCATTGAAATCTTCATGGAAATATACATTTTGGGCACCTAGACCTTATATCCATCGCGAAGAACATCAGAAATTGCAATGACAAACAAGAGATTGCAAAATTTTTGTCCAACGGGAATGCAGCCCAGTGAATTGAAAGGTCTCAAATACTTCAATTCTTAGGGATGGAACAAAAAAGTGTCCCAAGGAGGTAACAGTAGAACTTCAGTCACATATTTCAAAACCCGCGGCGTTTTTTTTCACTTCGTTGAATTGTCGAGGAAAAAAGCTAGTTTATTCTCCAGTTATCACAACTGATGGTTCGAAGCGTAACTTATGAGGCAGGAAGTTGTTTCGATGCATCTTTTTCTTTTCTTGAAGGAGGTTGAAGTCATTTCATTCGTTTCAGAAACTAGCACTCCCAACATCGCATGAAGCTAATGTTAATGTGCAAGTAACCCAAACTAGAAGCCCCGTGAGAATACACGTTACGAGTGGTACAAGCGGAAGCAGGCTCAGAACTTTCTCGAAGTATGTTCATTATGCAGAAAGTTACATTTGAACCGATTCGGTAGTATTGACTTCTGGCGGCCTCAATCTGATTCAACCTTTATACAGTGCGGCTTTTTATAGTCCTCTCCCCCTGTTAACTTTCGAACGACTCGACGTAGAACAATAAAAAAAACCGATACTACTTTTTGGAATAACGACACTGTGATTGCACGATTGATGGCGCAGGGGGGCATATCGACTCGGAAATTTCAAATAACATGAGAGGTCGTTTGACACATCGTTGAAAAGATCATTCAATTATTTTTCCATACATATTTTTTTTAATTCCGTTGATATGTGACTTTGAGGCTTCTTATGACCCCCCCCCCTCATTACCTTTGAACGGTTCGACGTAGAACAATGAAAAAAATTGGTATTGTATGATATCACCGATACTTCTTTTTAAAATAAAAGACATTGTGATTTTCCATTGCATAGCGCGGGGGGGCACATCAAATTTTGAATAGCGTGAAGGGTCATGTGACACATTGTTGAAAAGATACTTCAATTCTCTTTCCAACCATGTGATTGTTTTTATCATTTCACTGATTTGTTTTTTCACAATGTGCATTTGAAATGTCAAGCATGAGTGCGGCTTTTTATAGCCCCCCCTGTTAAACATTGAATGGTACGACCGTAGAACAATGAAAAAAAATATTGAAAAGGGAAACATTCCCAATTGAATATTGATAGAAAGATTTTACTGTTAATTGAAAAATCCACGATTAAAATTTTAATGTTTCCTTTTTCAACATGAATACCCCACAAGAGGTTATCTTGACGATGGAAGATAGTTTATCTTTCAGTCGCAGATGATTCCACATCTGATTTTATGAACATCCTGTTTATATTTTCAACAAATCGAAAAAAAATATCCTAATGAAGTCACCGATGCTACTTTTTGAAATGAAAGACATCGTAATTGCCCGATAGAAGGCGCGGGGGGCATCAACTTGAAAATTTCAAATAGCTCATCGTTGGAAAGACAATTCAATTCCCTTCCCAACCATCTTTTGTTTTATTTCGTTCAAAAAATTTTTTCACAATATGCATTTGAAATGTCAAGTATAACAAAAACACAACTGTTATGATTTTTATTTTTCGAGAATGAGAAGCGAAACTGTTGTGAATCTGAGTCATCTTCTGTGAGTTGGTTTAACATTATGTATGGATGGAATTTGTGTTTCTTCAAATATTTTTCTACTGTCAATATTAATACGTCAATCGTATTTGCTACAAGTAAGGTACTCTGTTGAGGAGTAACCCCCATTTCGGCAAATACCAAAACTTCTGTCTCCTCCGAAATTGATTTTTGGCAAGCTCCACTGGCCCTATGAGTATTGCCAGTTCTGTTGAATTTTTCAACCAGTTTCCTCGAATACTTTCTAGTTATTGGATGATCAGGGAATTTTTCATCAAAAATAATCTCTGCTACTGGAGTTCCCACGGGGCCCACCAAAAATGTAGATTGCTTCAGTTTTCTCTTTGATAGGACGTACACGAACCATGATAATGTTTGAAATTCAAAATGATACCAGTAGAAGTAGAATGAAACTTTTTTCAACCGACAAAACCAAAAAGGAGGAGGTTCTCTATTCGACGCGTATATTTTTATATTTTTTTTTATGTATGATCACGCACAATTTTTCACAGAGCGGTTCGATTTCCTCATCGAAGTTGGTCCCATTTCAATTTGAACAACAAAATCCATCCATAAGGGTAGCAAAATGAAGGATATTGATCGTTCACCCTCTGAATTTCGGTCCGTTAACCGATTCTATCAGGCATAACTTTGTAATGGAATTTCCGATTTGGATGTTTTTTTGTTTTGTTTTATCAGAAAGGGTATACCTCATAGTTGATCATATTCCAATCTGGAATGAAATTATCCACCCCTATGGGTAGAAAAATGAAGGATGATTGATTTTTCACTTCTGAACTTTGGCACACATATGTAGTTGACATTGACAGACCCTCCTACATCCGTCAAAATGATTACATTCTATGAAAGGATGGAATTATATACAAAGTGATAAAATCAACTACCAAGAAATTTCGAAATTAATTTATATTATATAACAATAAATAGTTAAAATATAAAATCATATTATCCCAGATAATGCCAAAACTTTTTTTTTTGAAATATTTATTCAAATTTCAAATCTTGGTCCTAGGGATAACCAAAAATTGATATTTTAAGTAATTTTTGCATTTCAATATTGGGTTTTTTCTGAAAACGGTGTTCTTTTAAAAGAACGGTGGCAAAATCACCACTACTTTAAATTAAAATTAAACACATTTTGAAGATATGGTTTATTATGTTGTATTTTTCAATGGAAATATGAATTATAATGTATGATAGCTAAGAAAGCAATTTTTTTGATGCAAAGTAGTGGAACATTTTTGACAAAAAAAATTACAATTTTTATGACAGACATTACATCGGGTCTGATTTTCCTGATATACAATCAAATGATCTAATCTATCATATCGAGATGTTTCATGAAGATTTGCGGACTGACGGCTAGGACCTCTTTTTGTTATTTTTTCAAATATCTCCAAAATTGAAGTTGCCACTGACTGTCTAAATCTTAGGTGATCTTCTTTTCCGCCTCCAATTCTATATATTTGCCAAGCATTTTGTTCGGCCATGTCTAGACAGTGAGATATTAGTGGAAAATACCACTTCTTATATGAGTTCTATAGAGGCTAATATTTTGATCAGCCCTGTCAACCCCACCCATGTTTTCATTGTACTTTTTTATTGCATTTGGTTTCGGAACGTAAATCGTTTTCTTCTCTTTCTGGGAAAATCTTTTTAGTTGGAGGGTAGGCATTATTTTGGTATGATTTGAAGCAATAGTTACCACGCTGTTATCGCACCACTTGCATAAAGATATAGAATTTGTATCAGAAGATACAAATTCAAATGTACCGCGTTCTTTTTTCTTCAAAACTGATGTGCAAGATAAAGGACAGTCTTTACCAACGCGATTTTCTCTTATTGTGCCCGTACCTTTCAGACCCATTTTGAGTTCTTCCAGTAAATGGAGGGAAGTAAAAAAGTTGTCAAAAAATGAATAAAAAGGGACATTCTTAGAATACTCTTTTTGAAGTACTTCTGCAAATTCTAACACCACCGTAGCACCTAGGCCAAGATCCTTATACCTATTCGGAAGGACAGTGGTTGAACCCTGATATGGTTCAAAACATTCAATATACCCTGCTACAGTTGTTCCCCTTATCCAAATTCTCAACTTGGTCCAGTAATTCATGTAACGTTAGAGGCTTAGTCCAATATCTAAAAGAAAAGGGTAAATATGTAGTTGAGTTTGCCACTGTTCTTTTAAAAGAACAAGCGAGTTATTAGTTATAAAATTCGTTTAGCATACTTCATTATATCCTCACTTGTATTTCTACATTCAATTTGTACCATTTTTTGTCAAATTTGATAATATTATCCAATAAGAAGTAAAATAGGACACACTGTACATACCTTCTAGTATCCATGTCAGATCACTTATTATTTTAGCATATATAAAACTGATTTTTCACTTGATTTGATCGAAATCACGAAAACAGCTGGTTAAAACATGAAATGAATGTTATTCCTTAAAACGTACTGGTGGCGTCATATCTGATCGAATAGTTGAATATCAGTAAAAAGGAAATATGTAATGTGTCTTTTAAAAGAACAGTGGCAATATCTGGGTTATTTAATAGTTTATAGTTAGAGTAAGCTAGGTGAGTAAGTATTTTGACAGTTATCAAAAATTGAGTAGGTAGTAATTAGTAGATTTCAGCAACAAAAAATTTAAAAATAAAAAATTTTCAACAAACAATTAACCGACGAAAATATCAACTGAAAAGCGAAAAATTAAATGAACCTCCTTAGTCTAAATGATAATTGAGCTCCCAAACTAATGTGAAAAACTGATTTTGAGTCGGCGCCGAACAAACTAGCAATTGGATTAGGTAAAGCGTAAAATTATGGCAGCGAGATGCATGGCTGCGTTTTGATTACTCCTTTCAAAGTAATATAATAATCTTCGAGAAAAGTTTGTTTGGCGCCGACTCAAAATCAGTTACTCACATTAGTTTAGGAGCTCAATTATCATTTAGAGTAAGAAGGTTTATTTTATTTTCTGCTTTTCACTTGATTTTTTCTACGGTTTGATTTTTTGTTATTCAAATACAAATGCGATAATATCAAGAGCAGGTAAGTAATGATATAATCATTGTTACATAATAAATTCTCAAACATCGACAAAATAATCCAATTTCATAATCGGCATTCCAAGGTAACTGCTTCATTATCAGTTTACTAAATTCGATAAATGATATCCTTCATAATTATGATCATTAAAAATAAATGAGTTGGGTATTATTTTGGTATAATCTCTTGAAAAGGCTATGAAAGGCTATTGTATAGCAAAACACGTGTCGCGGTTGTGTGAACCCAGTTTAGTGAAAATCATTTAGTGGATTGAGTGTCTTTTGTTTACTTCAACATGAATTTTCCTCAACTATCGGCCGCATCAATTAAAAAAAATTAGATTAGTGTATGGATTCAAAATTTCCACCTAATTGAGATTTGAAACGAATTCGAAAATGAAAAATCATTTAAGTAATGATTCTTCCACTATTGATCGTATTCAGTGTTACCCATCGCACTTGTGATTCCGTAGAACAACCATAGTTGAAACTATAATTGAATCACCTTTCCAACGGTGCGCAACTCGACCTCTATGCCTCTCGGAATTTTCAAGTTGTTATTCGAGTAATTGTGATGTTCCTTCTCTCAAAGAGTAGGGTCAGAAATACCATTCAAAATATTTGTTGTCCCATTGTCTCATATGAAACCGTTCAAAAGTTATCGATGACTCATGCTTGACATTTCAAACGCACATTGTGAAAAAACAAATCAATGGAATGATAAAAACCATCTATCGAGCAATCACAATATATTCAATTCCAGAAAGAAGGATTGATATTATCATACAATACCTTCTTTTTTCATTGTTTTACGTCAAATCGTTCAAAAGGTTATGAGAGGGGGCACAAAAAGCCGCAAAGTCACATATCAACGAAATGAAAAAAAAAGTGTTTGGAAAGGTAATTTGAATTATCTTTTCAGCGATGTGCCACTTGACCCTCCATGCTGTTTAATATTTTGAAGTTGATGTGCCCCCTCACGCCATCGATCGGGCAATCACAATGTCTTTTATTTCAAAGAGTAGTATAGGTGATATCATACAATACCTTTTTTTTTCAATGTTCTACGTTCGAAAGTTAACAGAGGGGGGATGGAATATGAGAAGCCGCACTGTACTGTATATAATAACAGAATCGTAGGCGGAGAAACTTTCCTGAGTGTATAGTCACTATGCTTATCAATCGCATTCAAATCGGGTATAGGGATATTTGGAAAACTGATGAATGTCTTTCATTATGAATGTGATTTCTGCTGTATTTTTGCTCCGTTCATGAGTTCCCAAACTGAATTTGAGAAAAAAATTAAAAACTATCTGAATGGTAAGCACATTTTCACTCTCAGTTAGGATCCTGTCACCATATATATATATATATATATATATATATATATATATATATATATATATATATGTTTCTAAGCGGTGTAATATAAAAGAGTGATAAGACGAATGTGGTTCAATCAATCGTTCAAAAAATTGTATCTCTGACAGGTTATGACATTGATCCCAGTTATAGCGTGATTCATTCAATGTTACATCCCCCTTTTTCACATCAAAATAACTGAACGAAATATCAAACACTATCAACAAATTGGATAAAGTATTAAGAATAATTAGGATCCTTCAATAAATCTCCTTGGCCTGCGTATTTCTCCTCTCGGTCGATCTTCTTGTATATTTCGACCTTGCATTTCTTTCCTTCCTCTCCTTCTCGCAGATATCTCATACCATTCCTCAACCGTTGTAGATGAACCTCCATAATGGGTCTCTCCTTATGAATGAGCGACATTCATGGTATGAATCTCCATAATTCGGTACCACAACTATATTTGGCTGAACATTAGCTTCTTCAAATGTTTTGAATTCCTTCCAGAATCTGCCCTTTGTTTGTGTTTACTGGAAATTATCTTGGTCTATTTGCTTTTTCAAGTACCTTCCCACCTATCCACTCTTTTGGTCTTTCTTGAACGATTATTCTTGTACTGCTACTTTTCTGGTTTTTGTTTTCGTCTCAATTGAAATAGTTCCTCTTGAACACCTGTTATCAGTAATGGCAGAAGTGCTTTAGGAGTGGTTGGAATTGTAGTTCTGGTTGTACGACTGAATAATCTTTGTACTGGAGACCCTAGATTTTCATTTCTTGGAGTGTTCCTTTGATTGAGAAGGACTTGAAATATGTCGAAATATTCCTTTTCACATTTTTTTGGAAGATTTTTCGCAATAGCTATTTTTCTGATGAACCCTCAAATTGGGGGAACTCAAGTGGAGTTATTTCTTGAACTCTCGTGAGGTATATTGAGGACCATAATCTGTTTCTAGTGTTTGAGGAATGAGGAATAGAGAAAAGTTCCTGCCCAGATGGGATATAACTTCATTTAAATTACTATATTTCAATTTTTCAAAATCGTAGAATCCCGAGTGACTATCACATATTAGCAAATATTCATCCTTTGCCACTTTGAGAAGATCCGAACCAAGCAAGGCAACTGTGGTACTTCTCTGGGTATTAGTGGCTATTTAGGATTTCAATACTGCATTGGTTGACAAATATCACATCTTTCAACGAACTCCGTGATATCTTGAGTCATTCCCAACCAAAACACTCCAGACCTGGCTCTTTTTAGTGATTCGATTTCTCAATGCCATGGTGACTGGAATGAATATCTCCAAAGATTTCCGGTATATAACTTTTTGGAATCACAACTCTGTGTCCATTGAAAATCGAACTATACTAAAAGGAAAATTCGTCACGGAAGGTCCAGTAATGTTGTGACGTCTCTTCAATTGTGTTTTGCTGCGAACAATATTTGTACTTCAAACTCTTTTTTACCGACGGCCCCTATATTTTTACAATCTTTGCTGGGTAAATCTGCGATTGGAATTTCAGAACCTCTTCTATAAATGACAATAGGATAAAACTATGATAACTTCAACATGATTCTCTGAAGTCTAGACGGTGCGACGCTAAATTGTTTTTCAAAAATGGCTTCGAGAGGCTTCTGGTCCGTTTGTATAATCAATTTCTTGCCATAAATATATGTAAGAAATTTTCTACAAGCTATATTCATTGCTAAAGCTTCTTTCTCGATTATTGGGAATTTCTCTTCCGTTTCCGTTCAGGCCTTCGGAAAATGAGCTACTGGTTTGCCATTTTGAGGTAGTGCCACTCCTACTGACTCATTACAAGCATCTGACTGGATTGTAACATCAGCATTAATACCTCAATACAGGTTGTGCAGTCAGGACTTCTTTTATCTCCGAAAAAGCTCGTTCTTATTCTCTGTCCCACACGAATTCGGTATGTTTTCTAATGAGGTTCCGTAATGGTGCCGTTAATTCTGATAGATTGTTCAAGAATTTTCTCAGACAATTCACCATTTCAAGTAACACATGGCCTAAGAATCATACTTTTTGCTTGCAAAAGACATATTTGTCTTTGATGAGTTTGAGTCCTGCTTCACTCAATGTTTCAATAACTTTTTCAGTTATCATCTTGAATTTCTGCCCAAATAAAAATATTATCCATGGAATTCTCAGTGTTTTCTATATTCTCAAGGAGATTCGACAAAACTTGTTCAAAAACTTCAGGAGCTGAACATAAACCGAATGGCATTCTTGTACAAGAATATCTTTCCCACGGTGTACTGAATGTTAAATATTTCTATGACTCGGGTGCTATTTTGATCTGCCAAAATCATCCAAGTTTTCATTTCCTTGTTGATTCATACTTTTGAAAATCAATTTTTTGTATGCTGTGTCGTTTTTGGGGTGAAGAATTCACTAAAGGATAATTTGAGTTTTGCCAAAGTTGATTTCTTGTCTGGAGGCCAATTATTGCATAACTCAAACTAATCCGTACCAATAACCATCATAAATGTGGAAAATTGTTGCTCATTAGTTTAAAATGATGAGTTAATAACGTTTTCGGATCATTCGAACTGCTGAATCCATATTTTCCATTCCCTTGTTGAATCATTTTCTATTATCAATAGTTTGGGTGGTTGTACAAATGGCCCTGAATTTTATGATGGTGTTTGTGGACTCGTTTAAGATCCAGATCGAGCAGGAGCCTCGATAGATATTTCCAAATTCTTCAGCTGTTGTTGCAGGAATTCTATGGTTTTCTTTGTATCTTCTTCCATCTCGAAGTTGTTTATTCTGACTCCATATAATATAAAAGAGTAATAAGGCAAATGTGGTCTAATGAGTCGTTCAAAAAATAGACTCTCTGATAGGTCATGACATTGATCCTAACTATAGGGTGATTCATGTAATGTTACAAGCGGGACAATTTTTTCAGAATGTTTCTGTATGCAATTACGAATCGAATGTGATTTTCTTCGTCGTGAGATATAACAATATATTCCATTGGGAAAATTACCATGAATATGGACAAGCATATCGCCATCATGTTATTGTCCGAGCCGGTCAAGATTTCAAAATAACATTGAATTCCTGGGATACTATGCATTTTTCAGCAAAAATATGGCATTATTCCCTACGAAAGAAGTATTGCTTCAATTCCCCTGGAAAAAATCGGTATAACGAAAATCATAAACAAATATCAAAACCAAATAATTCAAAGAACGAAGGGTCATATTGAGAGCATTTTCACTCATCAGAAAAAAAAATGTTCCCTCGGTTTATTGGCTAAGTCCAGTGGAAGCAGTATGCTTCCAGGTAATATGCTTATCCATATCAACGGTTACTTCTCCAATTATTCCACATCACATACAAAACAAAATCTAAATAGGTTATTGAAGTTATTTTGGCACATTTGGTTGGGAGTAAAATTAGGAGCTGCACGCGCACACTGTTACAAAAATATTTTTTTTTTTTTAATGTTCTGGTTCCCACGAAAAGGGATATCCTGTAATGTTCAGAGAACATCGTGGTAACCAAGGGAAAGAAGGTAGGAGTTGGTGTTCTTCTTAAATTTCTGGAGGTTGTATGCCTCGGGGAACACCTCCCTAGGCAATGAGTTCCAAGGCCTCGCTGTTCGTTGGATGAACGAGTCTTTGGAAAGTGATGTTCTGCAGGTCTCCAAAGTGACCACGAAGGGGTGTGATGACTGAACTTGACGGGTCAGTCTCGAAGAGACTGCCAAAGCAGGAACGATTGTTGATATTTCAGAAGAGCATCGCCCATGAAAATATCTATAAAATAGAGACAAATCGCCAACTTTTCTACGGTGTTCCAGACAAGTGAGCGAGTTTGTAAGCGAGGCATCACCGACGAGACGAATTGCCCTTTTTTGGACAGAATCCAATAGCCTCGGGATATGTTTAGGTGCCGCGCTCCAAATATGGGAACAGTATTCCAAGACAGGTCGGATCTGTGCCTTATAGATCATAAGCAGCTGAGTGGGGTGAAATAGTTCTTGGCACGAAACAAAAAACCAAGTTTTTGGGATGCACTTTTGGCAATGGACCTCACGTGATTTTCCCAGGAAAGGTTATTGCTGATAGTAATACCAAGCATCGATATGGATGACTTCAGTGGTATGGTTACTCCTGACAAAGTTATGTTAGGCACAGTGAGATCGGCTTTTCTAGAGAAAAGACATGCTTGTGTTTTGTTTGCATTGAATTCTACCAAGTTATTAGATCCCCACTCGAGAATTGTTGCTAAGTCCATATTTATATATATATTACAGTATAAAGCAACGAAAGAAGCCCAGACATAGGGATATACCTAGCGGGAAAGCGAGTATCGTCTAGCTATACACAAAAGAAAGGTACGCAACATTACATGTGCTTATACAGTGCGTTCATAAAGTGTGGAAACCATTATCTTACGAGTTTATCATTTTCAGAAGTTAAGCTCGGGCAGGTCGATTTTGTATTTTAGTTTTCCACCTTATTTTTTCTTAATTGATTTTTTCCCTACCACCTTACAAAATATGACGTCATCGATCTTTTTCAACTGATGGGTATATTTGTATATCAGAAATTGAAAGCTTACATTTTTCTGAGTTCAACCATACCACAAACGTCATATGTAACTCTTCAAGTTTCAGTATACTGAGTATAAAGAAAACCAGTGTTCATATTTCTCAACATTCATCTAATTATTTATATAGCAATGAAAATATCATTTGTTAGTGGAAAACATAAACAAATAACAAATTTACAACAAATGCTCGAACTGAGCCCCTTGGGTTCGTTTACAATATTCAAGACGTCTGATGAATTCTTGGGTGACAACTTCTCTGGTGTAATTCGTTGAATTTCAGTTCGAATTCTCTCTTCAAAGTCTTCCAAATTGGTAGGTCGATTTATGTACACTTTACTTCCCAAAGAACCCCATAGAAAAAAGTCGATGGGAGTTAAATTAGGGAACCTAGCAGGTCATAAAATTTGACCGCGTTGTCTAATCTAGCGACTGGTAAAGGTTTTATTGAGAAAAATCTCTAACCACTCCAGCATAATGTGGACCTGCTCCATCCTGATGGAACCGAATAGTAGAAACTATTCGACCAGGTTGATTAATGTCTGGAAATTTCACGGTTGACTATGAAACTACATAAATTTGTAACATTTTCAACTAATTTCCACCCGTCACACCGTGAAAAAAATTTGGTCCTACAATGGTATTCCAAGAATCCCAGCCCACACTTCCTGGGGATATTGGATAAAAGCTTTCATCGGCCAATTGGGATTTTCTGTTGCCCTATAACGACAATTTCGCGTATTCATGGTACCGTTTATACAAAAAGTTGATTCGTGTGAAAATAAGACATGAAATTCAAAGCAATTATTTTGATCAAAGACTTCTTGCATAATCTCACAAAAATCCATGCGTCTATCGAAGTCTTCTTTTTTAGGTTCATGTATAAGTCTTTATATGGATGTTATTTGGTATTTCTTAGAATTGTCTGCACATCACCACGACAGATCGCATTGTTGTCAGATAAAGTTTTGATTGAACCATGATGATTTTCTTGATACATTCAATTGAGTTTCTCCGGCAACGATAGGCCTGCCACTGTAGGGCTCATCCCTAACATTGCCAATTTCATTAGATTTATGCATTATTTTGCTTACCGTCGATTAGCTTATTGGTTTTCGATCAGGATATTTTTCATAAAAGATGTCGCATACTTCTGCCATACTTCTTTTACGATCGCCGTAACCTGAGATCATCGAAACTTCTATTTACTGTTTTTCTGACACCACCATCGTAATTTCAAATAATTTCTTTCAGGGTAATATTTTTCAGAAAGCTATTATTGGAGACTCTTTTTTCGATATGCTACACAACAAATCAATTGAATACTGACATATGCAATGATAACTAAGAACTTATTGTCTGGTTGCTAAGGGCTTTCAGATGTTTCCATAGCCTACTCAAGTTTGGCAATATACTCGCTCTGACTAGTGGGTAATTCTCAGGTTTTCATTGCAAAATGAATAATAAAAAACATTTTAAGAAATATGAACTCTGGTTTCCTTTATACCCAGTATGAAGTGTTACATATGACGTATGTGGTTTGGTGGAACTCGAAGAAATTTGAGCTTCAACATTTTTATATAAAAATTTACACTTTCAATTCAGAAAAAATATTGATGACGTCATATCTTGTAAGATGGTGGAAAAAAATATATCTTTTTAGACAGATGGAAAATTATAGAAAGATGATGGAGCGTTTCCACACTTTATGAATGCACTGTATATTCAAAATCGACAAAAAATCAGTTCAGCATAAATGCACAGTAGCTCCTGTCAAAATGCAAGTTCAGTACATTCAATTCCCATAGAAAAACAGAAACTGCAAAAATGATTCAAATATACCATTGGTATCAAGTGAGGCGAATAATGATTCATTGGAAGCATTCGCAGAAATGTTGGTAGTGGCGATCTGGTCTAGTGGATAGCGCTTTTGCATACCACGCAGGCCGTTCAGATTCCAATTTCGTTACTGCAACTTTCTTCCATAATCGATTCACGAAACAAAAAATATTTCATTTCATAGTGAAAAATCATACATATCTCAGGTTCTTCAGTGAGCTGAAAAGCTCTCGTTTGGTATGAAATCAACAATGTTGTCTCCAAATATTCTGAACCGTAACAAGCTCAATGTTGAATTTTGAATGTTGGAAGTTGAATGTTGAAACATGAATGTTGAAAGTTGAATGTTGAAAGTTGTCTCGAAATATCGTAATTTGAAGTTGTGTTCAAGCGTACGACATTCAATTTCAGTAAATTGTAACATAAAAAGTGCTTCCGATTCCATTTTAAAATATATTCGGAAGAGAACAATTTTGCTTCAGTAAACATCAATCATCTTCGAGCCCTCCAGATATGCAATATCTTCCAAATATTCATTACCTTTTTCTCTCATATCTATGAATTGTATATGTCACCTGTAATTACAAAATTCTGTACATATAAGAAGTTCATTGCAGAGGTGCAGAATTATGGGCACTAACAATAAAGCAGTTATAATGGAACGTGGAACGTGGAAAATGGAAGCCTTTCATTTGCTTTTGAAACACTTGAACTTGAAAAAAAAATTGTTTCGATTATCAATGGAAAAGAGCATGCTTTCATGAGGAAAAATTAGCAACAATTTTCTTCTCAGAATTACTTTTATTATAGGTCATTATAATCGCCCCTTGTATACGACATCCGTCAGATAGGCAATTGTCAAATAGACGATTCCAACCATAAAACCGGTACTTTCTTTCACGATTTTCTCCAATTAAACTATGCTTCTTTCCATTTGGAAAACAATAAAAATACTTATTTTTTACTCGTCGTTTTGATATTGTGTTATTAACAATGTAAAATTCACACTTTAGTCATGTATTTCCATACTTGATCAAATTGTTTAATTGGTTCATCTTTATGATAGATGTCTATCTGACGGCTGTAGTATACTATAATGATCTACGATCATCATTATCCAATTAATTATTGCTTTTCCATCAAAAATACATCGTGTTTGATGCGTAGCAAAAGTGAGTTTTCTAGTGGAAATTTGATTCAATTGCTACGTTCGTGAATCAAGGTATCTCCACTTAATAGAAAACTATCACTTTTCTTCACTTATAGATTATTCTTCTTCCATAACATGTTCCAGTATGGTACACATCAAAATATATTCACGAAATGTGGTGTGTTGCAACTGAAGTCAAACATTGTGATTTCCAGCATTGATTCGCAAATTATTTCTCATGATCATTTTACGATTGATTTTCTACGCTATGGGGTTTTCCATGACCAAAAGAAAATGTCCAATAAACGATCTCGCCAATATGTTCGTTTGCTTCATTTTGGACATTTATACCCCTCCCACCTGTTTCTGCCTATTAGCGAGTGTGCACACAACTTGCAATTGAAAACGATTCTTACATAAATCATTGTCGAACTATTTCACATGTTCATCTGGTTTTGAATGAATGTGATTTTTTGTGGAGGAACAACGTTTTCAATCATGGTTTTTTGGGTTACCTTTCATAGTCTGGAAATAAAAATATAATCAGGAAAATCTATAGAAGTGTAGAAAGGGCAAACTAATTAGTTCACCCCGATAAGTAACTGCGTTCACCAAATTATATTGCCAAAAAAAAATGATTCAATTAGTCAGTAACTTGCCGTATTCTGAATCGTCAATCAGGAACTATATAGAGAAGTGTGTTCACCATTTTATTATGATAGGCAAATTCAGAATACGGCAAGTTACTGACTAATTGATTCATTTTTCTTTAGGAAATATAATTTAGTGACCGTAGTGACTTATAGTAGTGAACTAATCAGTGTGCCATTTCCACATTTGTATAGATTTTCCTGAGTATACTTTTATTTCCAGACTGTGGAAGGTTACTCAAAATATCATATCAAGATACATCTGGTTCATTATCATGCCTACGTCAGCTCAAGTGACTATTCAACTCTTTTGCCGATGAGGAATTAGAACTGGAGAAATTACGAGTAGATGATTTTCATTATCCATCAATGATGAACTCAAATTGAGGTAACTTCCACGGATATTGTAATATTTGCCATAAGAAACTAATTTCCCAGATTTCTACAACTTTTATTGAAGGAAGATCTCACTTGCCACATCTCCAATGCATATATCTTGATGTCAATTTATGACTGGCAAAAATGCAGCGTGATTTGAGGCGCTGTTTGCTGATTAATTCGTAGTACAGTCCAAAGCCTGAACGCGGCACAACCGAGAGGTTTCAGGTTGACGAATTTGTATCTGATGGATTGTCGATTGTCAATATCACTTACAACAAATCATCAGCTTGCCTTCTAGAAGAATATGAAGAGCCCAAACAAAAATATTGACCAGTTTCACGAGAAACTTACCTAATGAAATTCTCGGGATTCACTGTAATGAATTGGAAAAACATATATGAAACTGGCAAATCAGTAAGGAGAAATAGAATGATTCGATTGTGAAATTATTATATTTGTTGCATCTATTGAAGAAGAGGTATTCAGAAGTAAATGCACACCAGGAATTTCACTTTTATCACATTATTGAGGCCATCACCCATAATTTGGATATATTTTTTGGTACAAACTATTACAAAATGAATTTCTGAATTGGTTCCCTACTCGATTATGGCAAAAAAAAGGAAGGGTATACATTTGCCTTTTTGTGTATCCAAATGTGCCACAATTATTCTCAACTATGTTCTCTTTGATAAAGATATTTACACATGTAACTTCTCCGTAGGACTTATTTTCGTTTATTCGAAAAAAAAACAATCACTCATAACGACTATAGTGACCTCTTCATATAGAACGAAATATGCTGGAATAGCGTCTCATCAGCGGTCAAGCGATAATGACTTTCCTGGAAAGTGATGATCCAGCAACATCAGCAAGATGAACACTTGCACACATACAATACATATGCTGACGGTGCTGGGTATATCTATGAATATGTTCTGTAAGGCGAAGTTTATATAATATGTGTTATACTATTTCATTCGTTGAACTGAATTTTCATTTTCCAATCTTGTAATTCCAAGACTAGTTCGAACCATCAAGCAGTTGTTTTCAGAAAGTGATTGTGTGGAATCGATATGAAATAATAGGTGCATTTGTTGTAAGATTTCTACACACTACTAAAACAAAATTATTCTAACTGATAGCGGTGAATCCTCATCTTTCAAAGAAGAGATGAACCCGCTGAGCTATAATTATCCGGAGATCACGGAGGGGACACCCAGTAAAGCATTATCTTCAAGAATAAGACAAATACCCTTGGAAGCGCTATCGAAACTGACGGAATTTTATCTCGCTTTTTCTAATAATTTCAATAATCATACATATTATTCTGTATTTAAACTCAGTTTTCAAACTATCTACTATAATTGTACTAATCAGTTATGCTCAAAAAAGTCTTACTGCTCGATCATTCTGAAACATCAGCTGTTCATGAATTCGGTGAATCATCGATTTGGCAACATGAAGAAAAATAATAACTTCAATCAAGAATAGGGCTAATCAAGGATAGGGCTGATAATACACATTCAAGGTACAAATACGCGTCAGGAAGGATCTTTGACTATCTTTATTCGAAAACCTAAGATACGACAGGCAATACCAATTCTAAACATAACTTTCCTGAATTAACCTTCATCTAACGAATCTCCAAAATGCACGTTTTGTGGTCGTATAAGACATGAAATAGGCATAACCAAACCGATTTCGCTCGAATTTCAAATACTAACTTTTCGAGACCATATAAAGAATTATGATGATAAAGGTTATCAACATCCTGAATTCGAGACTATAATAGCGTTGGGAGCCATAACTAGCGAGAAATCAAAACAGTCAATCAAATTGTCAAATTTGATAGTATTCAGACTACTGGTATTTCCTGTGATTGCGTACTCGAAATAGAACACCGGCCTTCAGCTCATAACACGACGGAATATCATAATCTGAACTTAGATCCAATCAGTGAACCTAGGCGAATACATCCTTGACCTGAACTTCCGGGAGCTTTATGTGCGCCTGCACCATTCCATGAATTTTAAAAACATATATCACATAGATTAACTAAAACTTAAATCGATGTGAGTTACTGATTCTGATTCAGCGCCAAACAAACAAAAAAATATATTAATTACGATAAGCGTAAAATGATTGCAGCAGGATGCGCGGCGGCGTGGTGGTGTTGATATCAGTGAGACAGCTACCCGAGGAGGCATACAGATGAGGGCACACGTCTTCGTGACTAGAATCGTGCGGAAAGCGTTTTTTTTTATGTTACTTTTTATCGCTAGAGATTTCACATTGCATTTTTATGTTATTTTGTTATGATTATTCAGCGCCGACTCAAAATTTTTTACTCTCATTAGTTCAACTAAAAAAGTGTTTTTATTCATAGCTTCTGGGTGCCTTTTTTCGTCGTATGATTTTTTGTTGAAAATTTTTTTATTTTTTTATTTTTCGTGCATAATTACTTCTTTCCCAATTATTGATTACTTTTGGCAATACTAACTTAACTTGCTTACTCTAACTATCAACTGTTATATATTATAATTATTTCAAATACGAGGTAACTGTTGAAAACCGTTGAGAAATTTTCTCAACCGTATTCTCCTTCATCAGATTAACTCCAGGTCTCCCTGATGTTGTACTGTCATCACAACTATATGTTACATCTGAGTGGGACCAACTTTGAAGTGAACCCTATTCGATAGAACAAGAATATTGAATCGGATAACCCTGTAGAGAATTATGCGTGGTAGAATTGGTAAACAGGTAAAGCTTCAGTGGATGAACAATCAACCTATTTTTCTTCCCTCAGGAGAATAATTTCCTGTTGAAATACCAAGGAGACTAACTTTGAGGTTAACCTTATTCAATGAAAAAACGATAATCAAAATTGGACTAGTCTGTGAAAAGTTATGCGTGGTCATATTAGAAAAAAATATACGCATCGACTGGTGAACTCCTCTTTTCTTCGTCAGTTCACAAATACAAATTCAAAGTGCAATCGAGTTTCAGAGCGAATCTCACCGACACCATGCTTACAGTAGATATTTCAACGATTCAGTTGGAATCAATGGAAAAGGAAAATATTTTACTTTCATTATGAATGCGAATGCCATCCCAGAAGCTGTCAATATTTCAGGTTTGAAACTTGAACTGGTTTTGAAACCAATCAAAATTTGATGAATCAAATCTACGTTTCCAATTAATTCAAAACAAATTGCGGCTTGAACATTCGAACGACGGAAAAAAATATTAATAATCAATTCCTATGTATATCTTTCGGACAAGTAGTTATAATGAATCGGTTCTCCCATGGCCATCCCTTGGCTGAGTTGTTCCAAAAAAAAGTTAGATGCTTCTGGAAAAATAAAATTACGTGTAGTTATCTATTATCGAAAGCCTAACTTTCATCTAATGACAAATATCCTCTACCAAACAGTTTGGTCCGCCAATTCGACTTGAAGAGTGTCAATATTATAATTGATACGAGTGAGTTC
The DNA here is from genome assembly GCA_018342105.1 of Gonioctena quinquepunctata. Lineage (NCBI taxonomy): Eukaryota > Metazoa > Arthropoda > Insecta > Coleoptera > Chrysomelidae > Gonioctena > Gonioctena quinquepunctata. The sequence continues at coordinate 742,038 of JAFIRS010000365.1, read as the reverse complement.
GAACACGCTTTCTATAGCTCCGTTGGACATTCATTTTCTGAGAGTTTTTATGTTCAGTCAAACTTGGATTTCATTTCAAACGATAAATGATTGCAATCGCTTCTGAACAGGATAGTGCTCATTACTTGAATGCTATAACAATAGATACGTTCGGCGGCATAACTTCCAGTCTCCAGATAGGGCGGACATTGGTGTGTAACTCTAATTATCCTAAAGATAAGAACCAGCAAGAAGTTTCTCAACTAATCTGTATCCATAGTACGGGTTATAAAACAAGAAATGACCGACGTCCTCAATGTTGAAGTGGTTGCCATGTTTAGAGAACTGAAACGGCAGAACGATGAAATAAAAACTCAGAAAAATCAACTTCCAGTTTGAAGGGATGGAATTGGAAATTCAGAAGTAGAGAAGGAAAGTTGAGGAATGTATACAGGAACTGTAGACAGATGATGCAATACTGAAGAAAGAAGGCGGTGAACTCAAGTCAAGGCTAGTATCAGCAGAAAGAAAACTGAAAAAAATCAAGATGATTATTTACGGTCTTGAAAGTAATAATGTTACGGAATCTCTGATTGAATTATTCCATGGAGAATTGTTAATCGAATGCCAGGATCACGACTACAGAATTGTCGTTCCTCAAGACAACGAAGAATCACCCACAGTTGTTGAATTTGTGAGCAACAAGCTAAAAAATAATATATTAGCAAATGCAAGAAGAGTGGAGGTTACAAGTTCAACATATCTATCGACAAACGAAGATTACAACAACAGGAAATTTCTGATGAGCCAACAAAAGTTAGCACGAGGGAGAGGTGATACAGCATATATGAAAGGTCATTTGTTAGTAGTTAATGGAGACTCATGAACTTGGAGAATTCAACTGGAATATTGAAGAATCTACAAAGCAACCAAAGCGTACTATCATTTGCTCAGAGAGGGAGTGAGAAAAAGGGCCCAGAAGAATCTCCTGGAAGTATAGAACACCGGTCTAAGCCTCACAGAAGAGGTCAACTCATGCTGCTCCAAGAAGTGGAAAGAAATAATTCATCTATCGATCACATACTATAATATTCAACTAATGACCTATTAACATTTTCCATACGTTGTGTCTCTCTCTTCGTATTTTGTATGTGAGCACCTGGCTCATTCTACTGTGCTGTAGTGGAAATGCCTTCTATGAAATTGGCTCGATATAGTTGGAATTTCGAAAACTTGGTTGACCGTTGAAATGCTCACGGATTCTTTGAGTATAACTGCTTGTTATTTTCTCAGGTATGATTGGAATGGTTGAGGTGGGGGCATTGGTGCATATATTCGAAATGGTATGATGAAGACATTGATTTTGGAATAAATTCGGAACAGCTCGAAATCAAACCATATTTGAAATAAAAGACTGTAGCCTTTGGAGTAGTATATATCGCACCAGCTTCGAATACTCTATATGTTATTGATCCAATCGATTCCATAATCCTACCGTTGATAAAGTAATTTGGGTGATATGAATATCAATTAAGTCAACGCAGAAAATCCTTCGTCGTTGTTGCTTTGGGGCATACGGCTTCGGCCAACTGATTAATGAAGCAACAATAATTACGAAACAGTCTAGTACACTTCTAGATTCAATTTCTGTAACATACCGTGATATGGCTGTCAGAAGGGGGGTAATTGATTCTAATCTCATATCTTGTGTTCTGTGAGAATACATGTGAAAAAGTGAAGAATCTACCCAAGTACATGACGTTTCGGGATCTTATTTGATTTTTTATTTAGAACAGTTCATTGATTGGATGGATGTTGTCAGAGGGCCTTAAATTAACTGTACAGTATTTTCACTAGTTACATACTTGATTTATTCAACATTTACACGCCAGTACGTCACCAAACCTAGAGCACCTTGGATCAATGATAATGTAAAGCGAATATTCGAAGAGAGAGATTTAGCGTCGAGAAAAAACAATAAAATTAAAGAGGCAGTTGAATTTTTGAATTATGAAAATTTGAGAAACTCCGCTCTAAACGCTCTAGGCGATGAAAAAAATCTGGTAAAATGGTATAAGTAACAATAGAATAACTAATGATATTTTTTCATCTCCAATAGAGCATCGTTATTACAAGGTTCTTCCCTGTGAGTTTTAAGCTGAAAGAAATCATGATCTCCGACCCCGAAAACCCCCGCATAACAATTCTGAATTTATTCGACCCATAATCACAAAAATGGTCCTCTATTTCAAATTAATGAATTTAAACAGACATTTTATAATCTCCGACCCCAAAAACCTCCACATTCCAGATATGAATCGAGTCGGACAATAATCACAAAACTCGTACGCCATTTTGAATAAATGAATATTGACAAAAAAATTGTGATCTCCGACCCCGAAAACCCCCGCATACCAATTCTGAATCGAATCGGACCATAATCACAAAACTCGTCCGCCATTTGGAATTAATGAATTTTGACAAAAAATTCATAATCTCCGACCCCAAAAACCACCACATACCAATTTGAATCGAATCGGACCATAATCACAAAACTCGTCCGCCATTTGGAATAATGATTTGACAAAAAAATTGTGATCTCCGACGCCGAAAACTCCCACATACCAATTTTAAATCGAATCGGACCATAAAAACAAATCTCGTACGCCATCTTGGAGCCGCCGACCTGTTTTTTTTCCAACAAAAATTTCATAATGCATTTTCACCGGAATTATGATTACCTGCCAAATTTCAAATTATTCAGACGACTAGAAATCAGTCAAAATTCACTTGCAAGATTTGACCCTAACGAAGTAACGAACTACAAGTGAAACTAAATGGAAGCTTGTGAACACTAGTTTACGAGAAAACACAACACACGCGTTTCAGCTTACTATATACTTCCTCCATTTTTTTAAATCAGGAAATTGTTTTGGATGATTATGTTGTTTGAGTATGCAAAAATGAATTTTCAACTGGAAATGGATTGTTTTGATTGGAATTTTTATAATCCATTTTTTTGTGAAAAAATAATAACATATACCACTTTTGAATTACACAGTGCTTGAATGTCAACATAACCGTTGAAGTTATTTCAATAACATTTATGAAAATTTTAAAACTTCGGTTAGTTCCTCGCCTCGGAATGGTGGCAGTAAGTGTGTCTAAAAAGTCATCGAATCCACCTCTTCTGTTATAATGAGGTAAGAAGTAAAATGGGTGATGTATGGGGGCACATATCGCAGCATTGTAGGTTGAACTCAGTTCTGAATATCTTTTCATACAAACTGTTCCTTGAAATTAATTTTCCCTCGGTCTGGCACTGCCTTTGAAAGAGCTGTACATTTTTGTTACAGTCAATGTAGGTACCAAATATTGGCAACTTGCAAACCCTCTCTCCATAGTGACTCGTATATCGTAGACAATGTTCAATATGTTTCTTAATCCAGTCTAGCTTCACCTCAGAGAACTCATTTCCAGGGAGTTTCCTTTTTAACTATCTAGTCTAATCGATGATTGCTTATTTTCATCAATTGCAAAAACACTTTTTCAAAAACTTTCTGGTCGTTCAACTGGAACTGCCTTGTAAGTTGCTCACGGCTAGCATGTTGATCTTGAAGTCTTTTAACGCGGTTTTATTGGTGCTACAGTTTTTACCGTACTGCACAACCAAGCTATCCGAGAGTCCCAGTAAAGGCATAGAACCTAGTATGTTTGTTTCTCTGGATATCGTCAGGCACTTTATTGTGATATTTCAACCGACAGATGCACTCAGTTGTCGTTAAAGTCTTAGCTGTCAGCTGACACAATACATCCTCTTGTGTTAATGTATTCTTGACCAGCATCTCTTTTTTCTTATCTCACCTTCCCCCAGCTACTTCCGTTTCTTTCTTTGATCCTCTTTCTGTCTGAACTTCTTCAAGATTTTCCATATTGTACACATTCAATGCAGGTATATAAAAAAATTCTGAAAAGATATGAAAACATTATAAAGCATACATTTGGAGATATCACACATTCAATATTATTTCATTTCATAAGGTCAAATGTATTGGCAAACATTGAATCATGAAGTTCTTGAGAAAAAACATACTGATAACAAAAAATTTAACCGACGAAATACGAAACAGAAAAGTAAAAAATAAAATAAACCTCCCTAGTCTCAATAACTGAGCACCTAAACTAATGATAGTAACAAATTTTGAGTCGGCGCCAAACAAACAAGCAAATTAATCAGGTAAGGCGTGAAATGATGGCATCGAGTTGCGCGGTGACATTCTAATAATTTTTTTTGAGTAATTTGAAGATCTTTGTTGATCTTTCGTTTGGCGCCGACTCAAAATTAGTTACTTACATTAGTTTAGGAGCTTAGTCATCGAGACTAAGGTTTATTTTATTCTTTACTTCATTGTTCCGTATTTCGTCGGTTTAATTTTTTGTTAAAAATTTTTTTTTACTTTTCTAAACCTTCTTCTTTTTGGTACTTCCAAAATACTTACTCACCCACCTTACTTCAACTATTACCAGTTAAATAATATGATTATCAACTTTCACTATTTGTTGTTATATAAATTATATTCGTTGTTTTGATTACTTTATTTCATTACTTTGTATATCATTCCATCCTATCATGGAATATAATGATTGTGGCGGATGAAGGAGGACAAAAATAATGACAATAGCAATCTGTCATTGTCAACTACATATGTGTGCCAATGTTTGCAAGTGAAGAATCAATTATCCCCCATTTTTCTACCCGTAAGAGTGGATAATTCTATTTGAAATCCAAATTTGATCTATAAACCCTGGTATACCCTATCTAATGAAAAAAGAATAATCTGAATCGAACAATCCAGTACAAAGTTATGCCTGATAGAATCGGTTAACGGTCCAGAATTCAGAGGGTGAGTGTTCAATATCCTTCATTTTGCTACCCTTAAGGAAGGATTTCATTTTTCGAATCCAAATGGGACCAACTTCGGAGTACACCCTATCCACTGAAGAAAGAATTATCGGAATCGGACGTTTCAGTAAGAAGTTATTCGTGGTCATACATAAAAAAAAATACGCGTCGACCAGAGAACCTCCCTCCTTTGGGTTTCGTCGGTTGAAAATGAAATAAACTGTCACGAAGAATTGAAAATCCTCAAAAGTTATATCAAACTATCAATCTGGAAAAACCGCCCAATTCCCATTGACCTGCTAACCTAACTGATGGTCTCCAGACTCGATTCATTGTCGTTATTTGATGACAGATATTAATCGTCATTCGACACACTGAAAGGTTCGGAATCACTCTTTCTGTATATTTGCAAGGCAGCAGAAATATTTTCGCCTGCACAGTATGTTCCAGCATCATTTATAGCCATTGTTAACTACCTGATCTGCACAAAATAATAAAAACATCAGAACTCGCACTTCGGTTAACCGAACTTGCAATGTGACAGGAGACAGGATGTTGTATAAATAAAGTTGAACAGGTTGTTCGCAAGACCACTCTGGAATTATGTTCATATTCGAATTCAAGGGGTCTATGTAACACATTGTTCAATTGACCACAAATTCAATATTCTATCAAAGCAGAAGAGAAATATTGTTCATATACCATTTCAGAATGCAGATCTTACATAAATTCTATGATGACGTCACCTTCATTTCCAGGCTAGCAATGTTGACTTAATCTCCAGGAATACTTGCAATTCAAATATAAAATACATGGCAAGCCTCAACAAATCTGAATAAAAGTTCAAGAAGAAATCATCAATTCCTATAAATCTGGGTGGACCAAATGAGATGAATTATCATTTTCTGAAGAATAACACTCCTAATAATTTGATTCGTGCTGACACTTGTTTTCATTCCGAAAACAACCTCTTAGATCTCAATCTCGATTTCTAGTTCAGTTAAACGTCGGTGGAAGCAATCCCAAACTATTTGGCAAAATATTTGTCAATATTCTCGTAATTCCGTTCAAGAGCAATGACTTGCCGCCAGGGATGAGTTGACTGAATTCACGCCATCATGACGATCAATGATAAATTCGTAAAATCATTTGTCAATACTTCACCGTTTTGTACCTAACCAAAAATTCATTGAGACTTCTAGAGTGAATTAAATCAAACTGTGTTGGAGAAACAGTGTATACTCAACGATGTTGTACTATGACTTTCAAGAGTTCACCATCCAATGAAATGGTTCCCCAGAATGTTTTCATGTCACAATCATAAAAATAAAAACCCTGACGAGCCCATCAAACCAAAAACCCTCACGAGCACCCCGTTACGATTTTACCCCACGTTGTACTTCACTACAATGATAGTAAGAATAAAATATAAAGGTTCACACCCTATGAAATATTGTTCAGAAAATCTTGCCGAATATTTGGATACAGTATTTCAGGTATTCGGCAGAATAAGTATCCAAAAAGAGTTGTCCAAAAAGAGTTTTGGTTACACACAAAACCAAAATTGCACGAAAAAATGAAGCGCGCTCAACTGAGTGACTAGTACCCAGTAATTCCATTAGCCACTCAGAAAGTATTTTTTTTTCCAAACTCACCCACAAGGAGTTATTACCAATTTGATAAATGATTTTATTCCGTGATTTTCAATCGAAATGAAGTTGTTTGAAGGTTGTAGACGATGTGGTAACTTGATTGCTATCTTTTCGGACGTCTATCGTCTGAATGGAGTTGGAAGGTTTTCACGACGTTTCGAATGCTTGTATCTGCAATCGTCTTCAGGTAAATACTGACAAGTTTAGGTGCTACTTACCAATTTATATGACTGCCGGTGCAATGATGCGTTTAATTCCGCCATGTGGAGTGGTGCGTGTAATTCCGCGCGGTGTGGTGGTGCGTGAAGTTTCGCGCCTCTGCAGCCCGCCAGAAAGAGCAATCAGTGGTTTCCATACGTTCTTGATCTCAACGCTTGGTTGACTGAGGGCGTTATTGGCTTCGATGTAGGCGGCCTCTTTGAACTCTCGTTTGAACCAATGCTCCTCTCTATGTAGAACACTTGCGTCGTCCCATAGAACTCGATGGTGCTCATTTTGACGGTTCTCCACGTTAAGTCCATTTCTTGTGCTCATCCAATCTTACCGATAACGGCTTCTTTGTCTCTCCAATGTAGGAGTACATAGAACTTCATAAATGCAATTCTTACTGATTTCATTTTTGTTGTCAGGCTTGGTCTTGGTCAGGAAACTCCGTTAAGTTCTGCCAGATTGAAAGCACCTCTTGATGTTGAACTTGTTTCCGATCCTTCAATTTTTTTTGGAGACACCTCTGATGTACGAAAGGCAGATTACTGTGCCTTGTTGTTGCTCTTCAGATGTCTTCGTTCTCTGAAGTTGTTTCAATACTTCTCCTAGGATTGATTTGTTGAAAATATAAACAGGATGTTCATAAAATCAGATGTGGAATCATCTGCGACTGAAAGATAAACCTTAGTCACTATCTTCCATCGTCAAGATAACCTCTTGTGGGGTATTCATGTTGAAAAGGGAAACATCCTCAATTGAAAATTGATAGAAAGATTTTTCTGTGAATTGAAAAATCCACGATTAAATTGAAGTTATTTTTTGTGAATGTCTAACAGAAAACAACTACTTCCCCGGCTAAAGCCACGCTGGACATTGAACTACATCTGATACATCTATCAGATGTAGTTCAATCAAAAACACCTGTGAACCGATTCTGTTGAAACTTGGCACAGAAATGTAGTTCGGATGACACTACAACATAATGGAAACCTGGATGTAAATCTGATGATGGAGACGAAACAGTCGAGCTCAACGGTTAAGAGCAGCACCTCGTGTTTGGGGTAATTAGGTATATTATATATAGTGGAGTAAAAATAGCTTAAAATTATGCACTATTTCGGAATCTTGGAGGACTCCATGGATTTCCCTTGAGCCATCTGATATAACTTAGAAATGAATTGCAGAAAAAAGTTATGAACTTATGTTTGTGCGCTGATTGTTTATTGATTGTTTAACCAATGAAAAACAATTTTTTAGGCAAATTTGAAATAAGTGATATGAATTTCGAAGCAATTCTATCCGGATTGATGCTCTAGGGGTTTTTGAGGTCGCTAAAAAAGAATATGATATTGATATCGTAGCCAGTTGCAAAAGTAGATTTCATTAATGATAATTTACAGCAATTTTTTTTAATTATGTGTTCATCTCTGATGAGCTAATGAAACTCTATCAAACGACTAATAATTTGCCGATATTGGTATGGAAAAGGAAGATTGGGAATTTTTTTAAATCTTTCAATAGCCGCCATTTCGAAGCTATTGGGCCTTTTTCTAAATTAGTCGAGGTATTGCTGAGAATTATTTTTGTGCCAAATTTTGTTTCATTCGGTTGAAAAATGTGGCCTCCACTCAACAAGTTTCGTTATTTTCCATATATATATATATATGAATATATATATATATATATATATATATATATATATATATTATATATATATATATATATATATATATATATATATATATATATATATATATATATATATATATATTAAATTCGTTGAGTTAACCTCTCAATTTTAATTATGATTATGACTAATTTGGTTATCGTTTGTTCCTTGATATGATACACTTATAATCTTGATTGGTATTCGTTTAATGCTATTGCTTGCACTCAAAAACTTGGAGAATTTGGTATTTCATTTAGACTCGACTGTTTTTTCACCTTTATGTTGATGTATACTCACAGATACAGACCACAGAGTAGTGTTTTTTTGTGTTTCTGAAATCAATAAATTGTTTGAGTCGTACCTCATATTATTTCTTTCTTTGTGTTTCAATCCTTTGGTAAATTGAGGTTTGAGTCAGACCATTATTGGATATTTGGAGGGGCATAGATTAACCTGGCGCCCATTCATAACATAAAATTATCAATGACTATTTAACGAAACAGGAAAGCCAATGTGCTACATTCTATGAGTATACATTGTTATCCGATATGGAGAGCTTTGGATATGTTGTACTGTTAGACATTTTTTGAATAGACTCGGCCGATACTTGATGAAAATCCATAGTGTAAGTGAACTGAAAACCCTTTACTCTGATTTTCACAAAATTGGTTAACAAAACTCACGACACGTGTTTCGCTGTACTATAGCTTTGTCAAGTGGAAACTAAATTACAATTACTGGGGGTTGATTCGGATGATAAAAGCAGGTAGTCGATCAATTATTCAATTTCTAGTGAACAGATTCTGAAAGGGCGAATTATTCAAATTCATCCGGTCATTCAGCAGAAATTGTGGATTCCTGTCTTTGTTAATCTCTAAGCTCTCTAGGAGATCGAGTTTTTGACCTTTCTTCTCTACATGCCGAAATTGCTTTGATAATGACTTTGAACTCCTGCATGTAGAAAAAAAGGTCAAAAACTCGATCTCCTAGAGAGCTTAGAGATAAACAAAGACAGGAATTCACAATACTTACCAAATAACCAGATCAATTCGAATAATACGCCCCTTCTAAAACTGTTAACTAGAAATTGAATAATGTTTCGTCCAATAATCCTTCAATTATCTAATATCCAACCGACTACCTGCTTCAATTATTCAAATCGACCCCCAGTAATTGTAGTTTAGTTTCCACTTGTATTTAGTTTTCACTACTATAGTATAGCAAAACACGGGTCGTGGGTTTTTTTCAACCAATTTCGTGAAAATCATAGTGAAGGGTTTCTAGTTCACTTTTATTAGACATTGGTTGAGTTGAAATTCTCGGGGAACGAGAAACACCAAATGCGATCTCCAGCGGCCCTTCGTACTGAGAAATATTCAACTTCTCTCAAAATGAAGTGGAAATCAAATGAAAAAAGGTTTTCAAATTCAAAGAGATATTCACTCAGACCACGTTCAACTTGGGAAAAAAACTTTATTATTGCTTGGTGCAAATGGCCGCTGGTGGTAATGCATTTTCTGAAATTTTGCGTCCGAATGACACTAAAGCAAACATATATGGAATATTATGTTGTCTCATCTACATGTCCATCACAAAATACGATACTTATTATACAAATGAACAAACCTATTGGTTATTCTCGATTTCCAATCGTCGTTGTTTGTGCCGTAACGAATGAAATGCGGTCACATCTGACAGTCGATAGGTTTTAATTAGCTCGTTGATCAAACAAATCTATTTGCTTGTGTTCATGATGTGGAAATGACATGTTTATCATTAATTCATACAAAAAATGTTAGTTTTTCAAACCTTTGGGCTATGGAAGTAGGAGCATTCGGGTAATTGTATTATTTCGTCAATTTTCCATTGATTTTGAATAATAAAAAAATTAACAACTTTTGATTATATTTTGTTACAATTCATTCACCTGATTGTTGATGTTGCCTTTTTTTTATTTGTGAACGACTTTGTCAATAACAATTATGTTTTTCAAGCAGTGAAGAATATAACAATTTGATGGTCAAGGTGAAGGCTTCTCGTGTAAGGTCCGATATTTGTGAAGAGTAGGTTCAACTCTGATATTTTTTAAACGACGAAAAAAAAAAGAGGAGGTGAGTCGAAGCGTATTTTTCATAATTATTATTTTTTCATGTATGACCACGCATTAATTTTTACAGAGTAGTCCAATTCTGAAGATTCTCCATTTATTGGATAGAGTATACATTGAAGTTGGTCACATTTTGATTTGAAGAGGTATTCCACCCCTAAGGGTAGAAAAATAGGGGATGATTGATTTTTCACTCGTGAAACATTTCTATTGAATCTTGGCAAACATAGGTAGTTTTGATGGCACTACAACATAAAAGAAACCTGTAGTTGATCTGGTGGTGAAGATAGAAGGATTTCGGAGGAATTTCCCAACGGTGTACAGCAGCTACCTCGTGTTTGGGCTTATTATTTACTTCCAATATTTTTTTTTCTCATCATTAGATTCTTCTTAATATCTTTCGTTTTCTCATTTGAGCAGCATTTTTTGCAGGCCGACCCATGTTGGTATGAACATATTGTTGTGTAATAAGTTCAGTAGGTATTTAGATGATATAACAATTGATAGTTAAAGTGGGTAATTATAGTATCCAGTCCAGTATCTTTTTAACAACGGCCCCATGTCACTCATGATGGGGCCCGCGCAGCCACGTGATGCTTTTCAGCGATCAACTAAATCACGTATGATGACGCGGCGGCTTTGTTTATTCTCGGTCTGTCTGATATATTTCGGCCAAGGAGCTCTGAGGTCCCTAGGCAATTTACTCGTAGTGGGTGGGGGCGGTGGGACTCTTGTGATTCCTAGGACTAGATGATGATAATGGCTGCTATCACCAATTGCCTAAAGACGGCCGTAGTATGCTTTCTGCCGCTGGACTGATAGGTAATTATAGTATCCAGTCCGTTCATAAAGTATGGAAACGCTCCATTATCGCACGAGTTGAAAATTTTCAGAGGAAAAGCTCGGACACGTACATTCCTAATTTCAGTATCCTACTTCTTTTTGAATATTTTTACCTCCCCCCTCTACCTTACAAGTTATGACGTCATCGATAAATTTTTTGAATCGAAAGGGAATATTTTTCCATATCAAAAATTGAAAGCCCATATTTTCCTGAGTTCAACTATACCACATACGTCATATGAAACATTTTAAGTTACAGTATGAAGGAAACAGGTGCTCATATTTTTTAATATTTATTTCATCATTTTCATCAAATAATGTTGAGTATAACAGTGTTGTAGCCGTATAATACCGTCAAGTTTGATTGTGACTCGCGCAAAGAGGGATTCATACCATTAAACCCATTTTATCAACTGCCAGGGGCTCTGGCGGCTGGTCAGGTTGACGTGATTCTCATCGATATCTGAGCCAAACAACGTCAGGTGCGTTTAGTACTTGAATAGGTGACTAGCTAACAAGGAAGGTGCACGTTAAATGTCCTAACAACTGTTGCGTAGAAGCATATTCGCAGCTGAAGGCGTCTTATCAATGAGCAGGAGATAAGACGATAGATATGCCATCATTCGGAGGGGACGTTAAGATGACGGTCTCGAATTCATAGATGTTGAGCTCGTGTTAGAACCCTACCTCTGAAACAACAGAGGATTCGGTGGAATTTTCGGTTGGGGAGAGTGTGGTCACCGGCGTCAGTGTTTAGCCCTGGTCGCAGAAATAATACCTATACAGTGGGTTCATAAAGTGTGGAAACGCTTCATCAAACGCCCCATTATCGCACGAGTTGATAACTTTCAGAAGTAAAGCGCAGACAGGTCAATTTTTAATTTCAGTTTTCTACTTTTTTATATTCCCACCCCCACTACCTTACATGATATGACGTCATCGATAATTTTTTTCAAATTTAAAGGCTATATATCGAAAATTGGAAGCCCAAACATTTTTGAGTTCAACCATATCACAAGCGTCATATGTAACACTATAAGTTACAGTATACTAAGGCCCGGTATTTTCACCTCTGGTTATCCTATGAATAAATTAACCAACGGTTAGAATATGCTTTTGTTCAACGTGTATTGATAAAGCAAAATCACATTCTAACCATTGGTTAATTTATTCCTAGGATAACCGGAGGTGAAAATACTGTGCCTTAGTATAAAGAAAACAGGTGGTCATATTTCTTAACATTCATTTCATCATATATTCTGCAACGAAAATACCAAAAGTAGTCAGTATGTAGTAGAAATAAACGAATAACTCATTCACAACAAATGCTCGGATTGAGTTTCTTGGGTTAGTTGATGATATCTAGTGAATTTCTGGGTTACGATTGACAACATCGACAATTGGCAATTCGTTGAATTTCAGTTCGAATTCTCTCTTTGAGGTCTTTCAAATTGGTAGGTCGATATATGTATACTGGACTTCTCAAGTAGCTCCAGACCTGAAAATCCATAGAAGTTAAATCTGGGGACCTAGCAGGCCATTCAATGTGACCGCATCATCCAAACCAGTGATTGGATTGGAAGGTTTCATTCAGAAAATCTCTGACCACTGGAGCATAATGTGGACCAAATAGAAGAATTTATTTGACCAGGATGATTAATCTCTGGAATGTTGCAGTTAAATATGAAACTACATGAATTTGCTATATTTCTAAATACTTTCCACTTGTTACAGTGCCGTCAAAAAATGAGGTCCTACAATGATATTCCTGAGAATCCCAGCCCACACAGTTACTTTTAGAGGGTATTGGATATAAGCTTCCATCGTCTAATTCGTCATGAAATAAGACATTAAATTCAAAACCATTATTTTTATAACACACTCTTTGCATATTTTAACAAATCTGCATGCGTCAGAGTCGTCTTCATTCAGTTCATGTATGAGTTAAACTCCATATGGATATAATCTGGCAACAGATTTAATTGGTGCCAGATAAAGTTTTGAATGAACAATACGGTTTTTTCTCAATTCCAAGTAATAAATTCAATTGATGTCATAGGCAACGGTAGGTCTACTACTCTGAGGCTTATTTTCAACATTGCCAATTCCATTGAATTTATGCAATATCTTGCTTAATGTCGATTTGCTTATTGGTTCTCGATGAGGATATTTTTTTCATTGAAGATGTCGCATACTTGCGCCATACATAGATCATGAAAACTTCAATTTGCTATTTTTCTGATAGTACTGATATTGTAATTTCAAATCATTTCTTTCAGGGTTATATTATTCAGAAAGATATTGAAGACTTCAAATCGATATGCTACACAACAAATCAATTCAATAATGATATATGCAATGGTATCTATGAACTTATTGTTCAGTTGCTAGGGGCCTTCAGATGTTTTCATAGCCTACATGAGGTTTGTGAATATACTCGAACTAACCACTGAGTATTTTTCAGGTGTTCATTGAAAAATAAATGATGAAATGAATATTGAGGAAATATGAGCACCTGTTTTCTTTAAACTCGGTATACTGTAACTTAAAATGTTTCATATGAAATATGTGGTATGATTGAACTCAGAAAAATATGTGCTGTTGATTTTTAATATAAAAATATACCCTTTCCATTAAAAAAAAATGGATTACGTCATATCTTGTAAGGTGGTGGAGAAAAAATTTATTTTTTCGTTAAAAAAGGAGAAAACTGAAATTAAAAAACGACCTGTACAAGCTTTACCTCCGAAAATAATCAATTCGTGAGATAATCAAGCGATTCCACACTTTATGAAGGCACTGCATAACAATTGATAGTTAAAGTAGGTAATTATATTATATAACAGTTAATAGTTGGAGTAAGGTAGGTAAGTAAGTATTTCAGAAGTAGGTCGTAATTGGTAGATTTCAGCCACGAAAAAATAAAAAATAAAAACTTTTTTACAGAAAATTAAACCTGAAAATAAACTGAGAAGCGAAAAATAAAATGAACCTTTTCAGTCTTAATGAAGCTCCTAAGCTAATGTGAGTAACTCATTCTGAGTTGGCGCCAAACAACCAATAAACGTGGATAATTGAATTACTTTAAAAAAATAATCAAAACAAAACAACATAAAGATGCAACGAGAAATCTCCAGCGATGAACAAAAACATTCCATGAAATGCGCTCTCCGTACGATCACCGGCAACGACGTGTGCCCTCAGGTTTGTACCTATTCCGGCGAAGAGACATGCCGCCACCGCGCATTCCGCTGTCATAATTTACGCTTTACGTAATTATTCTTCTCCTTCTTTCAATGGGCTGTGCCCAAGGGCAATTTACCACTACGTGATTATTTGCTTGCTTCTTTGTTTGGCGCCTACTCAAAATGAGTTACTTACATTAGTTAAGGAGGTTAGTTATCAAGACTAAAAAGGTTTTTTCATTTTTTAGTTAATTTTTTTGTCGGTTGAATGTTTTTATTGTACTACCGCATGCAAAACGAGAATTACCGCGAGTGGGCTCGGAGATAATCTTTTCGTCTGTATCGAAAATGAAATTCTGCAGCCTAGGTATAGAATTAACTATTGTATTTGAAGTCAATTGAATTCCGATGTTTAGCAAAACCCAGGAAACTCTATTGTACAGTTCTGTGCATAAAAAAGTCGTACAAGGTTTGTATGGTGTAAACCGCCTATGATGTTCCAGATTCCATAAAAAAGTAGTACACGTACACATTTGACAATAATAGTTTTAATTTTGACACTACTTGTCAAAGACTTGTCAAAGTCGATAAGAAATTTAATTAAGATTGACAAGCCTGACTCACAATAGCCTATAACTGCTGTACGACTTTTTTATGCACAGAACTGTACATTCCACGAATTTAAGCAAGATTTTTTAACAAATATCAATATGTTCTTTTTTTCCAGGATGTGAACTATTGTTTTACATTATTAACGTTAGTCAAAAATGGAGCTAATATCAACTACTTACTCTCCAGAAAAAATGTTATCTTGATAGAAATAATGCTAATAATGGTTATTTCTGGTGGTAGTAGCGAACGAATATGTTACATTCACCATAATCTACGAATCACGAATTCATAGTTATTGTATTTGAACTAGAGCCATGTTGTAAGTTTATTACACATTCTACTGGGAAAATCAGAATGTATGCAAATTTACTTACTGACAGACGAAAACGAATACAATTCGCCCCTGCATAGTTGATCACGCGATTGGCTGACCTAGCAATATCCCAATAAAAATAAGTTCAAAAACTAAACCCCGACTATTGGAAAATCACGCTTTAAAAATTATGAAACAAGAAAATATTCTCATTTGAAATTGTTATGTACAAACTATTCAATATTTATCGTCCATTGTATGAATGAACAACTTGAACTAATATATTAAAATGTATTTAATACATATTCATAGTGATGTTCAGATGATAGCCGTGATCAAATGCCACTTTGACCTAAAGCTTATGATCGCTTACTACTGTTATTAAAATGATAAGGTACAAGGGAAACTTTTACATAGAAACCTTCCTTACTAGCTGACAAGTGTATAGCTCTGCAGGCAGAAGTCAGTCTTGGGGCTGAAAGCGGGGGCCAGCGGTCCAAGATTCTTCCAGAGCGTCACCCGACGCTCAGATAACTCCAAACACATTTTTAATTCAACAAGGCCTGGAAGCCCAGTTGGATAAGCGCTAGATTCCAAAATGCAAGGACCTGGGTTCAAACTCGAGCTGGGTCACGCATTCTTTTTTCCTATTACACTCAAATCAACCACAAAACTTCTACCAGTCACAAAAATATATTACCTCAGAAAATTCACCCTCACAACCCCTCAAGACATAAAACAGCATTTTCACAGAACATGACTATGCAGCGCCCGAAGGCTGCTGAAAGTTCCTCTGAACCTGTTTTCTTGGCATACTTTTTCCAGGAAATAGCTATAATTTGTTCAACGAAAGTATTATCCGTAAGTTTCAATTGTTCTACTTTGATCAAATTACAGATATTCCACATAAGCGAATAACAAGAAGGGATATGGAGCTCTATTTGACTGAAAATAATGTATTTTTTTTTGTATTATGAAAATGTCCAATGAATAATGAATTAATTATGAGGAGACAAAACGGAGGATAAGTATAAATAACAGAGAGTGAATACATTAATCACAACCTTGTGATAACTTTTTTTATTTATTAATTGAGAAATCTGATTTTTATCAACATCAATAACCTGACTGATCATCTTCATTCTCGTCGTTGGAATAATTGATATCTGTTTCATCATTCGAAACATACGAAAGTAATGTTCCATGTAATACTTCACCTTCAGATTCTTCCTTATTCAGTATAAGATCTTCAACTGTTGATGGTAATTGTGAGCTATCAAATCATTTAAATTCATACATGGCTTGTTGATGTATCCAGCCAAAATTAGTGGGTTCGGGATCCGTTGGGAGGATAAAATGGGGCGATGCCTCTGTGAAGAGGCAGTAGGAGGTCGACTCGCGATGTTTTGCGATACCCTATGTAAAAATAAATTATTTCAAGTTAAATAAAGCTTTATATCCTTTCCTGCTGTTCGCGTATGAGAAAGATCTATAATTTGATCATAATAGAACAAATTACAGCTATTTCCTGGAAAAAATATGCCGAAAAACCAGGTTCAGAGAAATTTTCAGCAGCCTTCGGTCGCTGCGGAGCAAGTCATGCTCTGTGAAGATGCTGTTTCGTGTCTTGAAGGGTTGTGAGGGTGAATTTCCTGAGGTTATATATTTTTATGACTTGTAGAATTTTGGGTTGATTTGAGTGTAATAGAAAATAAAAAATAAAAATAAAATTGCGTGACCCAGCTCGGGAGCGAACCCAGGTCTCTGCACTTTGAAAAAAAGCGTTCGTCCAACTGGGCTACCAGGCCTTGTTGAATTGCAAATGTGTTTGGAGATCGGAGAGCTGGGTGACGCTTTGGGAGAATCGTTTACCGCCCGCCCCCGCTTCCAGCCCAGGGACTGACTCCAGTATACAGAGCTATACACTTGTCAACTAGTAAGGAAAGTTTTCATGTAAAAATTTCCCTAGTACCTTAGCATTCTCAACTTGCGTAGCCAGCTCCCCTTTCATATTGTTTTGTTAGGGTAGGTGGCATATGACCACGGCTATCTGCTGAATATCACTATGAATATGTATTAAATACATTGAAATATATTACGTGTGAGTGAAATATTGAATAGTTTGTACATAACAATTCCAGATAAAAATATTTTCTTGTTTCATAATTTTTAGAGCGTGATTTTTCAGTAGTATGGTTTTAGTTTTTGAAATTATTGTCATCTCATACTATTTTTCAGTAATTGGGTTTGAACTCACTTTTTATCTGAATTGTTTTGGGGTTATAATTCCGTAATAAAGAATTCGCAAAGATGCGTTACATTTTGTTTCGTTTAGGTTTTATTGTTTTACATGTACCTGAGAAATATACCGCGTGGAGGTATTCCCAGCTTTTGTCATTATTATTACCAACGTTTTGGTATTTTTATATAATTTCAACATGTGTACCAGTCCATAATGAAATACGTATCCATCATATATGTATTTTGGGTAGGTTGGCGAGAAAATATGTTTGACTCACATCTGAGGCGTGATCATAGAAATTATTTCCAATAATCGGGTGCATGCAGGCAGAGCCGCAAGCAACAGCTAACAATATATATATTTTTGAAATGTGCTTATCAAGCCCTTTCATTTGATACCCAACACGGCATCTTAAAAAAATAGTTTATGACTGTATGTCCTCTAGAGGGCGCCATATCCATTCCGAAGTGACGTCACATAGCCTATAACCATTGGACAATTAAGTTGCTCACAACGATAATTCATTTGTCGAATTGTGATTAGTAGTTTAGAAGTTATAAAGGAACAGATGAACATACATACCAACATACATACCTGTCAAAATCACAACCTTCTTTTCTGCTTCGCTATAGTCGTGTACAAAAAACTGAGAGAAGGCTACCAATGATCGAAAGATTTCAAATGGATCAAGAAACAGCCACAACGAATGCTCAAGATGATTATTGCATTGTTAACAGAGTGCTTCTGGCGAAAAGGAAGTCCGAAATAAGTGACTTTACGATATAATCCAGAGTCCAGTAGGGTATGCGGTGAATTCATATTGAGTTATTCAATTGTCAGAGTTTATTATTTTTTTGTGAAGTCTGAATAAACGGAGAATAATTGAGTCGGTAAATTCTAATAGCGATGAACTCCAGATCCATAACAATATACAGAGAAACGAATTTTAACCGGGATTCGTCATGAAAATCAATCATAATAAAAACTTTTTACCAAAAAATTAAACCGAAGAAAGGAGAAACTGGAGAGCAAAAAATAAAATAAAATCTCCTAAAGTTATGTCAGTAACTAATTTTGAGTCGGCGACAAACAAACAATGTACGACAGCTACCCAAGCGGGCACACGTCGTTGCGAGTAGTCGTGCGGAAAGCGCGTTTTACAATGTTTTTGTTCATGACTGGAGATTTTTGTTTGGTGCCGACTTGAACTGAGTGACTAATATTTGTTTGAGAGCTCAGTTATTCGGTTTTGTGTGGCTTTTCTCGTTGGTTCAATTTTTTTATGAAAATACTTTATTATTTGATTTATTGTGGCTTAAATCTGCTGATTACTACATACTTGATTGAAGATTGATTTCAAAATACTTTCTCACCTATCTCACTATAACTTTTTAATGTTATTAGTGAAGTAATATTAGATTTTAACTTCAGAAAGTTAGGGGAGTGCGGTAACTTTCCACTGTACATTAGTGATGATGTTTGGAACAACATATAAAAAGTAACCAACCTTAAGGTGGGTGCTTAATTTCTTATTAAACAAATGAGTTGCAAAATTACATTGTTTTTTGCATATCTTGTTTTTTTTTTCCGAAACTTCATTCGGAAAAATGGAAGTTTTTACATGGAAGAGATGTATGAAGTTTTCCTTCGAAATGAATACTGTAAACTTTTTTTCTAACGTACGAAAATGTGAGGCAGCGACACCACGGCGTAGCCACGAGCGCGCTCCACTTAATTTGTTATAAGTTTTGATCTAATTGATCAAACTGAGCTAACAAAATCGTAAATGAGAGAAGGAAAAGGTAGCTAACGAGTAGTCATATTTCCAAATATAAATTAAAAATGGGAATGGGAATGGGAATGTTACATATATAAATTTTCAAGATAAACATCTGAAATTTTCACAGTTTACTTCCAAAATGACACTCAAGAAGGTATGCAAAGGAAAATTAAATAAAATTTCATTTCGAAAAATACGGAGCTCAAAATATAAAATAATTCGAAAAATTGCCAAATTTAAGTTTTCAGCCCATGCTTCAAAAACCAAAAACCCCAGTTTGAAATATGATAATAAGATTTTTCAATAGCACGCATTACCTCTGCTAGCTTAAGACAGTCTGGAGAAATGCCCATTTCATAGGACTTATTTATCAAGAATACCAATGGCGGACATAAGTAGTGACTAGTTTTTTTAATTAAATTATTTGAAACTTGATCATACCCTGATGAGTTGGATGTCTTCAAGTTATCAATAAGGGTTTCCACGTCTATAAGTGTGACAGGTTTTAGGAAAAAAGACAAGTTACAACTAGGAATATTCAAACTAATGCTATCCAAATTTTTTTTACGGTCTTGAATGATGTCTTTTGTAAAAAGCAAATTGAATTTTATAGCTAAATCCTGATCAGATAATTGCACACCATTTTCCTTCATTTCAACTAATTGTTTTTCTCCTCTTTCTGCACCTTTGAGTTTGTTGATTATGTCCCACGTAGCTTTTGATTTATTCTCAGAATTAATTATTTAGTTCTCAAAATATATTTTTTTGCCACTGTTAGTGCCATACAGTATTGCTTCTGACTCTCTATACTCGCGATTTTATATTGTGGATCTGTTTTTGACAAATCTGAGAACCAAATCATCCATTCTTTAAGTTGTTTAACGTGATCAGTCATCCACGCATTCTTTACCCCTCTCTTCTTAGGGCTTGACGCAACTTTGCGAAGAGGAAAGCAGTTGTTCTTATGTCTAATCATGGTGTTGATGAAATTATCCCATGCTATATTAGAATTCTGTTCATTGTAAATAGCATTCCAATTTTCAGCTTCCAAACATTCTAGAAAACGATTGTTATTGTTTCCAGAGAAAAGCCTCCGGTACACATAACTTTGAGAACTTTTTATCACATCAAATATATTAGAGATCCTAATGTGTTGAGCATAGTGATCAGATAGTCGAAAATCAACCACATTTGATTCGTAGCATTCAAAACAAGAACTAATGATAAAGTTATCCAAACATGTAGAGGATGCAGCCGTTACTCTGGTTGGTGACTTAATTGTTGAACTGAGATCATAACACCCTAAAAGATCTTTCATTAATGTTAGATTATTACTTAGTGTAAGAAAATCGATATTAAAGTCGCCTCCTGAAATAATTGACTAGAAAAGGCTCGAAGTTTTTTCCAGAAGGTTCGCAAGCAATTCTAAAAAAATTTTGAAATCACTGCCTGGTGGTCTATATATAACAACTATAATCGTATTCAACTTCAAGATTGACACCGCACAGCATTCAAGAGTACCCTCTAAACAATATTCAGATACATCGAAAGCTTTTGTTGCCGAGTGGTATTCATTATGTTTGAAAATAGCTACTCCTCCCTGTTTTGAGAGAGATCTACAGTAAGCATTTGTTAACTGAAAGTTTTCAATAATTACATTCGTGATTTGAAATTTATCCTGCCAGTGTTCCGAAATAAGTAAAAAGTCACATTCAATATCAATGAGAGCATCCTCAATCCTTAAGATTTTGTTACCTATGCATCGAATGTTTTGGTGAAAAATATTGATATTTGTTTGTTTAATTTTCAAGGCCTTATCATTTGTTTTAACTATGCGGTAGTTTTTAGAAATTTCCTGTTTTCTAAAAAAGAAGATGATGTTTTGAGAGTCGTAGAGTTTTTGCAATAATAATTTTCCAAATGCATTGCTATTCCCTTGCCTAATAATGATTTTCCTTTATAATTGTGATTAGCCCCATCCCTTTTGTAACAGCTTCTATTGATAATATTATTGCATTCCATAATAGGACATTTGTTAAATCCCAAGGTATATATTTCTTGGAATGAATCTAGGTTCCTTTTATAAATACCTTCATTTTCCTTCCTATAATCATAATCATAATCATAATCATAGCGATATATATATATATATATATATATATATATATATATATATATATATATATATATATAGCATCTGCGGTATTGATTACATATCAGAAGGCGCTGCCTCCACTGTTTAGCTAACACAACAACTGATAGAGTATAATACAACAACGATAAGCGATAGTTAACTTTCGTGTCCAATACAAGAGTGAAATTTCATGATACGTTCCGTACTAATGGGTAACTCTGTAGATTCTTCGACTCGACCTCTTGTGATAGCTCCCTCGTGGAATTACCCTGTAGACGTAGGTACTGCACCACTGTACTTCACCAGCAATCGGGATTGTTCACCTGGTATACCATTAACTGGGCCATCCTGTACTCTTGAGTAGTCAGAGGTCAATTGGTACCTCAACACAAAACCAAAACCGACTCCAAAATTCAAAGCAGGACAAAAATTCAGAACCAAAATCAAAAACTGTATGAAAGAAAACCCTGAATTAGAATTACCCTTCTCATAGAAATTAATCAAAGAGCCAAATCATTCAACCTCTTGGACTTGTAGCGACTCGAAATAATAAGCTCTATTTCAAAATAAGAATCACGGTATATGATTCTAGGAAACAAAATACATCATAATATAGAAACTCCCAAATTATTATATCATTAATTAGATCACCCTGTATAAGAATGACCATAAGAAGAGACATATTCAACCCCTAAAACTAAGAGAAAATGACCTGTATATCAAATGAAAAACCAACCAATGATCCTTCCATCAGTTGAAATAATAATAGATCCATCAATCTGTCATTTCATTAGGAATCTAGGCTTCCAAAGTACAATTATTCACTCAAACTATACAATCACTAAATGATTTTCACTAAACTGGGTTTACAAAACCATGACACGTGTTTTGCTATACAATAGCTTCCCACCTGAAGAAGCTATCGAATAACGAAACACGTGTCGTGGTTTTGGAAACCCAGTTAAGTGGAAATCATTCAGTGAAGTGAGTGTCTTTTGTTCATTTCAATATGGATTTTCATCAAGTATCGGCCGTATCAATTCAAAATAAGAATTATTTACTCATAAAATCATCTACATTACCATGAGAAAGATTTCACTGGCAACACCACCCCAAATTGAATTATGTGGCTGTGAAGCTTTTCGAAAGAAATGATCGTTCGAGAACAAAGGAAAATAATTCAATCAAACAGAATTTCATTAGGTTCATGAAAAATTGACAAACCCTGGCCGTTAGGGGTTCCGTCCATGGGACAACACCACCAAACTGCGTCTCGTAGTTAAAATGGATGGTTTGTTGCACAAGATGAGGTTTGGCCCCAACGCATCTGCTGACGAGAAAAATCATTTTTCACTTATGGTACTCAATAAACAGGTTTCGAAATTATGACAGGCATAGACGAATGCACACATACCTTTTGGTGTATGAAGCCCCTGGCACTCGAACGACAGGTCAGCATGGAGTGCCTATTTTCAAACCATCCGCAGAGTTCAAACTTGGATAGATATCGAATGCATTCAGGCCCAACCAGTCTATCCCAACTTCGATCATGTTGTCTCGAAAGTATATCCCCAAATCGGTGATTAGACGATCACAAATCTCTCGAAGCCAACCCTTAACAACACACAGCATGACCTTCTCCATCACAAAATGCCCGAAGTAAAGCTTCCGTTTCCTTTATCTCACCGGCCGCTCATCTTTGGCTCCATCAAGCTTAACAGCACACTCGCCTGCAGATGTCGCTCCTCCAGAGATTCCAACAGGATCTAGAGCCTCTTTTCGAGTATTTTCCGTGTTTCATGTCGTGAAATCCACAATATATGTCTGATCAACCTATGATAACAGACACTACGAAAAAATAGACGACCATCTTTTTCCAACCATTGACGACAGCCTGCATCCAGCCCAAACACAGAACAGTTGGATGCTTGGCAACAGGGTATCACCGCCTATCGAGATTCGGTTAAGTGAACGATATTTATTGTCTAAAGCATAACTATATTTCAACGTGAGTGAGAAAGTTTTTTATGTACTTTTGAACCTGCTTCCCGTTGAAGTGCCCGGCTTCCAAGCTAGAAGATATACATACGTTCTCAACTACTCATATTCAAATTTCAGCTTTGCTAAAATGACGTGGGTTTGCCGACTCTGGGATTCTGGACTATAATATTTGACTGCATTCTACTTACCCAATGAATTTCAAAAAACGTTCATCCCATTCACAGATCAATAATGGAAACACGAAATGCCAAGAAACGAAATCCATTTCGGAGTTGGAGGAAACAGTGGCGTATCCAACTACCGTTTCCTAACCATACTATGGTACTTCAAATATGTGATATGCAAACGGAATAAAAGTATGGTACAATAAAGATAGTGAAGTTCATTTACTCCAGAGGCAAACCTTCGGTGAAACAAAATCCTCTGCTGTAACCATCGACTAATAAATTATGTCTGTGGTATTTGATTAATGATGTTCAATAGGATTGTCATTGTTCACACAATTCCATGAAATGCAAAATATTCCAATCATCCTTACATAATTGCAGAACTCTAGCCAAAGTTGAACATTTTGACCATCATTAAATTTGAAGTATCACCTATCACTTATCCGCACACTCTCGAAATGAAAGCTGGAAGTAAAGTAAGCAATTCCTTCAAATAGGGGGAAAATGGAGTTGGAATCACGAAGGCTTTCTCCATAATATATGGTATAATTTTGGATAATATCCAAATCCAACAGATGTTCATTTCGAAGGCAAAGGTATTGTGTTCCAAACAGAGTTGAAGTGTGAAGAATGTGAAAAAATAATTTAATTTTTTTGAATAAAGGTGAAATTGAATAGAGCTCAATCAATATTTTGAAAAACGATGACAAACAATAATGAACACCATTGCATATATGCTGGAAAATTATGTTTACATGGTGCAGATAATTTCAACTCCTCTTTTCCAATTCAGTGTTTCATCTAGGTACTGCGAAAAGGTGACTCATACAGTTAGAAATTGTTTTAAAACATTGCAATTTTCTTTGGAAAAAATTATTCAGCTATATATATATATATAAATATATATATATATATATATATATATATATATATATATATATATATATATATAAATATATATATATATAAATATATATATTTATATATATATATATATATATATATATATGAATTTAGAAATAACGACTGAAAATTGGTAGGAACAGTGGGGAATAACGGGGATCTTCAGTCAGCACAAGTGTTGAACTATGAAAAACTATTTAATACGTTGGACCGAGCTTTCGTTTCAATTTCGAAACTTCTTCAGGGTCCTAAAATATGTAAATTACATTATTGAGAAATAAAATACTTAAAATGAAGGAAGTACTTACGGTAATCTGAGTGGTTGATTAATGAACATTAACTTAAAAAAAAACGTAAAATATGTAAATATTTGTCGGAATGGTGTCATATCTTTGACGTTTCGAGTGACATTGAAGGATTTGAAGTGACAACCTATGATTAATCGTCAAAAAAATATAAAATATGTAGTGGGTGTGTTAATTTTTTCATTATATTCTTTGAGAATCATCAGTTTTAATCCATTTGTGAAAGATAACAGTAGATTTTGCTAAGATTTTCGATATCTGTTTTTTTGTTCATATTTTGATTGGATTTATTAATTTCAATCATTTCAAGAAATAATCTTTTTGAGACATTTTTTTCTGAATGTAAAACTTGTGCTTCCTCGAATGATATTTTATGGCCTGTTTCAATAGCATGTTGAGCTAATGCACATGATTTCTTGTTGAGTCTTATATAACTTCTGTGAGAGATAATACGATTATTTGAAGTTCTTGAACTTGTACCAATATAGTTTAAATCACAGTTGTTACATGGTATGCTGTAGACAACATTTGATTTCTTCAAATCTGGTGTGGGATCTTTTGACCTCGTATTTGAATTTCCAATAGTCTCGATATTTTTTTGTGAAATTTTTATGTTACTTTCATTCTTGAATAATTTAATTATATTTGATGATAGAATTCCTATATTAGGAATTGAAAAATAAATTATCCTTTCATTATTATTTTCTGAATTTTGATTATTTGTGTCATCATTATCAATTTGTCTATCAGAGTTGGTATTGAAAATAATTCTGTTAAGGAGTTTTTTGGGGTAAGAATTATCTAGTAAAATATGTCTGAGAATTTTAAAATTTTTGTTTTTTAATGGAGGATGAACCAACATCTCGATTCTTTTTTTCATACAAAGAATCACATTTATTTTCATTCTTTTTGAGTGGAAGGAATGATAGTTTATGTATCTTTCAGAGTTCGTTGGTTTCATATACCAATCTGTGATTAGTGAATTGTTTTACTACGAATTATTCTAGGGTCTAAAAACGGAATACTTTATTTTTTTTCTAATTCAATTGTGAATTGTGAATTTCTATTGTAGTTTCTTGAAATTTCATCGGATTTATCCATTGGTACTGCACATATAATATCATCTACAAATTTTTTTAAAAATTGAACTTTAAACGTCAATTGTGGTAATATTTCGTCGAAAAGGTCATCCATTACATACGAAGCAATGATTGGTGAGATGGTAGCTCCCATAGGTGTTCCAAGAATTTGTTTGTAGAAATTTCCTTCGAACGAAAAGAAACTAGATTTGAATATGAATTGAATGATTTTTAAAAATTTTGTTTGTGAAATACTACAGTTTTCTTCTATTTTACTCCATCTTTTAGTTATACTTTTCAACACTAATTCTATCGGTATGTTACTGGATAAGGAAACAACATCTAGGCTTATCAAGACATAGCTTTGTGGAAGTTGTTTTTCGTTGATGAATTTAGAAAACTCGAAAGAATCTTTAACATAAAACTTATTTTTGAAGTCATATGCATCTGTGAGGATGTCTGCGAATAATTTAGATATTTAGATTCTCATTATTGAATCCACTCATAAGTGGATTCAATAATGAGAAAAAAGATATTTTCAGAGCAAAAATAACAAATATGGTTACTAACTTCTTTCAAAAACCTCAAAAAAAATGAAAAAACACTCAATCCTCTTTATAAAAAAACCAAAGAATTTTTCAAAAACCATCCTCATCTTATTTTAACGGAATCAGATAAAGGTAAACTAACAGTCATTTTAGAAAAAACTGAATATATAAATAAATCTCATGATATCCTTGATGACGAAAACTCTTACACCAAATTAAATAGAGATCCTACCTCAACCATTGAACAAAAAGTGAATAAATTTATTTCAGAACTGAAAAAAGCAAAAATGATCACTGAAGAAGAAGCAAAAAAATTTATGATATACAGTTCTGTATCACCAAAATACTATGGTTTACCCAAAATTCATAAACCAATCATGAAACTCAGACCTATCATTTCATCTATTGATGCACCCAATAGCAAAATATCTAAATTATTCACAGACATCCTCACAGATGCATATGACTTCGAAAATGAGTTTTATGTTGAAGATTCTTTCGAGTTTTCTAAATTCATCAACGAAAAACAACTTCCACAAAGCTATGTCTTGATAAGCCTAGATGTTGTTTCCTTATTCAGTAACATACCGATAGAATTAGTGTTGAAAAGTATAACTAAAAGATGGAGTAGAATAGAAGAAAACTGTAATATTTCACAAACAAAATTTTTAGAAATCATTCAATTCATATTCAAATCTAGTTTTTTTCGTTCGAATGGAAATTTCTACAAACAAATTCTTGGAACACCTATGGGAGCTACCATCTCACCAATCATTGCTTCGTATGTAATGGATGACCTTTTCGAAGAAATATTACCACAATTGACGATTAAAGTTCCATTTTAAAAAAAATTTGTAGATGATATTATATGTGCAGTACCAATGGATAAATCCGATGAACTTTTAACAAAAGTAAATAACTACAATAAAAATTTACAATTCACAATTGAATTAGAAAAAAATAAAAGTATTCTGTTTTTAGATACTAGAATAATTCGTAGAGAAAACAATTCACTAATCACAGATTGGTATATAAAACCAACAAACTCTGAAAGATACATAAACTATCATTCCTTCCACTCAAAACGAATGAAAATAAATTTGATTCTTTGCATGAAAAAAAGAATCGAGATGTTGGTTCATCCTTCATTAAAAAAAACAAAAATTTTAAAATTCTCAGACACATTTTACTAGATAATTCTTACCCCAAAAACTTCTTTACAGAATTATTTTCAATACCAACTCTGATAGACAAATTAATAATGATGACACAAATTATCAAAATTCAGAAAATAATAATGAAAGGATAATTTATTTTTCAATTCCTAATATAGGAATTCTATCATCAAATATAATTGAATTATCCAAGAATGAAAGTAACATAAAAAATTTACAAAAAAATATCAAGACTATTGGAAATTTAAATACGAGGTTGAAAGATCCCACACCAGATTTGAAGAAATCAAATGTTGTCTACAGCATACCATGTAACAACTGTGATTTGAACTATATTGGTACAAGTTCGAAAACTCTGAATAATCCTATTATCTCTCACAGAAGTGATATAAGACTCAACGAGGAATCATGTGCATTAACTCAACATGCTATTGAAACGGGCCATAAAATATCATTCGAGAAAGCACAAGTTTTACATTCAGAAAAAAATGTCTCAAAAAGATTATTTCTTGAAATGATTGAAATTAATAAATCCAATAAAAATATGAGCAAAAAAACAGATATCGAAAATCTTAGCAAAATCTACAGTTATCTTTTACAAATGGATTGAAACTGATGATTCTCAAAGAATATAATGAAAAAATTAACACACCCACTACATATTTTATATTTTTTTGACGATTAATCATAGGTTGTCACTTCAAATCCTCCAATGTCACTCGAAACGTCAAAGATATAACACCATTCCGACAAATATTTACATATTTTACGTTTTTTTTTAGTTAATGTTCATCAATCAACCACTCAGATTACTGTAAGTACTTCCTTCATTTTAAGTATTTTTTTTCCTCAATAATGTAATTTACATATTTTAGGACCCTGAAGAAGTTTCAAAATTGAAACGAATGCTCGGTTCAACGTATTAAAGAGTTTTTTATAGTTCAACACTTGTGCTGACTGAAGATCCCCGTTATTCCCTTACTTTATATATATATATATATATATATATATATATATATATATATATATATATATATATATATATATATATATATATATATATTGTCACAAGTTAGGGAAAATCATTTTTTACTTTCCCAAATTTCCAGTTCATTATTCAAAATTAATAAATCATATCACCTTTCCATAACATCCAAATCAAAACATTCAATAACAAAAACTAGGCCGACAATCCAAAACATTTGTGGGCAGTTTTAGCGACCTAGAAATTCCAAATTAAAATATAACAGAGCAGAATTGCTGAATTGCTAACCTCGATCCAGTTGATGAATAAAAACAATTAGGTTTCGAGGTAAGCAGAGAAAGATAGGGGAGTTAGTGGTTGTCAGGTCTTGGTGTATGATACAAGTCATTGGGGAGTGACGTGCCCCCAGAAGAAAGAGCTGGATATAGAAATGTAGTTTCTATTCTTGAGCTGCCGTTCTGGCAGCGTTGTATATATAGTCCTTATGTGTAAGTATATTTTTTTGTATATATTCATGATTGAATTAAATATTTTATGTTTGTTTTTGGATTCTGAGTTCATAATCTGGTTTTCACAAAATACCTCTGAGCTACCAACCCCCTTTAAGGCCCTTATGGCCATAGATATACGACAATATATATATATAACTTCAGCCCCAATAAATCCTCGAAGAAGACTGTGGACACAATCGAAACGTTGGATACGAAAATATATCATCATCCGAAAAAAATTACATTATTTCCGAATTAGAACCAAACCCCCAAGAAAAAAGGAAACTAATTATATACCTACTCTTGGTTCAAGAAAATCAAATCCTCATATATATATATATATATATATATATAAATGTATATATATATATATGTATGTATATATATACATACATATATATATTGTTATATTAGGAAGGACCAGTAATATATTTTGAAGGTCAAAAAGAAATAATTTCTCAGAATATCCACAAAAAGAATAAATATTTAATAGTCAGTAGTTCATGAGACATTGTTTTTAAATTTTTACGAGATTATATTCCCTTTATGAAGCCTCTGTATAACATTGATAGGTAAATATATGCAAATACTATAATGCAATCATTTTCCTGCATTTTCAAGAATGATTACAACACATGATTCTGGATTGAATGTGATCAACAAAATTATAAGGTTGAAATATACAGTATATGAAATTGCATCTAACTAAAATAGCCGATGGGAGAATAAGAAACTTCTTGATGACAATACCCAATCAGGGAACAGAGATGGTTAGATAAAAGATTTGAAATTGTGGAAAAGTAAGAACACAGAAACGTCAAAGATAATTATGATCAAATATTGTATTCAGTTTATAAGAAATGTAAAATATGTTAGTTGATAAGTTTTCTCAAATAAAAAGACAAAATAGATATGGTATCCAGGTGAAGAAGAAACAAAGCGAGGAGGAGATTAAAATTTTTTTCTTGAAAGGCCATGTATAAAATTTGAGAAAAAAGGAATTGAGGATTTTCACTAATGATAAGGTCGATTTTTCTACAATAACGAACCAATTCAACCAATGGATAAACTCGACACAAAATAAATAAGGATAAAAGAAGATTACCTTTCTTGTCCTCCACATGAAAACTTGTCCAAACTGATTGCGGGGATTTTGGATGGTTCCTTTGCAATGGAGAGTTCCTGAGAGGAGTGGATGAAACAGAAATTCAGATTATGGCCAGGCAATGCATCAGCGACATTCTAGCTCCAGGTATAAACTCTTTTGATGCACAAACAAACTGAATCACTTTACAAAGTAACTCGTATATCTGAAGAACTTCATATAATTTGGTATTGAACTATAAAATAATTCTTCCAACGCAAAAAAAAGTGAGGTTATATTTACAATATCCATCACTGTTTTTCATTATTTTATGAAAATTTGTCAATTGCTCATAGTTATGAGTTATCTATCGCAGGCCAGGTTAATATAAGTTTCCCTGAATAAAGGAAATAATTGTTTTTGGTAATTTCTGGTTTACTTTCCACAATGATATGCTAATATCTCACCCATAAACACTGAACTGAAATAGTTCGAATGACATCAAGACAGGCAGTGGCTGTATTGTCAGTACTGACTCCTGAGGCGGAGACGTTCCAACTGAGTTTAGTCGTGGTAAGGAAAGGAAGTACAAAGAGTAAAAATAATAAAAATTTCACATATATTCAATAAAATTGTTATGGTATTGGGAAGAAGGAATAATTTTACAAAACATATATATATAAATATAAATTATCATATTCTACTCAATCATAACAAATTGCCATCCAAAGTGAGGGCAAAATAACAATAATCATTTCATTACAATTGACAACCAACATAAAGGCAAATAAGGTAATAACAATTGGCAGCAACGTGGCAAGAAAACATAAACGTTAGCTGGCAATCATTATTTCATAACAATTCGGCAAAATTGGTAATTGATATCACATAACAATTGTCTTGCAACGCAAGGCAAAATTAACAATTAGCTATTATCATATCAGAACAATTGGTACCCAACATGAAGGCAAAGAAGGTAGAGAAAATATTTGTGGGTAAAATTAACAACAATTGTTATATCTTAACAATTGGCTTTCCAAAGCAGTTTGAAAATATTTGTAATCATAATAATAATAAATTAAATGATTATTAAAACAACCCATCAATCAATCGATCAATCAATCAATTCATTTATCACAAAATATACACATAAGTTCAATGACAAGGACCAAAGACAGATGCATGTTGATGACAAGTCCCTAATAAATATCAAAACAAAATAAAATAGGATGAGATACCTACCATTAGATTAAAATACCTAATGAAAATTGAGGAATTCATCTTCACAGGAACATACTTTTCGGACAATATAGCATAAAAAGGTGGAAGACGTGACACAAGTGACACAAGAGACAACAAGAGAGACAGTCACATATATATAAGTATGCTATATTGGATACAAATCAAATCGATTGCATATATCGCGAACAAAACACAAATCATACTAAGTACTCATCTCTAGTGTAGCAGGCTCTCTGAATTAGCTGCTGTTTCAGTCTTGTTTTGAAAATATTTCAATTGAGGGAGCTCTTAATATGCTCATCAAGAGAGTTGTATAATTCACAGCCAGTAAAAAAACAACTTTTTTCGTGTTATGGTTTATGCTCCAAAGATTCTTTATTACAACTTTTTGGTACAGCGTAGTCCGGTGATTCTCAGGTTGTAGTTGGCCTTTGAAACGTGTATTGTGGTTATGCTTCTCAACAGTATTCAAAAACTTGTTTTTATTTTTATAGATGTATGTATAAACTTCCAGTATATTTAAGCTTACAATAGTTAGGATTTCGATTTTTTTTAAATATTCTCTGCAGCTCGTTTTAGTATCGATACCAGCAAGAATTCTAATTCATATTTCTGAAGTACCAATACTCTATTTACAGAAAAATCGAATTTAAACGGTTTTCTTCACATAAAGGATTCAATATAAAATTGAACCAGAGAAAGGTAGATCTCAGGTGAAAAATACCTGGAAATACACGAGAACGTTGAATGATATTCACCTAATCATGATACTTATATTCATGGACATTATGCAAATGTTTCTTTCGATAAAGCTGATTATGTTTATTTATCGTAGTTCACTTACAATCGCATAGGTTCGGCTTCTTGGCCTCATCAGTAGGGATCAACACCAAGTTCAAAGAACTTGGCTGAATGAGACACAACGTAAACAAACCATCATCGATCTTGTAACACCTATGGTACGCCGGAAAAGATAAACTTTAACTGGCGGTACCCAGTGACAGAAAGAAAGCCAGTTGAAGTTTATCTTTTCCGGCGTACCTATAGGTGTTACAAGATCGATGATGGTTTGTTTACGTTGTGTCTCACTTCAGCCAGAGTTCTTTGGACCTTTGGCTGGTTGACTACTCCGTACTGATGAGGGCCAAGAAGCCTGAAACCGGTATGCGGATTGTTAGGTGAACACGACATAAATTAAACATAATCGAGCTTATCAGAAAGAAACATTTGCATTCAATGTCCATTGATATTATATGGAAGTATGCATGGATTTTAGGGTGAATATCATTCAACGTTCTGCGTGGTATTTGCCAGGAAAGTAGTTGTTTTCACCTGAGATCTACCTTCTTGGTTCAATTTATATTGAATCCTTTATGGAAGAAAACCGTTTAAATTGATTTTTCTATTCATTCCACTTCACATGGCACTTATCTCTCACTCTATTTACATGTGCACAATTTTCCCAAATCAAAACTCCATATGGGAATGAAAATTTGCATAGTACAATGACAGTAGTGTTTACTCACTACAGTGGTTCCTCATAAATTTCAGACTATAACAGCTACTCTGTAATTTTTTTACCCAAACAATCAATATGACATTCCCAGTGAAGTTTCCTATCATAGGTAAACCCAATAGTTTCACTGATTTACTACTTACTATTTCATCATTGGAACCTTCAGAAAGTTTGATTTCATCAGTCCTGCCATTACCAAAAAGGAACAGTTATTGTTTTATGATGATTCAGTTGTAGGTTATTATTGTTGGACCATTTCACAATATTGGCATATACCGCTTCAGCAGTAGTTTTCAGCTTAGTGAGATCCTTGTCGACAACCAAATATTTGTGTTATCTGCATAGCAGATAACATGAACATTCTGAACCCTTTGAATATAGAGAATGATAGCGTTAGCAAAAATGTTGAAAGTAGAGGACCTAAGACAGAAACTTGCGGCACACCTTGCTCTACATCCATTTCTTCAGAGAAAATGTTATTGACTCTTATTATTTGTTTTCTTTCACTGAGGTATGACTCGATTGAAGTTCAAGGCAAACCTCTCATTCCATATCTCTCTAATTTGGCAGTGATTAATCGATGATTCACTAGGTCGAAAGCTTTCGAGAAATCAATGAAAATACCCAGAGCAAACATTTTTTTGTCAATACTTGAAATGATCCGACCGCTAAACTCAGATAGTGCTGTCTCTGTACTTTCGTTACTGCAGAAACCATGTTGGTCGGACGATGAGAGTTTGTACTTAAGTGAGTAATTGGTTAACCGATCCTTAATCGCCATCTCGAATAATTTAGAGATACTGCATAACAGGCTTATTGCTCTGTAGAACAAAATCATTCGGATCTCCTTTTCTTGTAAAGTGGCTGAACTATTTCCAGTTTGAAGTTATCTGGGAATTTTCCTTCCTCAAAACAAAGATGATTAGGTAATTCAGAGGTTCACTAATCCACGAGCTGCATTTCTTCAATAAATTATTGGAAATAAGCTATAGTCGCATTTAAATTTTTTATCGATAGACATGGTGAACTGGTTTGCAAACTGATTAGCAACAATCTGATCTGGTGAAGGATAGTTATTTTGTGTAATAGTTAATTCATTATTTTTATACCTACCTGTTTTCAATTCATTTATCAGTTTCCACATAGCTTTTGTTTTATTTTCCGATCCATGTATTCGCATGCAATTAAATTTAATTTTCGCTGCTCTCAGTGCATTGCAGTATTGTTGCTGCAAGTATTTGCTTATGTCCTTATAAACATTGTTGGTCTTAGTCAAATCGTTGTAAAGACTTACCTGGCGTTTCAGTATTATGATGTCTTCTGTGATCCATTCATTTTTACATAGTTTTCTCTTGTTCTTGATTGATATTTCACGTAGGGAAAACATGAATCTAAATTATGAATCATTAAATTCGTGAAGTTGTCTGATGCTGCATTCAACCTTCCTTGACTATAAACACTATGCCAAGTTTCAATACTTATGCAATTCAGGAAAGCAATTTTTATTTTGGTCATTGAAAGATCTATGCATTATATGATGTTTTTTTATTACGTTCCTCATCAGCCGTGCTGACGTAGAATGTAATATTTTAATAGGTTGAGAAAAGTGGTCGGATAAATGGAGATCCATCACTTCAGCCCTATGAAAATTGAGCTCAGAACTAACTAAGAAATTATCAATGCATGTACTGGAAGT
This sequence comes from Gonioctena quinquepunctata, assembly GCA_018342105.1. Classification (NCBI taxonomy): domain Eukaryota; kingdom Metazoa; phylum Arthropoda; class Insecta; order Coleoptera; family Chrysomelidae; genus Gonioctena; species Gonioctena quinquepunctata. Next base: position 707,220 of record JAFIRS010000365.1, on the reverse strand, counting down.
TTGTGATACTCTGGTTGGTTCCTTTACAGTTGAAAATGAAGTATGGCATCCTAGTACGTCATTCAATAAAATTTAATTGTGACTTCTTGTAGAAAAATCTACGTTGAAGTCACCACCAATAATGACCTGCCTGTTAGCAAGTGTTCTCAGGTTCAGAAATTCAGTGAAGCAGCCCAAAAAAAATCTTAAAATCTCCTGATGGCGATCTGTAAACAACGGCTATTACCAAATCTTGTGATAGTAAAACTGCAGCACATTCAAAATACCTTCCTGCACACAGAGTCTACATCAAATTTTGATAGTTAGCCTTGAAATTTTTATTTTTGTACATGGCTACACCGCCATTTTCAGAATTTTTTCTGCATGAGTAGTTTATCAGATTGAAACTGCTAAATAAGTATGTTTTTTTTGAATTTCATTCAACCAATGTTCGGAAATTAGAAGTATATCGCATTTGATATTGTCAAAACCACGTCAATATTCAAAATTTTACTACTCAAACATTGTATGTTTTGATGAAAAATGTCTAATGTTATAGTCGATAAATTTTTTTCATTTGTATCTAGCAGATGTTGATTGGTACAACTTGAGACAATCGAGGGTAAAAAAAAATAGTTGCATTCACTATTATTATTTTTTTTTTGAAGTAGCGATATCTGAAACTTCTTTACTGCGTCACAATAGTTTTTTCGTATGTACATTGCTATTCGTTTACTCAACAGCAATTTTTTGTTTGAGAATTTGTCTAGAAAAACCTACTTCATAACGGTTACTAGTGATGACGTTATAACACTAAAAAAACTGGAAGTGTTTTCAGTCCAAGTTCATATATTTTTCGAAACATCTCCAAATTTCTTATGTAAATGTTTCATTTTCTTTCCTATATAACAATAATCAGACTGGTAGGCTTGCGAGATAATGAGTGGTTGAGTATGCTTCATTTTGTTCACAAAATCTTTGATGATATCCTTATCGCATATATTTGGCCAGAAAATAACCACATCGTTATCACTAAAATATTTGCTACCATTGAGGGCAGTTTCAACTAACAAACTATCATTTGCATATGGCTTGAGTATAGATTGAACTGAAAATGTATCACCTAATATACTACTTAAATTTTTTGCCATATTCCTACCTTGGTATCCCGCTACAAATAAAATCTTGGTTTTAACTCCTCCATTGGTTTTTACTTCACTGTCCTTACAAATAGGTTTCTTACCTCTGTGGCTCGTTCTTCTTTATTCCCGTTCTTCTGGTACTCTTGTTGTTTCTCCAGTTCCATTTCGAATGGTTGCTTTACATTTTTGATCTTTTCGAATTGACAGATATATAGTTTATTTTCTTGAGTAAGAACTTCGATGGAAACCAACATATTACTCCTTATTGTTTCCATTTCCTCCATACAATTTTCAGCTTATATGAGATTTAATTCAGACTCTTTATTTCTTTCTTGTAGAAGTTTGATATCTTCTTTCAATTCAATGATGGCCTCATCCTGTCCCAATATTGTTTGTCGTTGATTCTGGGTTTCTACCGAAAAACTTTGTTCTGCTTCATACACGTCGTCTTCAAAATCCTGATTCCGTTTTTTCAGTTGTATTATATATTTTTCTTTTTCATGGTTATCTTTTCTCAGAGCTTTAATTTCATCGTGAAGTTGGCTAATCATGAAATCTCCTTCAACCTCTTTTATTTCAAGTGCTCTCTTTAAACTATCTATATCTTATGTAGTTTTTGGTATTTTTCATCTTCATTTGTTGTATCACTATAAACTGGTTGAAGCTTCTGCATGGAAATATTTTTTGTGGTTTTAGTACCAATTTAAGGTGAAATGCGACTTTGAGATCTTGTTATTTTCTGAGACATATTGTTCGGAGACTAATAACAAATTATGTGTCTTGGCAACATTACAATTGGCTTCCAACGCGAAGCGAAAATAATTATCATATCAAATCATAACAACAATGAATCATCTTACAAATCCATAACAATATATATATATATATATATATATATATATATATATATATATATATATATATATATATAATGAAAGTAATAAAACGAAGTTCAAAATTACTACAACCACATTAGCATTGTTTTAAATTATATAAATATAAATGTGTACTCTATGTAGTGTGACAAGTGGAACTGACCGTCAGTAGTAATTTTTTGTCTTTTGTATCATGAACAAAGTTTCTTCCTGATGATGAAAATAAACATTTCCGAAAGCTTGGATATAAACCTCAAAGAGTTTACTTTTTCATTGCTGCTTACCCCAATATACTAGTTTTGTATATATATATATATATATATATATATATATAGTTGTACACGGTAGCTTGTGAAGCCCACCAAATGAACGGGTCGCTCTTGAACCCGCACTTTTCAGAATGAGCGAAGAGTATATTCCAGTGCAATGACATCATTCCATCATTTTCCGTCGAAGCACACTTAGAGGGGTAACAATTCTCAATATTTAAAAATTTGTATACTCCTTTGGAACGTTGTAGAGCCAATTATTCGTTCACTACGCTGTGAATCCCAAACGTATATTGCCTATATTGAAACGGCCTCTGTGTGTCCCGGCGGCGTTGCCTCTACTGCCTCGCGCGTTTTTCAGATCAAAATATTTATTGGGGATTTCAAAACAGTGAGCGCGTGCGGTGACTTGCAGAAATGTCCAGAGAGGAAAACAGATTGTGGCAATGTCCCTCCAAAATTATAACTTGAGAAAATGCATAAAGGTTAGCACATAATTCATATTCAGTATAATTTTTATGTTCAATAATAATCGACTTGCTTCGAAGTTGATGAATATATTGTTTTTTGTATATTCAGGTTGATTATCGTATGAGAAAACCTGATAGCTCCAAAAATGTGGATCTTTCGTCAGGTTCAGGTGACGAAGTTGAATTTTCCGACCTGAGTAGCTGCGAGACGAGTAATACCGAAAATGAAAATGATCTCCGTTATATGGAAATATCTGCAGAGAAACTATGAAATATTAAAAAGTCGATCAGTAGTCTCACACCATGGAACATCGAGTGAGATATCGACTTTTTCAGCTCCAGAAGAATATAATTCTGAATCAGGAAAACTCTCGTATCTGGAGAAACTAGATATGATGTTTTTCATATAAATCTCAGCGTATTCTTATTCCATCCTTAGAGGGGGGAGGGTAGAGAAGAGGTGTGAAAGTTTTGAAGTGAGAGTCAAGTAAATTGGTATTTGGGCTTATCTTTTCAAATAAAATTCAAAATTTCAGATTTTTTAAATTTAACACTATATAAAGGTTAAAGTGACGGTTGAAAGTTTGTATAGGAGTACCGTTAGTTTTTTCAAGTGGAGTCCATGAAAATTGGAATTATAGGTCTTTGTTACAAATACATACATATTTCAGTGTTCAGTGTATGGGTGGATAAACACCCCCAAGTATGCGATAAAAAGGAACGAATAGCACAGCAGTTCTTTGAGAAAATATATTTTTATTTACAAAACTAAAAATAGCTGAATGAATTTCGATATTCTCAAATCAATTGTTGGAAAGTTAGATTGACCAAAGATAACTATGGAATGGCCATATTAGTCAAGGGTCTAGCAATTAGAAACCGACACACGATTCCTTCAATTTTGGAATGAGAAGAATTGTTTTAATTTTCCCCGTTGAAAATTCAAAGATAACATGAATTCTGATAATTATGTCCAGTTTCGAATGTTATTTGGGAAATATTGTCATCAAATATAATTCGTGCTAAAGGATTTTATTGTAAAATCTCAAAAATTTTCCCTCAAGCATTTTGCCTCTAGGAAATTTAACTAGTGCAATTTGTGGCCAGATAATAAAACCGCAAATCGCTGTCAGTAAAATTTCCAGGCAAAATGCTTTCTCGAAAATTTCAAGATATTAACCTCGATAAAACGTAAATTAATTGAATATTGATCAGACTAGGCAAATAGAGCATTTTTCCTTGCATGTTCAGCAAGGCTACGCTCCTATATAGCTATCCTTCCCTTCTTTACATGAGTCTGCATATTGCTCAGATAATTCGAAAACATATATCATCAGCTCTTAAACTACAAAACGATTGAAGATAGTGACTGAAGTTTATATTTCAGTCGCAGATGATTCCACATCTGATTTTATGAACATCCTGATCGTATTTTCAAGCAAATCAATCTATCATACCCCATGACAGGTTTAAATGTGAGATTGCTTCTAAAAACTGTGTTTTCCATTTCTTCCGGTCTTCCTGATGATCGAGGAAGCGTGAAATAGATTTTCGTCAACAAAAATGTATTGAAGAGCTAGTGAATGCGATGCCTCTCTTGCATCAATGCTACAAATGATTTCTGGTGGGTACTCTCTCTTGGAAAATATTCTTCTCTGCCTCATTCATCTATATGAGTTCTTAATTAAGACTCGAATAGAAAATCAAATAACTATCCGAATAAAAAAGCAAATTTTAAATTTCAGATTTTTTCTTTTGAGAGTCTTTTTAGAATATCTATCAGATGTAGTTCAATGCCCAGCATGGTTTCAGCCAGGGCAGTTGTTTTCTGTGGGTCATTCACAAAAAAAAAACTTAATTTTGATCATGGATTTTTCTATTTACAAAAAAATATGATGAATTTTGCAACATCCGTGGACTCAAAAAGAACATCAATGACGTCCACCATCACTTACAGACGAAAAAAACCGGATATTCTGGCTCTAACAGAAACACAAGTAAACTCGTCCACCAACAAGGTCCATATGCTTTGTCCTGGTTACGAACTCCATTCTCGATTCAGGTTCAGAGGTGGAGTCTGCCTTTACGCTAAAAGCTAACCTTTCATGCCAGCGTGAGAGAGTTTTGAACCGAAGCTTTGATGTGATGTGGTTTAAGCTATCTGATACCAAAGTGACTGAGTTCCTCTGCTGCCTTTACCTATCACTAATGAACCTTCATATAACAACCTTTTGAGTTTTATCACTCAAACTGGACTACATTCAGGAAAACCATCCAACAGCTGAAACCATAATCATGGGGGGTTTAATGTACATAATGCTGCCGGCTAAAATTCTCTAACGAAACAGATGATGCGGTCGTCAAGCCGAGGCCTTCGCCATCACTCATTCTAGAACAACTGTCGAGCTACCAACCCCATCCCTGATGTCACAACCAGTCTGCCAATACACTAGATCTTTTCCTCACCACCAATCCTGACCCGTATAGAATGAAGTTTGTGCCCCCTTGGAAACTCTGATCACACCTCATCTCCACAACATGCTCTTTCCATTTACCATCGAGCAGCACAATACCACCCGTCTCTGTGGCATTACAATTCGGCCGACTGGGAAGGTCTTCGTATGTTTCTCAGCGTTTCCATGGAAGAGAGTTTGTTTCTTTCAGTCAGATCTGAGACAATTTCTGAAATCATCATGTTGGAGATGCAAACTTACATACCGAATACCGAAGAAGAACATCATCCGATAAGACCTGGTTTAACAGAAACTGCTCTAGAGCTGTGGCACCAACAGGCAGCATACCATCGATGGCAAAAAAATCCGGGACCTGAGACCAGAGCAGCATACGTTGAGGCTAGAGGCATATGCAAAGAGACAATAGAATGTTCAAAGATGCTCAAAATGCCAAAATAAGATCAAAACTTGTTGAATGTCCCAACGGATCCCGTTCATTTGGTCTTTCGCCAATGCTGTGGGAAGAAACTTCACTTCCAGCTCTTTTCCTCCCCTAACCAAAGAAGATGGAACACTAGCAACGACTGCCCAGGAAAAGCCAATATCTTTGCGCACCTATTTGCTGGAAATTCCACTCTGGATTCTTCGGGAAAACAACCCCGAACATTACACCTATTGACAGTCACATGCCCGAGATCACCTTTTGCCAACGTACTATCAGAAAGATTTTGCTGGGTCTCAACACCAACAAAGCCTGTGGATCCTGACGGAATCCCGCCGATTGTTCTCAAGAAATGTGCCCCGAACTAACACCTGTTCTTTGCAAGTTGTTCCAACCACTCTTTACAATTTGGGATATTTCCGTCCAATTGGAAAATTGCAAGAGTACAGCCAGTCAAAAAGGCAAAAGACCCTACCTAGCAACTACAGACCTATCGCATTGCTTTCTATTATTTCAAGGTCATGGAAAAAGCCATCAACATCGAGCTCATGAAATATCTGAAGACTCAGAATTATCAATGATAGGCAATATGGCTTCCGCCATCAGAGATCAACTGGTGACCTGCTCGCATACGTCTCATATATGGCGCTATCTATTGAAAGTATGGAGAAACTTTAGCTGTGGCATTAGATATCTCCAAGGCGTTCGATCGAGTTTGGCACCAGGGACTCCTCAAGCTTCCATCTTATGGCTTGCCCCTCAGCTGTGTTCTCTGCTTGCTAGTTTTCTCTCAAACAGGTCTCTCCATGTAGTGGTCGATGGAGTTTCATCTGACACTCTACTCATAAATGCTGGTGTTCCGCAGGATCCATTCTAACACCAAACTATTTTACTTCCATCAACGACGTGTTGAAAGCAACTTCATGTCCCGTACCAGCTTTGCGATGATAGTAACCTCCATACTCGCTTTCTTCAGGGCCCATACTGCGTGAAACAGAAATGAACGAGGAAGAAATGTTAACAATGATAAATATGACTTAGCAACAATTCTCGAATGGGGATCCAACACTTGGTAATTCGATGCAAAAAATACAAGCATCTTTCCTAGAAAACCGATCTCACTGTGCCTAACATAACTTTTCAGAGTACATACCACTGAAGTCATCCATATCGATGCTTATTACTATCAGCACCTTTCCTGGGAAATACGTGAGTCCATTGCCAAAGTCATCCAAAACTTGGTTTGTTTCGGCCAAATCTCACCTCAGTCGCTGCTTATGATCTAAGGCACAGATCCGACCTGTCCGGAATACTGTTCCATATTTGGAGTGCGGCACCTAAACATATCCTGGCTATTGGTTCTGTCCAAAAGGGAATTCTCCGTCGGTGATCCTCGCTTACAAACTCCTCACTTGTCTGGAACACCGTAGAAAAGTTGGCGATTTGTCTCTATTTTTTAGATACATGGGCGATGCTCTTCCAAATATCAAAACGTTCCTCCCTTGGCAGTCTCTTCAAATTAACCCGTCAAGTTCAGTCTTCCACCCCTTCGTGGTCACTTTGGAGACCTGCAGAAATCCTTCCAAAGACTCATTCATCCAACGAACTGCGAGGCTTTGGAACTCATTGCCCGGGGGGTGTTCCCGAGGCATACAACCTCCAGAAAGAAGAACACCAACTCCTACCTTCTTTCCCTTGGTTCCCCCGATGTTCTCTAAACATACAGGATATCCCTTTTTTTGGGAACCAGAACATATAAAAAAAAAAAAAAAATCAATATTCATTTGAAGTGTTTCCCTTTTCAACATGGGTACCCCAGAGGTTATCTATCTTGAACGATGGAAGATGGGGACTTAAGTTTTTTAAACCCCCTGACGGGGTTTAATGCGAAAAACTGATTTCAAAGTGTCTCTCCCAAAAAAGAAGGGTTTTTTAAAAATGTGTTTTTTCTTCCGGTCTTCCTGTCTGAAATCTTGAAATATATTTTCGTGGGAAAAAATTTTAAACCCCTTGAAACCCCATGCCTCTCTTGCGTCAATTTAAAATGTTTCCCGGTGAGTAATTTTTTGGAAAACTTCTTCTCTTTATCTCTATGATTCAATCAAGACTGGAAAAAAAAAATCAAATAATAATCTCAATAAAAAAGCAATTTTTTTTTTTTTCAAATTTTTTTCTTTTGTTGGGGTTTTTCAAATATCTATCGAGTAGTTCAACCCCAGCGGGTTTTTCCCCGAAAAAAATGTTTTTATCGGGGTTTTTTTTTGATCCCCAGAAAAATATTTCATTGAATATTGAATTTTCCCCTTTCAACATGAAAACCTCAAAAGGTTATCTTCAACGATGGAAGATATGATTAAAAGATTATTTTCCCCGTCCCGAAGATTCAACATTTGTTTTAAAATCCTGCCATATTTTAAACAAATCGATATTTTATTTCATTCGAATTTTTTTTTTATAATGTTAAATTAATATATGTTTTTTTATAATGAATTTTTTTTTATTGGGGTGACTCCCTTTTTTAACGGGTTAAAACAAATATAAAAAGCCTTTTTGGGACTTTAAACCCCACAATATCAACACAATTTAAATTTAAAGGCCCCCAAAAAATTACCAAAAGTTAAATGAAACTTTTTTGAAAGAAGTATATGAAAAAAAAAACATTTCATTCAACTCGAAAAAATTTATATAATTTTGTTGAAAATTATCTGTGCAATTTTTTTTTCCTTTTAAGAATAAACCCCCTTCGGGGGGAGAGAAAAAAATTAAAATGAGTCAAACAAATTCAATGAAGGGGTTTTCTTTAAGCAAAAAAGGTGATAAAATAATTTTTTTTTAATGGGCCCTTATCATTGGGCAAAGTTCCCAGGAAAAATAAACCAAAATTTTTTACTCCCAAAAAATAATAATTTTTTTAATAAAAATCAATAGATAAAAAAATTTCTAAATTTTTGGGGAAAAAAAAAAAATGTATTTCGCGGGGTATTAACACCTTGTGTTTTTTCTCATGAAACATACCTGGGTACTTTCCGTCCGGGGGAAATATTTAAATGTTAATCTATTGGCATAATATATATATTTTTTTTGAATAATTAGAAAAGACCGATAAAGAACTTCTGAAAATAAGTTCTTTTGGGGGCAAATATGGGTAAAAAAAGATAAATCTGTCATTCAATTGTTTTTCAGGTTTTTTTTTATAGTCGATCCTTTTTTTTGGGGAAGAAAAACAAAAATTAAAAATTTATATTCCAAAATTGATTTTAAAAAAATTTTGGGAAAGGGGGTGAGATAGGAAAAAAAAAGGAAATAATTTTGTTCAATATTTATTAATATCAATTCTCAAAAAAAAAAAAAATTTCCTTTGAAAAAAAAATATCCTCTACGAACTGCTGCTCACAAAAATTTTTTCCATCGTTGTTTTGGTTTTAAAAATAATTGTGAAAAAAATAGATTTTCAGTTTTTTTGCCTAATGATGGTTTATGTGGTTGGAAAAACCCAAAAAAAGTTTAAAATCATCAGCGAATATTCAGCTTTTGGGTTTTTTTGTTCCCCAAAAAAATATCTATAGTCAAAAAATAAAAAAAAAAAATTGCCTACTTTAGGTCAATTTTATTTTTCTAGTTGTTTCTGACATAGCTTTTCCGAGAATTTTTTTTTTCATATATTTTCATTTTTAATTAATTGGCGAAATATTTTTCTCCTTTTTTTTAATTTTTGTATTTATTAAATCGATTTAAAAACCCTCCCCCTATTTATTTTTTTTTAACCAAATAAAACAGGATAATCATAATCAAAAATTAAAAAAATTTTTTTGGGAAAAAATAATTTTTGTCCCGGTAAAAATACCAACTTTGAATTAAAACAAAAAAATTTTTTGGTTATTAAATATTTTCGATGTTGCAGCTTTTAAGATTGAAAAAAAATTAAGGGGAACTTTATGTTTTATTTTCCCCAAAATTTAAAAACTAATTTGGGGAGCCCTTTTTCAAAAAAACTTTTTCAACAACTCATTGGGGGTTTTGTGATGTTTCGGGGTTCAACCCCTTTTTTGGGGGGCTGTTCTTTTTTTCCCCAAAATTAATGTAATGGTAACAAAAAAAAAAAAAATAAATTTTTTCCCCCAAAAGCATTCGAAAGTCAAAAAAACTTTCCTCAAAAAAAATTTTGGGAAAATTTGATATCCCAAACTTCAAATCATTTATATCGCCCCTCGTTTGGAATTAAATTTTTGGGAATCTCCCCCCAAGGTTTTAAACCCCCCGGAAATTTTTTTATCGGGGTTTATACAAAAAAACTCATGAAAATGAAAATAAGGCTTTTAACCCCTTTTTTTTTTTTTTCCCCCCATGTAAGGGGTTTATCCCCAAATTCCCCTTAGAAAAAAAATTTGGGAAATATATCTTCAAATTTAAAAATTTCCTCAAATTTTCGAAAAGAACGATAAATATTTTTTCTCTATTTGAATGCAACCACTACCGCTATCACGGTTGTTAGAGATATTTCGCAAAACGAAAACAAAAAGAACATGTTTTTTTCCCGAAATCCTGCGTCTGAGACATGAGTAAAAAATAAACAGGTTATTTGTATAAAAGCTGTTTCTGAGAGGTGTTTATTCTTAGGGGCGTGTTTCGGGAGGTACTCCCGGACCTTTTCAGTTATGGATCATTATTCTAACTATCCGTTGCATTAAAAGGGAATACCCCTTTATGACTGACTATATGAAATCATCCTTCTATTTGGATACAGCAATGGGTATGAAGGATTTAAAGAATGCAGTCGTACATTCTCTCGGTCGAAATTTAGGGTGGAGTAGGTTTGAAGACCCTCTCGAGAACTAATGCCAGAAGACGTCTACCTATCACAGATATCTTCATCAAAACTGTCGAAAATAAATTTCCCCCAAAATATCCGTTTGCATTCGAAATCGTCTGGTCCTGATTATACCTCCATGACCAGGAAAAGTAATCCGCAGTTTGGACCCCTTCTCTGTGTGATGGTGACCACAGAAGCGCAGCTGATAAAACTTGTTTTCTTTTGTTACCTTTACCGTATAATGAGTATATGATCACGACATAGATGCGGGCGCCTGAGAAAATTGAAACTATATTCATTTCATACAGCTAGTTCCAAAAACAAAATGAAATTGAATTTCTGAGAATGGTGGCCCCTCGAAAATATCCGTAGAAAACTGTATAATTTTCCCAATTCAAATGATGTGTTTCAGATGTAGTCTTATAACAAGAGGTCATGATATTTCTTGAAATCTTAGTTACCTTTCCTTCAACAAATTATCCGAAATGGATTCTACATTGAAACATAGATAAATCACGTAAGATCCCCGATGATGCATCTTAACAACGGTCAAGTTTCAACCCCTGACCAAAAGGGTCAGGTCCCATACATTCATGGAATGAATTGAATCATTTAGTACGATGTGTTGTGTTTATTTTCATATAGAGTGATTTGAGGGTGATTTGAGTTCACGTTTTAAAGAAACTGTAGGCTCTGTTGCATTTCCCAGTGATCTACAGATGACTTGCTTGCTTGCGTGACACACATATGACATGCTTCAACCGAAAAACATAGCAAATATTTTACTGCCCTCCGTTAATATCTCAAAGCTTTTGATAGAGTTTCATACCAAGGTCTCACGTCCAAACTCTCATCCCACGGCGTGCCTCCTCAAGTTTTATTGCAGATAATAATAGTATTTATTCACTCCAATATACATTTTTGTTTACATTGTCATTTCATATACAGGTATTGGTGGTAAATAAACGAAGAGTTCCATTTTAACCGTGAGGTTGTGCATGGATTGATTATGTTTTAATGATGTGGTACAAGTGCAATGGTTATATTAGTATTGTTTTTTATTTAACTAGATTATATGATTGGAGTGGACACATATATTTTTTTAAAAAAAGAAAAAATGAAAAAAAAATTATAATTCGGTGTGGAGTTCATTTGCATTTCATTATTGTGAGAGGGTGTGTCTGTCAACTGACTCAATATAATCTTTAATTTTCATTTAATGAGTCGTAGAGAGTGTATTTCTTCTAAGTAATTTTTGAACTTTTCCGGGTATATAATTTTTTGCGAGCGTCCCCATTGATTTGTTCATTCTGTTTATAGGAATATTTTGTTTGTTCGTGTTTTTTTATCTGTGTCTATTTTTTTTTAACGGTTCATTTTTATAAGTTATAAATATGTATTTCTAGGATCAAATATTTTAGTTTTTATCAAATAGATCATTTGTAGAATAGGTATTTTTTCTGAATATATAATTTTTTAAAAATTTTTTTGTAGAATCTCTAGTTTTTCTTGTACGTTGGTAGAGCTGCTCCCAACTCAGAATGGCATACGTTCGAGACCAACGAACGCATAATATAATGTTTTCAAATGTTTTACATTCAAGTTCCCTTTTCATGTGTTTGAATTCATATGAGTTTTGTAATATTGTCTATATAGAGTTTTTGTGATATTATCTATATGGAGGTTCCATCTCAAGTGAGAGTCAATTGTGATACCGAAATATTTGATATGGTTTTTTGATAGAATTTCTTTTTTTGTTTTTTCATTTTGTATTTCAAGTATGTTGTATTTCGGGAGATTTGTCTTGTAGCAGGTGAAAGGTAAGAAAAACGTTTTTCTACGTTGACTGTGAGGGTTCTATGGTTAAACCAGTTTAATATGTTACTTGAATCTTCTTCTGTTTTATTTTTCAGGCTTTCCATGAATCATCCGAGTAAAGAATAGCTGTGTCATCTGCAAAGCTGATTATATTGCCGGTACTATGCGTTGTGAGTAAGTTGTTTATATACAGGGTGAAAAGTAATGGCCGAGAACTGTACCCTGTGGTACGCCATATTGAATTATTTTTCATCGCTAAGTTCACTGTTGATTCACAAACTGTATTCTAGTTCTCAGATAATCTTTCATAAGGGAGAGAGAGGCTCCTCTTATTCCAGCCTCTTCAAAACCTCCGCTAGTTGTACGTGACAAACTGTGTCAAGGCCTTGGCTAAGTCTAGAAATACAAACAGTGTGGGTTTACTATCGTCAACCGACTTATATATACCCTCAAGTAGGTGGTTTATAGCATCGTTAGTTGATAGTCCCTCTCTGAAACCAAACTGTTTGTCTGATATGATATTATATTTATTTAGAAAACACATCAATTTGTTTTTTATTGCTTTTCCTACAATTTTAGCTTTTGTTGAAATTATGGATATGGGTCTGAAATTACTCATTTTTTTTTAATTTTTAAAAATAGGTATTACAACAGATTTCTCGAGTACGTTGGGAAATATTCCGGATTCAAAAATTTTATTAATCAAAACAGTCAGAGGTTCTACTATTTCTTCCGCTATTTCTTTGAGTGTTTCAGTTTTTATTCCATCTATACCTGGCATCTTTTTTGATTTAAGTGATTCAATTATATTCAGTGTTTCATTTTTATTGATATTAGTTAAAAAAAAAGGAATTTACTGTTGGTGTTCTTTTGGGTGGCTGGGTCGTTGATTTGTTTATTTTTGAAGCAAATAATTCGCCAACACTTGATCGAAACACGTTGTTGTATATAGAGTATCGGCGAACACTTCCCTAGTGAACGCAGGCGTTTATAACCAATTTTTTTTTGAACAATTTTTTCAATTTTCACCTCCGTATCGTCTATGACATCCCAAAAAATTCGAACTGCACGGAGTAGGCTTGTGGGAGCTATCAGAACTATCGCGAGATCAGCTTCTCAAGAACTACCTTGCTAAGAATTATTTGACGCTACAATAACGTCCCACTATTTATATATCTCAGATCTGCCCCGTTCTCAAATATTGTTGTTTGGGGGGTCCAACCTAAGAATTTTGTATCAGAAAAACTCGACAGACTCGATCATCCCACCCTTATATTTTTAAATTCGAAACTAGCAGAACATCTCTTCATCATAAGTCTTTCTATTGTCGCACCGAACATTTTTGAAATGTTCTTCCTGAGGTGTTTTTTTCGATCGACTACCACTTCGAAACATCCATCGACTACAACCTCCTTACCCACTTCCCAACCTCAATGTTGTCTCCCAAACAAACTTTCTATTCCTCCAATCCATGAGCATTATGAAGTGTATCAATTTCCTTTTGTATAGCTATAGCTGCTACGGTATTTTTACGAGCGTTACAGGATAACCTTTGGAAAAGCAAATTTACGATCGTAGAATATTACGATATTTCACTCATTTATGGAGGAGCTAGACGTTGTATGTACCTACCTCATAGAAGGGAATTCATTTAAGCTGAATGTTTTTTAAACAAGCGGTTTTTGAACTGTAGGATGTTTGTGAATGTTTCCTAAAGGCTGTTTGAAACAGCTAGTGTTATTCCTGGAAATGAGAGTAGCGGATCTCAACGATAAGAAGTATTGATTTAAGCACGCGAAAAAATTGTGTTTTGACAGATGACTTCTTAACGGGAAAAAATTGTTCGTTGTTCTATGTCTACTATGTTCACCACCCTTAGGCAAAATTAAATTCAAATTATATTCGCTAATATAAAATGAAAAATATTATTCGCCAATTAACATATTTTTCTCAATAGTATGCCGAAATAATTGAAGCTAAAAATATGTGGCTCATTTGTTATATAACGAGGCATATCAACGCTATTATTATTCAGATTGGTGACTTCTATAAATTGTATCAGAATAACAATATTGTAAAACCGGATCATTTGTGAGTAGAGAAACTTCCAACCAGGTTTCAAATTTGCATCGAGACGAGCAGCATGCCTAATTAGAGCTTCTGATTTGGTTTTTCTGCTTGCCTTCACCTACAAATGGTAACGTGGGTCATTTAAGAATTAACCATATGGGTCAACTAAGAATATTTCGTCTGTTTTATGACTTGCTAAGCGATGGCACATGTGCCATGGTTCAAAAATTATTCTGGTATCTTCTTTATTTTATTCAGGTGGGGATATTTCAGGCTTAATTGGCATGATTATCCTTTCTCAGTGCATTAGGCGAATGCATGGATATAAATCATTATTTCTGGCTATATAGCTAGATGTATTGGACCTTACAATTTAAACAATTGATACAACACAAGTCAGAAAAGTGATTACATTAACAATACAAATGTCTCTTAATATAAAGTAAAAAATATCACGTGGTATAAGTAACATACAACAGGCGCCGATACAAGGGGGAGCGAGCAATGGGTGCAATTGCCCCCCACCCTTGACGCACGACCGAACCACTTTTTTGGACAATTTCATATCTATGATGAGAGTATTGCCTCGATTCTCCTAAAAGATGAATTGATACTATGGCGAGAGAAATGGGTTCACGAAATGGAACGGCATTGATAGGTCACAAATGTCTTTTCTCGAGTGACCTTCAATACCTTCCTTACCGTAAATAGTCGCACCACCATGTCTACCTTTTTCACGACAAAAACTGGATATTAGTTTATAACTATTTATACCAAAAGCGTTTGGTTCATCTTCACAGCACCAATATTCAGTGAGGCATAAGAAATTTATGTCATAATTCATTAAGGATATTTCTAGTTCGTTCGTACCGATTCTCAGGCACTGGATTTTTTTATGTAGAAGACTTCCATCGTTTGATGGAAGAGTCGAGGAATTGGAATTTTCAGCTGAAGATGAATTTGGGATAGTCTCGGCTATAAAAAAAATCAATGGTTCAATGAAAATTTATCTTGAGAAACTTGTAAATATTGAATATATTTGCTTTCAGAGATTTTCCATCAAAATACTCGTGGAACATGTTTTGATAATCAAAACAAAAAATTACTCGAATATTCAAATTAATATTCACATGTAGTATATTTAAAGTGAAACTTCATTGGGCGCGATGAAAATTTTAATGTTGAATTTGAGTGTAGTTTTGCGTCAAGAGCGTTTAGTTCTGATGCAAAAAGAACGGACGGACTTGGCGAGAGAGAGAAAAAGATAAAACTATGCTATATGAGAAACTGGGTAATTTCGGCAAAAATAAAAGAAAACGGTGATAGAGAAAATTCAATTTCAGGTATTGCTAGCAACCAAAGGAAATTAACTTTATAATGAATCGGGCTTATCGTAAAAGCTCTAGAGTAGTACCATTTCTAACAGTTCAGAAAATAAATCCGCTTATAATATAAATCTTCCAACTAAGTTCGAAAATTTTACAAATGCCATGTCAGAAGATCTGCAAACTAGTACACGAGCTGATACAGAGGAGCAGACAAAATCTAGAACTATACGGGGAATACTGAAATGTGCCAAATCAAATATATATATATATATATATATATATATATATATATATATATATATATATATATATATATATATATATATATATATTCCACGAGGTGAAAACCAGAATTCAAATGGACTCTAAATTCAAAGGAGCTGTTGTAGCCCCCCCCCGCCATCTATAGGTAGGAGGACGAAGATCGGGTTATGTTGGATTGTAGTTTTCTAAATGATTTTGGAACAAGAGGATTGAATGAAATGTTTATAGGGTGTGGAATTCACCAGGAAGATGGCTATGGACAAATTCAGGGATGATTAATGATGGCCCGGAAAACACTGGGAAGTAACTGTGAAGTACTATAAAAGCTCGCATGCGATGTACCAAAAACATCGCCTCCCGCCCGCATTTGCAGATAAATGTCCGCTACATCAAGTACGCATTTCAAATTACTGTGTTGTTCAAATTGAGATTTGAAAAAACAGACCCAAAAAAATATCCATCCGTAGTCAGTTCTGTGACAGTTATTGAAATATCTTTTTAATAACCACATTGGATAGTTTTATGCGATGATTCTTCGTTACTTCCTTTTTCCATTCCCTTTTTCACCACACATAGAGAACATTATACCAATTTCAATAGGAAGTGCAATTATGATTTCATTAAGGTATCATTTCTAGGTTATTATTGAAATATTCAGTTCAGTAGTCCTATCGATATCCACATTCAGCTTTTCCAGGCGAGGTTTCTTTGATACTTCTCAGTTGCATTCCTTTTTTCACCACACAGAGAGTACATATACCAACTTCCATATTATATTCTATTATGAACTGAATAAAACGTAACGTTTTGTGATATGGAGTAGTCCCTTTGGCACTTCCAGTATGTTTCCAAATTTCTACAGGTCTTATAAGACAAAAAAATATAATTGTCACTTTTTTTCATATTTGAAATATTCGCTTAGCTCGCAGAATTATGCTCATTTTGATGAATGAACTCAATAACCACTTCGTTCTTGGATGCGCAACAGGGATTGTTATATTTTCCTTTTCTCCCAAATGTTTATGCTGATGACCATATCTCTAAAATTTATTCATTTTCGTATTTATCAATAAATTTCACGCATAGAATCTTCAGGTTTACTTAATTCCATTGCAACGTTTTCATGATAATTAAACATAAACCGAATTTCTTGAGATTATATGATAAATACTAACATCATTTTTGTGTTTTGTCCATTAGCGTAAACATTTCGGAGGAAAAAAGATAAGACAAACACCCCGTGTGCCACTGAAAGAAGTGGTTGCTGTAGTTCATTCATCAATATGAGCATATTTTTAAGCTCTACGAATGTTACGATTATCATCACGAAATATCGAAAAATAAATGAAAATTTATATTTTTCCTCACTTTGAATACCTTGTATGGTTGAGATTCGGACATAAGTTCCTATATGAAATATCATTGAAACAGTGAGCCATAATCACAGAGTTGTGGAATGAAAATGGGAAAAATTAGCGTTGATCAGGCCTACCACAAACTAGGCTGGACTTTCCCACTAGTTATCACGAATCGAAAGAAATCATTTAATTAGATATTCATACACAATAATTGTTTTTCTTCGTCAAAAACATGTTGATTGGATAATATTTACCTAGATAATTCAATCAGAAATGGCTTTGATAATCAGTAGCGGCGTTAGGGTAGGGCGCGCTTGGGCGACTGCCCAGGGCGCCGGATATGAAGGGGCGCCGCAGGCGCATCTGTATACAGGGTGTTATGTAAGTACATGGCCCAACTTGAAGGGGTGATTCTTCGAGTAATTCCAAGACGAAAAGTTCATATAAACATAGGTCCGGTAATGCTTCGTTTTCAAGATACAGGGTGTCAACATTCTCTGAACTCTAAATCAGATATAGATGGTTATATGCTGAGTGATGAACTCGTAAGTCTGAAATCTTTTCTGCCTGATCAAAATGTGGTTACTCCTGTTTTTGTTTTAAATCTTATCAAAGATCGCAACTCACAAGAACTATATTCAAATGTATGGATAACATTACGAATATTATTGACTATACCCGTAACGGTTGCTAGTGGGTAAAGGAGTATTTCTAAGCTAATCTGATCGTCAATATCTCAATCTAGATTGACAAACTCGGCAACTTTGTTAATCTAAAATGAAATTGTTCAAAACATCGACTTTGATAACCCAATAAAAGAGTTCGCCGATAGAAAGGCTAGAAAAGTATTTTTTTTTTTCAATATATGGTTATTTTTTTTAATAAATGGTTATTTCATTATATCCTTTGCGTTTTTTCGTATTGGTTTGAATTGCAGTTAGGGGGCGCCGTAGAAAGTTAGGGGGCGCCGTAGAAATCCCGCCCAGGGCGCTGATAGTGCTAAAATCGGCACTGTTGATAATTATACTCTAACATAACCTTCAACAAATTACTTATCTTCAGTTTCTCGCAAAAATTATTTCAGACCTCAACTCTTATCTAAGTGGAGTATTATGAATTTGAGGTTGGGTTTATTTGTCAGTTGATCTGTCAAAACAATCATATGCAAGAACATATCAGTGAATCCACGACATCGATTCTATAAAATAATAGGATGAATGAAAAAATGGAGTTATTGGTCTCATTCTGACTCACCCGTACTATGTTTTCGATTCTCCCAACATTGAAAACTTCAGGAGGTTGACACATATTCCGATATGTTGTATGAAATTAGCATTATGCGATTATTGCACATAGGAAATTATGTCTCTACTAAGGACATATCTTCAGTTTTCCCCAATTATCTCAAAAACCTCCACTTTTAGGCTCATGGAATGTCATGACTTTCAGGTTGAGTATCGATGAGCCGAACTGATGCCAAACGCTCATTTGTCCATTCACTTGTCCCAAGAAAATATGAAGGAACATATGACCACATACCATCGTAACTACGCCACTGGTTTACGAAAATAAAAAATTATAACTTTAAATCAGCACGTTGATAAACCTTGATTAGTGTACCAGGTTTCAAATTTTTTAATTCAGGAATTTTGGAGAAAACAAATTAAATCTTAATTTTTTCGTTCTTCCGACACCCTGTATCTCAGAGGGAATGCAGTTTAGGACATACCCTGATAGCATCTTTTCACCTCGAAATGAGGAATCTGTAGTCGGAGTTTGTTGATCTTATTCTGACTCCTGTATATATATAATATATATAGATATATATATATATATATATTATTATATATATATATATACATATAGATACATCCCTCTATCGATGCTGCGTCCCTCGATTAGCAATTTACATCTGAAGCTGCGTCCACCGTAATATTGCGTCCGTATACCGGACGCAGTAGTACATTCCATTATTTCTCATCTCTCACCCCTTCGATTGGTTACTCTCACTATAGCCATTGTTCAGCAGAAACAACACCAGAGGCGCTGAAAAATATACGATCCGTATATTCAGCTTTCATCATCTTCCATATCACGCTGGATACTGCGTCCATAGTCTTTGACAACGCTGCAACTCGAATATTTTAGTATTCATTTTCTTCCAGCACGTGCGTTTCGTAAGGCTTCTTGTTCAAAGTGACATAAATGCTTGTAATTAATAGAAACAGTCTAAGTTCCAAAATACTGGAAATAGGTACAATTTCATTCGAAATTAGTGGGCACGTTTTGTGATCTAAGTTTCGAACCGAATCAAAATTGGTATGTAGGGATTTTTGATATCAGAGATCATAATTCATTTGTCAAGGAAGCAAGAGCGGTTCTGAGATAACGGACGAGTTTTGCGAATTATGGTCCATTATATTCAATATTGGTATTAAGTCAAAAAAATGTTTTATATCTTGTTTTTATTGACTCGCTTTCTTGTCTGTCTATCTGTCTGTTCGGGTGAATTTTAACAGTTTTCTAGTTGTCCGATTTACTTGAAATTTGGCAGGTATTCATAATTCCGGTGACAATGCATTATTGAATGTTTGTTAGAGATAAAACCAAAATGGTGGCTCCAATAGGCGGACGAGTTGTCGACCAACTCTGTGATTATGGTCCGATTCGATTCAAAATTGGTAAATGAGGGTTTTCGGGGTCAGAGATTATGAATTTTCCATCAAAATTTCGATTCAAAATGGCGGCCGTAAGATAGCGGACCAGTTTTGTGCTTATGGTCCGATTCCATTTGAAATTGGTATACGGGGTTTTCGGAGATTATGATTTTTTTATCAAAATTCATGAATTGAAGATAGTGGCTCCAAGATGGCGACGAGGTGACTTGCGGTCCAAGATTGAATGAATTTCAGATCAGAATTCGAGAATTCGTTATGATAGCACTAAGAAGAAGTAGTTTCAACACGAATAAACACAGTTCGCGCCCAAAGTATGAAATAAATTCATCATATTGATTGTTTACAGAATTTCCAAAGACAATACGATATTCATTATCTGTTCGCATTATTATAAAGTACAATGTTATCCATTTTCAAGGTTTTTCGATTGCCTAAGTAACCCTCTCAGTTCTTCAATTATTTAGATGAACAAAATATATTCTGAATATTCCATTATCAGATATTTTTCAGGAAAAATGGTCTTAACATAACAATATTAACATTTGTGGTGATGTGGTAACATGTGTTTATGTGGTGATGTCATCAACCTGTATTTAATGGCAACATAGGTGATATGTCATTTTGAAGGTTTTTCGATTGCATAGTGACAAAATGAGTTTTCCAATAATTGCTTTGAGGGGGATTGACGAATAGAAATCGTAAATTTATAATTTCAGGCATCGGGATTCTCAAAGAAATAGGTAGAATTTTTTCAATTGTGTAATTTTTGATGTACCTTTCAAATTCCCCGTTCAGGTGATTATATATGAATTGCTTTCTCACAAGCCCTCTTCACTTACTGGTGAACTGATATAGTTGCTTAGGTTATCGATAGACCATTCGACAAAGGTTCAATTGAGTTACCATATGAAAAAATGACTTCACCTCTTTGCTTATAATGTCAAAAGTAACCCAATTTGAAATGTTTTCGATTCTATATTATTGAAAATTTGGCACCGCCACTACGAAACCAATGAGATGACTTCAATTTGACTCGTTACCATGGCAACCAGAAATATCTCCAGAATTTTTTTCGAGGCGTGGTGAGACTTAAGTGGAATTTTTTTGACCTTGCCACTAAATAATGTACATGATAATAATACGAGATTTCTAGGAATTGACATATTTATTCATCATTCCCTATGAAGTTTAATATAACATGAAACACGGTAATAAATTTTATTTAAAACAAAGGATTTAGATACATAATAAGATCTAAATGTTCCTTGAATTCTTCTAACACATCCTCCATTCTTGATGGTGAATACCTAGGAAGGTTACAATTCAATTAGATATCTGTGTTTTAAGGCATTTTAGTAATATTCGGGAATAATTTTGTTCAAAGGACTAGTCACAGTTATAAGAGGGTTTTCAGGCATCCATAGAATTTGCCGAAATTTTAGTATGTTACACCTAATGTATATTAGAATAATTCTACGTGACCACGATAGCAATTACATCAGTTGACACAAGGTGTAATAAAAACATTATATTTCTTGTCATGTCATACGCGAATTTAATATAATTACTCATAACTCAAAGATCATAATGCAAAATGGACATCTATGAAGATGTGCCCTCATATCAAAAAATTCAACCAACCATGCCAACGTAACGGCAGATCAAATAGCCGCTCAACTCGTGAAAAGTGGCAAACCAGACCAAATGCCCCTCAAGAAAACAACAGATATTAACCAAATAGAAGGTGACAAAACAACCAAACTGTCCACCCCCTTCACCATGGAAGAGCTGAACTCCACTGTGAACGCCACCCCCTCTACGGTCTCCAACCAGCCCATCAGCGATTAAAATCAAGGCGAAGCTTTCTGGGATCGACAGAAGATTACGAGGAACCTAAAACCAGAGTGGACCTTCGGAGGAAGACCTCAAACCAACATTGGATGAAGCCGAATGAAGAACTGGCACCAGGAGGCGGCGAAAACTGGGAAATCTGGAAGGCGCTAAATAGACTGCGGACGGACACGGTGAGATCGAGAGATACCCTAAATAAGTGGGGCTACCCTGTGGACTCCAATCGCTGTGACTGTGGAGAACTGCAAACCACGCAACATATGTACACTTGCCCGCTGTGCCCTGCTAGATGTACCATAGAGGACCTTATAGCAACGAAGCCGAACGCAATTGACGTCGCTCGCTTCTGGGCAAAAAATGTTCAGCTCTATATATTTTTTTTTCTTTTTTTTCTCTTATATATATATATATATATATATATATATATATATATATATATATATATATATATATATATATATATATATATATATATATATATATATATATATATATATATATATATATATAGGGGTAGTTTGTACTAATTATTTTTCTAATAACTCTGCTGACCAAGGATTCCCATTGAATCGCTGAAATGTAGATTGCACAAAACATATTATTTTTGTCACCATATGAAAATTCAAATCAGTTCCGTCATAATGGTAGTTCATACCTGCGATTTTTCGAAAAACTTTGTTGACTGAGGGTTTCCCGTGAATATATTTCATTGAAACAGAAGAAAATTATTGTATAATTATTTGTGCCACCATAAACAAATCCTGATTAGACCCCTACTGGAGGTAGTTTATACTTGAGATTTTTGAAAGAACTTTGCTGACCAATGAATAGATTTTATTGAAACGCTGGAATATGATGGCACAAAATATATCATATACCATAGGGAAAATTCACATCAGCTTCCTTGTAAGGATAGTTTACTGAAACCTGCTGGTGGAAGACATGCCAATCACACTAGAAAGGAATGGACAAAAAACACTTGGGTACGCAGACGACATAGTCATCATAGTCCAAGGAAAATGCAAGGCAAACGGCCCAAAATCTGGTCAGTACATGAATAAATGAAGAGGGTTTGAATAACAGCCTCTCTAAATCAACCATAGTAGCGTTTACCCGAAGAAGGAAGCTAGATGGCCTGCGACCTCCAACCCTGCAAGAGACCAACATCCAGCTGTCGAGGAAAGTTCATTATCGCGGGTAGTCCTAGACTCGAAATAAATATGGAACCAATAACTGGCCAGAGTAAAGAAGAAAGCTGAGGTGACACTAATGGTAGCCAGATGACTACACGAAAAACATGGGGGCTAAGTCCCAAAATGGTGTATTGGACATACAACACTGTGGCGAAACCCATGATCACCTATGCATCTTTGGTGTGGTGGACAAAGATTACACAAAAAATAGCCGCGGCTGAGTTGAGCAGGGTACAAAGACTCGCCTGCCTCAGCATAACGGGGGCTATGGAAACAATACCGACAGCAGCCATGGAAGCACTACTGAACCTTCCACCGATTGACATAACAATCATGGTTGAGGCGAGAATGGGACTTCTAGGGCTACAAAATACGAGCAACAGATCGGGTCACAACAAGATAGAGGAAATAGTGGGAGGCAACATTCTAGAGATGAAACCAACGGACCACACAACTCCTAGATATTTTTTTGATACGAACTCCGTGGTGATCATAGAAGACCGAAGCGAATGGACAGATGAACTACCAAGAGCAAACCTGAGGAGAGGATCTGGTACACAGACGGATCCAAGACCAAGGAAGGAACTGATGCTGGTATATACAGTGGGGGAAGAAACTCCCAAATGAGCACCTCACTGGGAATATATACTTATATGCACAGACAGCCAGCATCACTGAAAGCTCTCACGAACCCAAAAGTGACATTAAGACTGGTATGGGAATGCCAAAAACAACTCAGTGCTCTCACATAACACAACAAAATAACTTTGATGTGGGTTTCAGGGCACTGTGGCATCGGGGGCAATAAAAAAGCTAATGAACTCATCAACTCCATATATTGGCACATAGCCTGCACTCGTAGTGACAAAATAGACCATCCGAGGCTGCATATGGGAATGGGTCAAATGAAAACAAAGAGGGCGCTGGAAAAAAGCCCGTTCCATGCACCACGGGAAAACATATATTATAGAACCGTCGAAACGAAGAACTACTCAAGATGAGTAGGAACCAAGTCAGAACAATAACGGACCTTCTCAATGGTCACAGCCCCATGAGAGGACATCTGCACAAAAAGGGGCTGTACAACGGATAACTTTCCTGCAGACAATGTGGCAAAGAGACAAAAACAGCCAAACATATATTGTCAGAATGCGAGCCACTAGACCACAGAAGACAAGCAATATTCGGACAGCCAAGGCCAACCCCCAAAGAATTCATCAGCCCATCGGTGAAGAACGTGTACAGACTGGTACAAGATACTAGATTTACGGAGTGAGTGCTGGGAAACAAAAACCGGAAGGCACAAAAAGCCCAAGAGGCTGAAGTGCAGCTGGCGACGAGACCAGCATCCAAAGAAAAAAAAAGATTTTTCGAAACTGCTGACCGAGGTAACAAATATTAGAAATCGAACCTAATAATGAACAATTCAGTCTCACGATTAAAACACTTGAAAAATTAAATAAAAATAGAATTCCAATAAATAAATCAAATTTAATTTTTTTTTTAAATCCGCAGTTAAAATAGAATATATATTGCAATTGACTATAACTTCTGACACCTTCCAAATACTTAGAACGTGTTACAGTCTGAATACAGAGACAATGAGATATGTTAACATACCTAATTCGTTTTTATGGTAGTTAGTTCAACACTTTCCTGTAATGAGATCAAAACCAGAAGCCTTTTTTGTATTCAGGTTGGTCTCTATTTCCTTGGCAACTTCTTTGAAGTAACTAATGGAATTCCTTCTCCTTTTTATTGGTTTATAGGTTATGATTTGTTATTGAATCTCGTTTGGTTTGAAAGTTTGTTCAACGTGTATGGCGAAAGTCTCGGCTTTTTGTTCTTTATCTCTAGCACATATGTTATTGCTTTTTCTAATGAGGGTATTTGTATGATAAGTCTTCTTATCTTACTAGTCGCGTTCCATAGGAGATAGGCAGGTGTTTCATCTGTTGTTGAATCGTTGAGGTGGTGATTACATGACTTTTCCTTCAACTATTTCATTTCCATTCTAGGTTGAGTTTTGAAAATTCAAATTGTTTTATCAGCTGGGTCTCTTGATTGTTGGCATTTGGCTTTTCTTTTGTCCTTGACGCCGCCATCATAAATTAATGAATGTTTGTTAAAAATACGTCTCATACAAAGTAAACGAATGAATACCCTCCAGGTTATAGATGAATCATTCATTCACAGGTACTTTGCGACTGGATGTTTGTTCAAAGCGCTCTCTTCCTACTTCCTGAAAGATCATTCTTCTGTACAATTGCAACACACCGTCCAAGTCATATAGAAGAAACTACAACCTGTGAACATACCGAAACCTACAACAGCTAAGTGGCAAGAATAAGCAGCGCGTTTCCATGAACTATGGAATGTCCCCAAATGTATTGGTAGTGTAGACGGTAAACATATGAGAATAAAAGCACCACCATGGTCGGGGTCTGCCTTCATCAACTATAAAGGTTATTTTTCTATTGTTTTACTGGCAGTGACAGATGCAGATGGCCGTTTTGTAACAATCGATGTGGTGAATTCGAGCGTAATAGTGATGGAAGAGCATTGAGGAATAGCAGCTTTGGAGAAGCCTTGAAGGGAGGACGTCCAGATATACCTAAACCAGCATCACTACCTGGAGAAATGCACCCAGTTCCCCAGTTTTTGTGGGCGATGAGGCATTTCCCCTCTCCAAAAATTTTATGAGAATTTACCACTAACGAACAAAAGATCATCAATGTCGGGTGTTCGAGAGCATGGAAATCGGAGGAATGCGCTTTTAATATGCTAACAACGAAATTCCGACTTCTACATACACCTATCCAATGTAACCCTGCTAAAGCTGATGTTCTAATTCAAGCAATGTGCGGGTTGCTTAATGCCATCAAAGAGTGCGATGGCACATTCTCAAGGCCCATATATGAAAACGTTATTGTTGGCGACTCCACTCAATAAACAAGCACTTACCATTTGCACCAAATTTCTTCAAATATTTTTTCCCATGCCTGTTTTTTTTTGCACTTCTGTTACAGCAATCCGATCGTCTATACGTCGGCGTATAAAGTTGCATACAGGTGCACTCCTTCGCAGAACACCATATTAAATTGGAAATTGTCTGGCATTCTGTATTGAAGACGAAAAACAAACACTGAATACAGACTTTCGTATGACGTGTGTCACTTGAGATGTCTAAAACCCTGGTGAATGAACTGATTCGATATTGTTTAGATTTTCGAGGGGACACCAGCTGTTACTTCAACAGAGCTTCTCTCTGTGGTAGATGGCGCCGTCCAAAAATGTTTGGTTATATTCTCGCTTACTGTCAGAACTTAATTTCTGACATCTGCAGCATCTTATATGGAATTATATTCAGTATTTTGTCGGTATCTATGCGTTTTTCATCTCTTCGATTTGAAATCTTGCTTAGCTTATTCCTGAGTTTGTTCTTTAAAAAATCACTCGTTCATCAGTACAAGTGCGTGAGGAATTGTTTATTTTCAGGTAAAGTAGTGTGTAAGGATACTTTTTGTAGAATGGGCCATATTTGTATTTTGTGTGGACAGTATAAAGCCGCAGATTTGAATATTCACCTGTATTCAGTACCAAAAGCAAGTACAAATCTTGACGAATTGACTAATACTGATATTTTCATAGTTCATCATATTGTATGCATTGAATTTTATATTTTCTGCAATTTATGACAATTTCATTTCCAATTCTCCGTCTGTCAAAATGCAGTTAACCTCAAATTCAAATGGTACAAAATACGAAAAACAACACGACAGTGCTTTCTTTGTGCCATGTTCGGGGGCTTCTAATTCTAGCTTTGCTATTGGTGAAGTTTGACATATGTCTCTTTTCAACCAATAGCAAAGCTAGAATAAGAACCCGCGAACAGTTCGCCTCAAAAAGAAAGCTGAGGAAATTAATATACCCTGTTATTGAATTGAAACTAAAACGAAATTGGTGCCATCCGACACGCGAGTAATCTCTATCATCAAGTAGGCCAAGTGTCGCCAAGTCGATCCCAAACTTCTACAGGTATAAGTGCAAGCACCAGGGTTTTTAGACATCTTAGTGTCACTCGTGTAGGATTCTCGAAGCGTCGAAGCGACGTGGCAGTGACGAGAGTGACACGTCATTCATATCTGTATTGCCTCATAGGCTAACGTGAAGGTGACGCATACCGTACCACACCAGTCCAACGCCACCACCACGCAAAGAGAGTAAACGTTGTCTGAGTAGGAGAGTCTATTCCCCATAAGGCAATGGAGATACTGATAGAAAGAGATGAAAGATCATTTGTGAGTCATAGTGACGTATATGGACATGTCATGGCCACCAATCTCTCTGGACAGTGGCGGACTATCGCACTCCGCACTCTGATATCTGAGAGCTACATTCTCTTGAATGTATATTTGACTATGTTACGTGGGCCACCTGTGCTCATGTCCATGTCCGTCACTATTACATGTTATTGCTACAAGATTCTAATTGGCTAGAGCTTATTAGGACCTCCTATTCAGATACCGTTTACTCTCTTTGACTACCATGCACCCGTTCTGTGTGAATTGCGCCTTAGTCCATGAAGATATATAATTTCATACAAAATGAAAATTTTTCAGTACCAATCTTTCGAATCCTATTATTTTGGTATGAATGATTTTTTCGTTGTGATAATTTTCTCTATGTGATTTCTCACATTAAGAACCAACTATTTACTTTTAGCTGAATTTTAGATGTCCTCCTTGGAAGGACTTGGATTGTATTCACTTTCAGTCCGTGAGAACATGAAATAATGTATTTGCTGGTTGATGGAATGGAGGTATGTTTTATTGTATGTAAGACATTTTGAGAGGACAAATTGAAATATCATAGATAGCATTAATTTACCATCGTTAGGATTAATTCCGTCGAATGGCGTAAGGAAAAAAGCGCTATTGTTATTGTTCATAGATTTTTTTTCAAATATGATTCAACATAAAATATTATATAATGGGTACAATATACAAATATTTTTATCGTATGTTATATCATAATTTGATGGTCCGATATATCATTTGCATGCTTTTAAAAAACAACATCAACGTGTAGAATTGGAATTAGAATTTCAGAGGAAGAAAATTCATTTTGAAAATAAAAAAAATTATTGACGACAACATCTGATCTGATATTCGCTTTTTTGTCACTACTGGATCTTGCCATCAACATGTGCTATTGGGAGCTCACAAAATTGGTGGCATACCATTAGCCTGATTTTTTTAGATGATTTTTCGAAAGTAATAATGATGAAGGTGAAGCCTATTGACAATCAATTATGATATCTTTTCATGAGATTATGTATACCACAAATATTACCTCCTGGCGAATCATTTCATTCATCACCATTACAAATTCTTTTCAGAAAACTGCAACTCTGTTGTTGTTTATTCTGATTACTATTAGTGAACGTGAATTGGATGGGGTGATCTGACCGTAAACATATTTCAATAAAGGGCTGCAAAACCAATAATTTGGCCAAAGCATGAATATAAATTTTCAAAGATGTCAAGCTCGCCGTTCAAGTTATATTTTGCAGAAGCAAATATTAATCCAAAATATTTTTTTTTAAATGGCGACATCCGGGGCAGATCCAGAATGTCGATTCCTTATGAGGTTATCAAAACATATGAGGTATCCAAATCTCTTCATAGTTAAATTTGATAGTCCCGTCTCGCCTGGATAATTAAATAAATGGAGCTGGAGAAAGGAGCAAAACAAAATAAATGTATCGGACAGAAATTCAGAAACAGTTTCGCCTCACTTATTCCATTGACTAAGTAGAGCCAAGGAACAATTCAAGTTGTGTGGCAGCTCTCAAGGCATCCTCAAATCTAAATTGGCCACAGCTATGATTGATAAATATGTTTTGCTGAAACATCACTCATAAATCTTTCATGATGATGCCATTAGTTTACGAGTGCTCACTCCTAGGAAGATTCTCCGGACTATTTTTGAATTTCAGCACAAAACCGTTTCACCACAATATAGGGGATCTTTTGAAACTAGTTCTATTTGATAAGTCGATGTAGTCATGGCTTATCAATATGCTGGCGATTATTTCGAAAATACAATGCTGATATAAATAAATGTAGATGTTGATAATAAACGTTTATTTAACCAACATCATGAACTTACTACATCTACTGCGAATGAAAACTCATTGGCAAAATGGTATCGGAGTAGTTTCAGATGTGATGTTAACCTATATATCTCCGTTCAAAGATATAATCCCATATGCAATGGACGACATTTTATCCTTAGAAATAATCCACACTCACTTCTGTAGTGCAAAATTCATCGAATTGAAAAATCCAATTTATTCAGTTGCAGATCCTGGGAGTCATAAAATATATAGAGAGTACTTGAAATAGCTTTTTGATCCTCCTTAATGATACGCATTCACCTTCATTCGGTTCAAAGGTGAATGCCATGAATTATGACATTGGGAGATAGATGTACCTAAATGCCATCAAATTATAAATTGCATACAGAAACTATAGTAAGGACCATTTTTCTGAGCTCCCTCTCAGTGTTTCTTCAAATCCGAGAAAGATTTATCACGAAACTGCTCCACAATGTATGAGGTTCAACTTAGAAATTGTGAAATTTGGTTGAGGAATTCATCGCATGAGAGAGTACAGTATTGGAGTTTTCCTCAGGGTAGCATTCTTGTATCTCCTGCATATTATATTTATATATATATATATATATATATATATATATTAAATGAATTAAAAACAATCTTAAAAGAAAACTCATATCCAATTAAATTTATTAATAAAATACTATTCAGTACTGATCGTCAACCCAGTGTTACTATTATTGAATCTGGAAATGCAAATATAAATTTAGACCTTGTAACATTAAATTCTCCAATAAAAGTGCTCAACCTCAACTAGTAGAACTATTTATTTATAAAACATTACCATATGTAAGAGAACTAACTTCTAAACTGACTAATGTGTTTAAATTAGATAAACTACGCATTGCTAACAAAAATATTAAAACTATTGCAAGCCTTTACACTAGAACTAAAGCCCCTTTAACGATTTATGAGAAATCAAATGTCATATATAGTATTCCTTGCCTAAACTGTGATAAAATGTATATCGGGCAGACCGGTAGGAATTTAACAGGTCGCATAGCATCTCATAAGAGTGATTGTAAAATTAAAAAAAAAACAGTTGTGCATTAGCTGAACATAATATAAATTCTAATCATTTTAGTAATTTCAACAACCCTTCCATTTTAGCAGTAGAGAATAACTTCCACAAAAGGAATTTCCTTGAAATGGTGTTCATAAAAAATGAACCAAATAGCATGAATAAACGATCTGATATTTCCAACCTTAGTGTCATTTATAATTACTTGTTGAAACTTGATTCCAATTGAAGTTTTGAAAGATTAAAAAAAAAAAAAACTGCTTAGTATTTCTTGATTTTTTCTCTCATTTAATAATTTTTGTCATATAGATTGGTATTATTCCTTTTGTTCTGTGGACAAAACACATGTTTCTCCCATGACATTTCGACTTTGACATATGACACTTGACACTTCATGTCATGCATTACTTGTCATCCACCATTTTCCTTTTTTAGTCATGCTTTAACCATGTGGTAATTTTTGTACTTGTCAAATTTTAAATTGTTTAAATTGAGTTTCTTAAACATAATGTGCGTTTGCAATTGTTTAATTTTTATATATATATTACTAGTAGTGTTTCATAGTGATATGATTTTGAAAACTACTTCAATCACAAAATGTTGATTAGATCGTTGTCTTCACTTAACCTCACCTCAGTAAGTTCTTTAGAATTGTTTAAAATCGTATTTCACAATAGTGTTTTCTTTTTTCACAGCTGTCTTGATAATGAAAATAAACATTTTCGAAAGCTCGACTAAATAAGAAAGACTTTTTCTTTTCTCATTGGCCATTAAATTTGACTGCAACCTCAAGGAATATCCTTTCTACAAAGTTTATTTCAAATTCATAGTTATTTTCAACTAGTCCAGTCACGAGACTACCCTTCTTCTTCTTCTTCTATATATATATATATATATATATATATATAGAAGAAAGGTATTCGTGACTATATATATATATATATATATATATATATATATATATATATATATATATATATATATATATATAGAGTGTAATCTAACCTCTTGCACTTCCGTTAATGACGAGTGTATAATGCCATTTCATAACGAATTAC
Organism: Gonioctena quinquepunctata; assembly: GCA_018342105.1. Classification (NCBI taxonomy): domain Eukaryota; kingdom Metazoa; phylum Arthropoda; class Insecta; order Coleoptera; family Chrysomelidae; genus Gonioctena; species Gonioctena quinquepunctata. The sequence goes on along the minus strand of JAFIRS010000365.1, from coordinate 675,960 downwards.
AGTGGTAAAAATTCGAAAAAAAAACGTAAATTTCAACAAAATTTTGGAAGGCGCCGCTCGCCTTAACTCAGCTGTCTTGATCAGAGCTGTAAGTTAACGCAGTTGCCGATGCAATAAACATTTGAATAATGTGGAATGTTGAATTTATTGTGCGGTAAATGTACAAAAAGAGTACATTGCTTGCGATATATATTCAATTTCAAAGTGATGAAAACAAACGAACCTCTTACATCGAAACTGGTAGATAAAGTCTGAACTAGAGCTTTGAGACACTTATCAAATCACAAAAACATAACAAAAGACAGATAATTGAATTGTTTTCAAAATAGTATCGGGCATCATTGTGACCTAGTGTGATTGAGAATAACATGTGAGCACAGTTGCCAACTACTGTTTCCAAGATTCTCAGTTTCTTACAATTAAACACCAAACTATTCCGTACGTAATTTGAAGAGTAGAAGACCAAAGAAATGACTCATCGCATTTAAGAATAAAGCAGTAAATTTTAATTCTGGTGTCGCTAATCACGATTCAGGAAAATGCTATGCATATCTAAAATGAGTAAACGCTTCGAGCATTTTCGAAATATTAAAATAATATAAATAATTTTTTAAATAGCAAATTTTCAGAATTATATCGCGATATTGAGGCTCCAAATTAACATGAAGAGATCTAAAATTCTTTTTTTTTTGAATTGCATGATTAATCAGTGGTAAGCTTTGGCTTCAAAATGCAGTCGAAGAGTTCCACATACCTGCTATAGGTTTATGTTTTGTGATTTGCTCATATTATTGAATCTGAAATGGAAAATTTGGAATCAAGGGAACAAGGATCCATTATATCATCGGCGATAAATTAGATAACTATGTGCCACTAATACAAGAAATAGATTTAGACCGGGCGCTAGAGGTAAGTGAGTATGCAAAATGTGAGGACCGAATTCCACCAATGGATTTAAGTTAAGGAAAGGACAAAAATTAATAATGCGGATCTTGCCGGTCAAATATTTGGTCCATTTTTTTTACCCCCTATTTATTTGTAAAGGAAATGTATTAGTACAATATATAAAATCATTTTAATGATTATTTCAGTAATAATTTATATTTTTTTCTAATGGTGAAAGTGAGGATGGATTGTTAATGAAACGAAAAAAATAAAATAAAAGTAATAAAATCTTTTTTATTAATAAAAAAGATTATATATTAAAAAAACAGTAAATTTAAATAAAAATATACATGAAGCAGGCAAACAATTACTCATTTATATTTAGACAATTGTTATTAATACATTCACATAGAGAAATACAAGATAATTTTGATTTTTTGCAACTGCAAGACATTGTGCGACAATTTGTAGTACATTTACAAGGTTGAATTAATAACTCTGGTAAAGGCGGCTTAGTCATTTGTCGTGGACGTAAGTCACCATTCCTTTTCATAACCGTACAAACAATGATCGATGGGGTGTAATTGTGTTTGATAAGAATTTTTCCAAATAAATGTTTGTACCCTTAATGAATGCAACTGCAAAGCATCTGATGTGCATATCACTTTCATCAAATTAAAACCGAAACCTATGTTTTGTGAAATCAGTTTATATCTGAGTTCATCAGAAAAGAAATAAGTGCAAACTATTTCTAACTGTTTCAATTGTTCATTATTTAGGTCAAGGTTTCCCAAAGATATAAGGGCTGTTTGTACAAAATCTTCTGACGCAGCTTTCAAACATTGCATTTTACTGCCAAATCTGCTAGTAGTGTCGCAACCACTTATAGCATGTAATGCTGGAAAAATATCGCATATCCTTTCACCCAGTGATTCAGCAGCTGAATGGCATCCTAGAAAATATTTCTTTGTATGAGAACCATCGAACCACAGATCAAGACACCCGATATTTGCTAAGTATTTCCAGAAATAAATTCCCAATATGAATACATCTGTATATTAATATTATGATTATAATAATATGAGCAGTTCGAATCCTTATATTCTAAGTGATTTGATTGTAATTCAAGTACCTCACAAGATAAAGATCCTTGTAACTTGAAACATTTAGTTGGATCGTCGAATCCTCCACAAATGTACATCTCGCAGTCTCCTTTAACTTGTGCATATTTTGGAGCATTAGTACAAAGAAATCGAACAAGTTGTAATTTATTTTGAATGTTTGCAAAAAAAGCTTTACAATCAGCAGGAATTTTTGTTGAATGACTTGAAATTATGACATTTCCATTTGATGAATTGATTCAGCTAAAGCTATATGTTTTGGTGTCTGTTTCTCAGTAACCGTTAAAAATATGTCTTAAAACACAGATAATGCTCTTCTATCACAGTTATCGCTCAATTTTTGTTTTTTTGCATTAAACAAAGCTTGCAGAAAATCTCCCATGTTTTTCACAATCTTCCATTTTCTAACAATTTTTGGAGCAATTTTCATCACGTGAATAGCCACTAGGTATAGTTCTGTTTTTAATGATTCTTGACGCTATGCTTTTGCACTCTGAACGATGCAGTTTTTTGAATTGATGCTACAAACATGTTCTATCATTTCCGCCAATGGTATATTTCTCATAAACACTAATGAAGATTTTGATCTATCAGTTGGGTGAGAAAATAATATGTTTTCACCAAATTTATCAATGAGTAGTGATTTTACTACACGATTCCTGATCACAGCATCTTCTATGTTTGTAAGTTTAGCGAGTCGCTGTGCTAAGAAGTGCACTTCAAAAGAATGAGTTGAAAACTGATCTTTAATTTCATCTATGAGTTTTTCAAATGCATCGTGAAGTATTTTTCGAGGGATCTGATTTGAAGGTCGACCTGCTGGTTTTGTAGAATTTCTCGGCATTCTTAGATAATCACGGTAACAATGTTTGTGATACCTCACTTCGATAGCAAATAAATCTTCAGGCCGTTGACAAGTACTGAGTTTAGTAAAAACATGGTCTTCTTTACTGCGTGCAGTATTTGAAATTTGTTCCGCTGCTGAAATTTCGGAACACAAATACAGCTGCTTATCTTTGTTCCTCGTTAATTTTCTACAAATAAAGTATTTCAACGATATCTTTACTTCTGCAGGTGTCCTTGATGACGAACGAGATTTTCGAGAATGTAACCCCACGCTTGCCTCGGAAGTTGAAACAGATTCTTATTTTTCTTCTTCTTTACACAACGCAATTTCCCGATGCCGTATTTTCTCCTCACTTAAATAAGTAGCTAAACAGCCTTGGTGCCATGAACATTCTTGTCTTGTAGAGTCCGGATTATACAGTTCTAAAAAATTTTCAGTGATGTTGTCTTTTCTTCTATCTGCTGCTTTTTTAATAGTAAGCAGCGTGCTTGACCCTGGTTCTTTCACTGAATCATTTGATTTATCACAAAATAAACATAACTGTTCGTTTGGTCTTTTTCTTTTCAAATTAATCACTTTCAACGACATTTTTAAAGTTTTTCAATACAGCACACTTTAAACATACACTCAAAAATAACGAAAATCAAATTATTTTATGCGTATACAACAAACACGACTTAATAACGAAACGTTTCTACGTAGATAGATGCCGAAACACACTGAATACCTAAGCGCGCTATGCTTACAGTTGGCTCGAAGAGGGGATGTGAATGGAGCGGGAAGGGACCATCACAGCTGGTGGCAAGATGTGTTTTGTTATTGTTTGGGGTCTCAGGTATAAGAATCCGACCATAGTTGCCGGTCCTCACATTTTGCATACTCAACTACCTATAGCGCCTGCACTAATTATCAGGTTTGAAGAAGTTATCTAATTCATCGTCGATGACATAATGGATCCTTTATAATTGTATATGGATATTGAATAATTCCATGTTTCCTATTTCAAATTCAATAATATGAACAAATCACAAAACAGAAACCTGTAGCAGGTATGTAAAACTCTTCGAACGCATTTCAAAGCCAAAACTTACCACTAATGAATCATGCAATTCTGAAAAAAGGAATTGTAGATCTCTTCAAGTCAATTTAGAGCTTTAATATCGCGATCTAATTTAAAAAAATTGGGATTCTATAAAAAAATTATTTATATTATGTTGATATCTCTAGTACGAAAACGCCCGCGCGTTTACTCATTTTGGATATGCACAGTAGTTTCCTGACTCGTGATTACGGACTTCAGAAACCAACCAGAATTGGAATTCACTACTTCATTCTCAAATTCTTGTCTTTAAAATACGCATGGAACAGTTTGGTGTTCAGTTGTGAGAACCAGAGAATCTTCGAAATACTAGTTGGCAACAGTGCTCACATGTTATTCTCAATCACACTAGGTCACAATGATGGCCGATACTATTTTGAAAACAATACAATACTGTGTTTCTGTGATAATTGTGATTCGTCAAGTGCATCAAAGCTGTATATCTACCAGTTTGGATATAACGAGGTTCGTTCATTCCATCACTTTAAAATTTAATACATATCTATTGAATATCTATCGCAAGCAATGTACTCTTTTTGTACATTCACCACACAATCAATTCAACATTCTGCATTAATAAATGTTTATTGCATCGACAACTGCGTTAACTCACAGCTCTGACCAAGACAGTTGACGTTAGGCTAGCGGAGCTTTCAAAAATGTTGTCGAATTTTACAAAGAACAAAACATGTTTAATTTTTTTTTCTCGGATTTTTAATAACTGTAATTTGTTATAAAATGACATTATACACTTAACATTCAAGGGTGTGCAAGAGGTTAGATTACACCCTGTATATTCGGATAGGTTTCCGCGGTCGGTCATGACTATTTTGAAAATGCAAAGCTGGTGGCTGGAAATTTCATAATTTCGACGTAACGGCCTACTCCTCAAGGGTAGACACATATGAAGGAAAGAAAGTGATTTCATTCTGAGGCCTCAAGCTGCCAACTCCTCAGATGTAGTAACTTAGGATTTTGTAACTACGCCGGGGTCTTAATTTGCCTAATCCACAGGTCTCGACCTAGTTCTCTCTATATATTATATTGAGTCTGCTCATGAATTATTCCAAATATTGTGGTGAAAATTTATATTTTTTCAGCTCAATATTTTCCGTACATATCATTAGAGTGCCAATTTGACTTCCCACTTTTCAACTTTTTTTTCTATATCAAACAGTCTCTGTGGCTGTTACAGATAGGCAGACGAAAGTGTTCAGGTTTCTTAATTCTAATATGGAATAGGTTCTCAGAAAGTTGTGCGAATGAGTAGTTTTCGCCGTGGACCGTATTGTCTCAGTCGCTGATTACATGATATATTTTTCAAATCACAGTTTTAGAAATAACGTAAAACTAGAATCGGTGCCGAATGAAAGCAAAATATTCAATACATGCTATCAGGTGTTCATGCAATTTGGTATAAAATTCAAATGAACCTATTGAAGATAAAGTATCCATAGAAGGAAAGAAAATTCTTCTTTCACCTCATACAAATTCCAACATCATTCCGAAACGTTCATTAGGACGTCTCTATCCCAGAAGAATGTCAAAATGAATAATAGCGTCACGTCCTGACGCTATTATTGAATTCCCCAGTTCCTTCGGATATCTCTATGCCGTTTAATTAATTCGGACTACGGATTTATTCGTGTGAATTTTTGGTCCTTCATGAAATTTGTTAGATGGTATATAATATACAATACGGTGTAAATAAAAGGAATACATTATTCCGTAGTTGGGTGACCCTAGCGGAAAATCCTGAAACCCGTCGATTTTTATTGTCGACCGCGCATACTGTCAAATATTATTTATATTCGTGACGTCATCTTTGTGAGCGTGATGACGTCATCGATGATTTTTCAAGTATAAATATGGGTCATGTGTTACATCATATGAAAGGTCTTTCAATTAGCTATCCAACCATATCAATGATTTGAAGTAATTTGGGTTTTTATTCTAACAAACATTTGTATTGATGAGAGAAAATTCATACTCAATGAATACAAACAAAGTCGAAGCAAATGTTCAAATTTCCGAGCATCAGATATAAAAAACTGAGAAAGATGAGTGATTTGTCACATCTCTTGCAGGTCAGCAATATTTTGTGGTCTATTTTGGTATACTTCTTGAGTATCCCCATGGAAAGAAATCCAGATGAGTTGAATGTAGCGACCTAGGTGGCCATTCGATTGATCCTCTTCGCACTATCCACCGATCTGGAAAGACATTCTCCAAGTAATTTATTACCAAGGTAGCAAAGTGTGGTGGCGCCCCATCTTCCAACCGATTCAGTTCGGGTAGCAAGAAGTTTTGCAGATATTCTAAATATCGAGGACCTGTCAAGTTATCAGTTGTTAAATCACAAGAGAGTGGAATAAAGTAAAAATAATTCGACATATTTTCGAAAACTTTTTGCCAGGCAATAGACACGAGAGCCCAACGGGCCCGAGTGGCTATTGCCAAATGACAACAAGTTTGAGAAAGAAATCTGGAGAATTATTTTCTGCTTTATCGAACTCTCGTGTGGTATTCTATAGATCATTTCTTTATTTTACGATCATTGAACACATTTCCTCGCACAATGATACAATGTACTGAACCGGTTTGATTAATCTCTCACTTTTCATGCGAATTGATGACATACGTCAAATTAAAAATATACGTTGTCAGACAATAAAAACGAAATAACTCAAATTATTCCCGCGGCAATTTCCTAGGTAGAATATTCTCACTAAAATAATGTTTTGATTGGCTGAAACGTACATGAATGATTTGAATTGAAAGTTTCCGTTGGTTTCTAGAAAGATAAAAAAATTATCATCGAAAAAATATGGTCCTATAATCGTATTCCCTATAATTCCCGCTGGAATATTTCCATGGCTATTGAGTATAATATTCCTGTATCCAATGTGGAAATCCGTTAGAGTTTTGAGAATTTGGAAGACGGCGTTGTTGCTTTTGGCCATTGTCTCACTGCTCATCTTGTGTTCATCGCTTACTGCATGTCTCTTACTGAAATATACTCAATGACGGGTGTTTGCTTCCACGCAGCACTGACCGATACGAAAATAGCAAGGTCATACGTCGTGTTGCTAGTTCCTAACTGAATTCCATCCCAACGAAGGTACCAGGAACTGCATCGTGCATCATTGAACCTATTCACTGTTGGATGGGGTGCGGGGGGGCGGCGATCTAGATATCCTGTCAGGAAGCAGTTCCGATGCGCCAGGGAAACTGGAAACCATCCACGAAAAACTACTCGGTATAGACTGCGTAGACAAAACTACAATAAAAATCGCCCCGAATTCAAGGTGGAACAGCATAGGCCGAAGACTGCATGACTAGTGGATGGACCAGTTACGATTATCCGACCTCCGGGGTATCTGGCGTGGCCGGTTTCACTTTCTATGGCATGGAAGCTCTGCCTGTCTGTCTTTCCCTAGCTTCTCGTGGAACCTAATATTATTGAAAACAGCGGAAACCAGGGCAAGGAGAACTCCACGAAAACAATGGGAAAAAAAGAATATTTTTCGCGTTACTTCAAAATGATCTTGAGATATTAAGCGCTTACTGAAAAGGCTGTTCAAGGCCAGTATCATTTTCGGATACATACCAAGAGCGTGGAGGGAGGCTGCCGTGGGGTTTATGCCGAAGACTGGGAGATGTCTGGCAGCTGAACCAAAGTCTAATCGCCCTATCAGTGTTCTCTCCTTTCTCCTGAAAACAATGGAGAGAATTATAGACTGTGACATAAAAGGTGAATTGTCTGTCGAGCAAATCGACAAATAATTCTTCAATGCCTGGTTGAAAGCATTGAGAAAATATACTCGGACAAAGAAATGGCTCTATGTGGATTCATAGATATATAGGGTGCTTTCAATAACACCTCAGATGACTTCATCATCAGATCACACCTCATTGATTGGATGATATTCAACCGCATGCAGATAGTCCAAAACATTATCAGAAGCTGGTAACTGGATGTAAATCCTAGTAAAACAGAGCTGGGTTCATTCACAAGGAGGCAAAAGTACGAACTGAAAGCCTCGACTCAGCTAAGTTTTTCCAAAGAATAACAATATTTGAGGGTTACAATCGACCAAAGACTGACAGCCTCATCAACAACATTATTTCCAAGGCTACAGCGGAAACCTAGACGTGAAGCAGAATATTCGGCAAGACATGAGAGCAAGACATTGAAGATGAATCTGATATATTAGTCACATCAAACCCATGGTCACCTATGCCTCACTAGTATGGTGACCAAGTATCCAACAGTACTCGGCACAGATCAAGCTACAAAAAGTGCAGCGGTGATACTATCTGGGAATCACAGTGGCAATATTCAGATGCCCCACTGCAGCATTAGAGATAATGCTGAACCTTCCACCACTGCACTCGTATGTAATTGAGGAAGCGAAAATGAGTGCTTTCAGACTACACCGAACATCCAATTGAGAGCTGACTTGGGACTGAAGGAAGGGAGAGGTATTCAATTTTCTGGCTCAGAACTCTATTGTAGTCACTCCAAACCGCATATTGAGGAAGACTTTTGGCGCTTGAAATCTGATTAAATCAAAACCTACTGGCATAATGTTCCAGAATAAAGATAATCGGAGAGATTCCTGATACCATCGCCAAAAAAGCAAACATCTCCTCGAGTTGGGCAAGAGAGATTCGAAACTGGTAACGGGACTGCTCAACAGACATTGTTTCCTCAGTTATCACCCCAAAAACATGGATAGATCTGACAGTGAACTGTGCTGTTTACCTTCAAAAATTCCGCTTACACGCCCTCAGTAAATGGGAACTTAGCTCTCGGAAAACTGATTGATATACTTCGCGATGAGTCTCAGAATCCTGAATCTTGAATAGATGGTGAGTAATATACTGAAAATCTTAAAGGTCGTGGTACGGAGAGGCTGCAGAGCCATATCGACCCCCCACAATCTACAATGTAGAATTTGAATTCTACGCAGTACGATGGCGTTTAGGTTAGGTCCAACAGTTTTTACTCTCATGGCGTCATTCGTTTGATGGTTGATGTTCAAGCAACATCTCCTGAACGATTTCTGGCAAACCTTTGTGCTAGAGTGCGTATCTCCCAACTGTGTAGTACTTTTCCACTATATTTTTGCAAGGAGGTTTGCTTTTATCGGTTCTATACTACCGTTCCTTGAGCAGAAGCTTCGGATTTTTTATACCGTGTGAACACTTTTTTTTTCTTCAGATTTTCTCATATTGGGTGGATACTCTGATTTTTTCCAAAACTAATATATCTGATGGACACTTCGAATTTCTCTGAACTTTCATATAACAGGTGGACACCACGTGGACATTTTTCTGTTTTTGTATTAGTTTGACATATTTTTCAAATGGTTTCTTCTTAATTTGCAGAAGTGTTCATTTATTATAGATGAATCTTTCAGAAATAAACTTGTGACATCCAGTAGCTACCAGCAAACGGTAGCTATAACTGCATGGCCGCTAACGCTAAGCCAGCTGAAGGAAATCGAGGGATTGCAGCTCGTCAAAATAAAATACGGGGACATCTTAGTAGCGAACTTGCAGGAAGTCTCCGTTTTCCTGTCGAGAAGGGTAATTGGCTGTCTTGATGCCATTCTTCTCGCTGGTTGTCAAGACATCAAACTCAAAGGCAGAACTGAAGTGTGTGTGAGAGAAAGAAAGAGAGATCTATACAAAAGCTTGAATTTCTAACGATTTTTTTCTCCCAAAAAAATTCTTGAACAAAAATCTAGCCCAATTGAGAGGAATAATTGTTGAAACATATCAAATATAGTATTCGGATTTGTAATAAAGGGACCAAAATGTCTGCCAACAGTTTCGTTGGGCTAGTGTGGAAATTGAAAACGAGTTTGGTTCATAAAGAAATTTGGAGGGGGGGTCAGGGTTTGACTAGAAAAAATCTAAAAAGTAAGAGTCATGAGGAAAGATTTAAAATCATCTTCCCGGGGATGTGTACGTGTAGGGGTTATCATAAATTGGGTGCATAAGGATACAGCACAATTTTTCGAAGATGCCTTTACAAACGTAGATTTGCCAACATCTTGGAAAAATTCCCGATGCAGAAACTGAATACTTGTTTTTGTGAGGAGTTCGTCATAATGGGCTTGGAGGGGGAACAATTCGATTTGAAATATCTCAATACTAAAAACCATACGATGGATGGGGATACATATTTGGAGGAGGGTTTCATGAAAATGTCATAGATAAATTGGGCAATGAACTGAAATAATTTTGGGGTATATAAAATGGGTGTGCATTACGAAGAATCATAAATTTGGGAGTAAATATCAATCAATCAAGTTTTCGCGAAGAGGGTTCATCTTTCATCGAACTTCCGATATCCACAGCAAAAACCAAACTATTATCGATGTCAGGAATACAAATACGATTGGAACAACTTATCACAGAATTCACGGAAAACAAAAGGAGTAAGCTAATAATTTGCCGTTGATTTGTTGTTAATGTATTATGCAAGAACTTCTCATTTTTTTTTATATAATATTTTGCAAAGTTCATATGAGGTTAGCAGACAACTTTTGATAAAATTAAAAAAATAAATAAAAAAAGTGCTTATAATTTGCAGTCAATTTTGCAATAATCCAACAATTTCATTCAACTATGTCAATATTCAAGTTACATTGTCTCAACTAGAAATGATATGAGAATAGTACTAAGTGAAGTATGTTGCATTGCGGTTTCTCTCAAAACCCTCTGTACCCGCCCTCGTGATCCCTATACCTGCCTAGCTGGGTATTGTGGGACGATCCACACAAAATTTCTCAAATATCTGAAAACAATTTGTTATAATCAAATTCTCAAATGATCTAAAATTGCCATAGATTCAAGCAGTTTCATTCCTAATCAAAATTTGTTATCGAATCAAAAATTAAACACGAAGATTATTCACTGTACCTCACCCTATTATTAGTCATCAGAAAATTTATCGAAATTAATAATAATTTTCAGGTATATATATATATATATATATATATATATATATATATATATATATATATATATATAATCGAAAATATTATGTGTATATGAATAATAATGTCGTTGAAAAAAGAATGGGGGAACATCGTCGTCATGAAAGTAATACCGTTTCTCCATAATTTTTGAAAATGTGACATATTTTCCCACTGTTTTGCGTGTAAAAAGTGACCGATTTTATTACTTGTGAAAATAAAAATGAGGAAAATTATTGGTTTTTCCGTTCTGTGAAAGAAGGATGTATTTTTTCCACTCGTGAAAAAAAGTGGAAAAAACTGACATTTTTTCTACAAATTATAGAGAAAGTATCTTATACTACCTGTTGAAAAAGCGCTTGGGATAACTTACCTCACACTCATCCAACTTGTAGTATAATATACTATGTATAGGAAGGATTTTTTTATATGTTATGAAAACAGTTACAAAAATTAGTCTATATTAAGTTAGCGAAACGATAGTCAATTGAGCTTGTTAACAAGGAGATAACTCATTTTTCACTGCTAATTTCTTTACGAAATGAAAATATGACGTTTTGGTAACCCCGCATGAAGCTAGCGGAACACAAGCGTTAGAAATTGTTTAATCACCAAACAAAATATCTTTGAGTTTGCCACTCATTAGTTGCGTCGATATCAATTTTGACGTTTATTCATGCAAACACAGATTAAAAGAGAGAGAGAGAGAGAGATAGAGAGAGAGAGAGAAAGAAAGAATACCATTCAAGTTTTATTTAAAAGCTTTGTTCGTGCATATTAGATGATTTACATCGAGGAGCATTTTTAGATTCGAGCGAAGCAAAAACGAAAAAAGTTGGAGACTTTATCACCACATACAAATATAATGTTCTGTATCGCAAAATTAAAAGGATAACTCTTATAGTTTGGCGGAGGTTGGAATTTTTTTTATTTCATAAAATTTTATTCTAAATGAAAGAATCAGAATGAAATAAATAGTTTCTATAACTGTTGTCAAATGGAATCTATTGTTCACAATGAGATGACATAATTTTAGTTTATGAGCATAGATGTATATTTGTCTACAATTTTGAAAATGTAATAATAATTGGAATTTGCTCTGAAGAGTTTATTATATTCCTCGTCAGTACAGATATATATATATATATATATATATATATATATATATAAAAATATAAAATATATATATATATATACTATCTTTCGCACTTGCCGGTAGGTACTAGCACTATGAGATATTTGATAAGAATTTGAGAGAGACGCCATCCTGATGATTGGGAAACCATGAAACAGCTGTAGGCGGATGGTGGCTTTCTTGGATTCGTAACAAATTTCTCTTTCTCTCGTTATTTGTTTTGCGTTACTCTGAACGCACTAGGGGTACGACTATTGGTGTCGTGGATTGGCCTATACTGACATCTGTTGGTGACCTTTCGATGTGCACGAAATTTCGTCTCATTAAAATTCCATGTCAACAGGTCTAAGCTTCACCACACAGATTATAGGTGTCACCTCTATAATTGTGTGCATTTCACATTTTCGTACCTGCCGGTAGGTATTAGCACTATGAGATATTTGATACGAATTTGAGAGAGACCACCAGCCGTCCTGATGATTGAGAAGCCATGAAACAGCTGTAGGCGGATGGTGGATTTCTTGGATTCGTGACAAATTTCTCTTTCTCTCTCATATATATATATATATATATATATATATATACATATACACATATATATATAATATATATATATATATATATATATATATATATATATATAACGGGAACAGTCATGAGCTAGATGGAACAACGCAAAGAAAAACAGGGAAAAATTCAAATTCCGATTGGACGAAGTCGCGGTTACCAGTAGATTGTATAAGATTTGCTCGAACAGTTGATACAATTATTTTACAAACTTTTTTCCGAAAATCTTCAAGGCTATTTTCAATTATTTTAGCAATATTTTTTACCTATACCCAGAGAAAAATTTCGATTCTTCCCCTACTCCGGACAGTGTACACTCATTTGGTCTTACGTGTTCTTAATTGATGTATTTTGGTTTTAGAGTATAGAAGAACTAGTACCGCGCCGACTATGTGACGAACATGTGCAAATAACACATGTGGCCAAATCAAAAAGCGGCAAAACAGGAAGGACAATAATAATTTTCTGCGACACGTGCTTATATTAAAAGGTGGCTTATCGGTAGGCGGTGAGCGGTGAGAGTTAGGAATAAAAAATAAAGGGAGTAAGTAGGAAAATAGTAGTTTTCTGTTGGAAACTGGACATAAATGAGAAATGAGTATGAATTTGACGTGTATTTGAAAGAAAGGAGCATTTCACCTTCGTTTCTCTGAACAAGATTAGTTTATCAATCAGTTTATAGATCTTCATTTTTCAGTTTATTACAAACAGTGATCTAAAAGTGAAAGTGGATATATAGTGAAAAATGGTAAGTAGGTACGTACCCATGCAACACTGATATTGTTAAAATATTTTCGAAAACAGAATCTTGTTATGTATATAATTATAATCAATTTGCTGTTCTGCTATTCTGCTATGCAAACATTGAAAAAAACATAGCCAGAATATGTATATATATTTAAATCTGTGACTTTTCGTAAAATAAGATGGATATTTTTATATGGAAAACTCTGCTATAGTACTAGTATATATATATATATATATATATATATATATATATATATCCACCGCACTATCTGATGACACTGGAGAATGGCCAAAAATGATTTCATCCGCAGATGCAAGATTTCTAACTGAAAAAGGACAAACTGGATCTACCCAAGAAATCTCAGATGGCCGAAAGTTTTCAGCTAGTTATTTTTACCGAAACCTTACTAATGGAAAAAAGAGAGTGGCTGATTTACATTACATCAATAGATGCGATTTACTGTTTCTGTTGTAAACTTTTTGATAATACTTTAACTAACTTGTCTAATGAGTAAGGATTTCTGATTGGAAACATTTGTCAATAGTGCTAAATAGTCACGAAAATAGTAACTCTCATCTTGAATTTGTCAAAGTAGTTGCTGTCAATCAAAGTCAATTGGGTTTATTGGATGTAGACAAAAATACTGGTATCATTTCATGAACGAATAATTCCAGCCATACAGTTTTTATGTAGCCAGTGTCTAGCTTCACGTGGTACGTGCAAACTATATGAAAATAATAATGGAATTTCCTTAAAATTATAGAAACGTTCTTAAAATTCGATTCCGTAATGGAGGAGCATGTTCGTCGAAAACATATGAACCAAAGCAGTGATATTATTACTATTCAGGCTATGAAAGTCAAAATGAATTGATGAATCAGCGTAAAAATAAAAAAATATATTTAAGATCTTGTAAGGCAGCATAAATATCATTCTATAATTCTCGACAAATAACTGTCGTTTTCAGGTTTGGTTTATTGAACGAACCCCAAAAAAAAATGTAAAAACGTGAACATTTTATTTGGTTTTGTCATATAAGTGATTCTACTAGTGCTGGCTTATGTAACTATGTGACAGATTTGTTAGTAAAAGTCTATGATAATGGCTCAAATATGCGTGCAATACATGTGGCTTACAAAGGTAAATCTTAAATACAAACCAGCGAGCATTTTTTGTTCCTTGTTCGAAGCACTCACTGAATTCAGTTGTAAATGATGCTGCTAGAATTTTTTTTGAGGTTTCGGGATTCTTTGATATCGTTCTAGAGTTTTCTTTCGGCGTCAACAAAAAGATTTGAAATCACTCTCTTATACACGCTGGTCCAGTAGAATAGACCCTATAAATCCTTGGTTATATCAGATTGGTCAAGTTTATGATGCTCTCTTCAAAGTTATGAAAGCATCTGCATCTTCAAAAGATTTTAGTGTCTCACACCAAGCTCGATCGCTAGCAACAAAAATTCAAAACAGCAAATTTTTATGCTCCCTAGTGATTTAGTACACCATATTATTTAAATTCAATTGATTCAAATTAATTTAGAATCGAAGTATAAGTCTGAAAGCTTGTTAAGATTGCCTAAACAAAATTAGAACTTCTTTCACAGACTCAAGAAATGATGAAGGATTCAATGAATTTATTGTCGATGCCAGAGAACTAGCCGATGAGTTAGAAATTGAACCTAATTTTCTACGTACAAAAACTGTTCGCCAAAGAAAAAAGACAAAACAATTTGATTACGGAAGCAATGACGAACCAATAATTGACCCGAGAATTTATTATAAAGTTAACGTGTTCTTTTCCATAGTAGATCCAACCTTATCATCTCTTAATGGAAGATTCAAGGGATTGGAGCAATTTAATAATATTTTCGGATATATTTATAAAATTTTCAGCTTGACTGAAGGTGAATTGATATTATCGTGCAAAATTGAACATTACATTCGAAAGATGCATCATGCAAAGGATCAGATATTGATGCAAATGACTTATTTGATGAAATTAAATGTTTGAAATATCAGTTACCTGAACAGAATGATTCAGTGCCCCAGTCAATTCTTGAATACATTCTCGAGAATCAGTTGATTTCTACATTCCCAAATATTGCAGTACCAATACGATTTTTTAACGCCACCAGTATCCGTAGCATCGTACCAGTATCCGTAGATTCTCTCTCGAAATTGAAATTGATAAAAACATTTTAAAGATCCAGAATGGCACAAGAGAGACTCTAGTCTAGTAAATAAGTAAGTTTCCTGCGAAAAATAATTCCAAGCCTCCAAAAAATATGAGCAATAGCACATTCGATTCGAGATGCAATTCTAAAAGTATTTTTTCCATTTTTTTGCAGACGAAAATTGTTATTAACAAAAAACAAACCAAAAATGGGGTTTTTCAGGTTTTTCAGGAATAATTGGAAAACTATGAGCGATAACAAAAACCGAAGGAAGATTCTCAAAGAGGAGGAAATTTCCAATAAAAAAGTTTCTACTCTCGGGACTCTCTCTCCATTATTTATAATTTTGATCTAACGCTGAAAATATGGCTCTGCTCGACCGCTTCGGCACGAGCGCGACGTCTCTAAAGAGAGAACACCACATAAAATAATTTTTTTATAGTATTAAATATCAATTTCAAAATTTGAATAAATCATGGAGTGTTTTTGACACTCGAGAGAGCAAGGTCCCGTTGGAAAAAAAAACAAGTTTATTTTTGAACAAGTTAGGCATTTTTTAATCGGTTCTTATTTTTCGGATCTCTGTTTTCATAAAAAACGGCAGAGATGTTTGAATAATAGCTCTATGAATCTTTCGCTTTTTGAAACCCTTTTTATATATATACTTCAACAAGATCACGTTATAAAAGTTTTTAAAAGTTGTTTATTTTGTTTATTCAACAAAAAATTAAAAATAAAAAAGAAACAAATATTGTAAGTTTCCTCCTAGTTGAAGGAAATGAATATCGAAAATTTCAGGTTGCCCCACGAACGAGGTCGACGGACAATTTTTGTAATCAATTAGTATATTAAAATGGCGATTAATGATCTCTAACATTAATATCTCGATCATTGATCGCATTCATTAATACACTAGTTGAATGAATAACTATTATGTGGTGTACTCTCTTTACAGACGGCGCGCGCATGCCGTAGCGGTCGCGCGGAGCCCTATTTTCAGCGTTAAATTAAAATTATAAATAATGGAGATAGAGTTCCGGAAGTCTGTGCTTCTTTATTGAAAACTTCCTTCTCTTTAGGAACCTTTTCTCCGTTTTCCGCTATCGCTTATATTTTTCAAGTTATTCTCAAAAAACTGAACCCCTTTTTTTTGTTTCGTTTTTGTTAATAACAATTCCAATTTTTATCAGCAAAAAAAATAAGAGAAAAATCTTCCTCAGAATGGCATCACGAATCGAATGAACTATTGCTCATATTTTTTGGAGACTTGGAACTATTTTCCGCAGGAAACTCATTTCTCGACTAGACTACTCAGCAATTTATTAATTATGTCTAAAGAAAGAAGTTTCTCGCTTCGCCCAGAGCTCTCCGGATCTCTGGCTGGTGACTACTCCGTACTGATGAGGGCCAAAAAGCCTGAAACCGGTATGCGGATTGTTAGGCGGACACGACATGAATTAAACATAATTGAGCTTATCAGAAAGAAACATTTGCGAACAATATCCATTTATATGGATGTTTGCATGGATTGTTAAGTGAATATCATTCAAAGTTCTGCATGGTATTTGCTAGATAAGTAGTTGTTTTTCGCCTGTGGTCTACCAATTGTGTTTCAATTTATACTGAATCCTTGGTGAAGACGACTTTGTGTGCTTTATTTTCTTGAATTATGTCTATATAAAATGTCTTAATGGATTCCCTTCCTCACGACGAATTATTGAAATATTCTGCCATCAAAAAGGAAAGAAAAGAAAGTTTTCATCAAATTATTCTGTGCTTTTTTTTACTGTTGTATCGACTATTTTGTTACTTTTTTGATTTTGTACTCCTTTATTTTAAATTTTTTGATAGCGTTAATAAGTTATTGTGGAGTATTTGCAGTTATTTCAATTCCATTCAAGGCTTGGCGTGGCTCTAGAGAAACAAACTGATATGCACAAAAAAAAATGTGGAAGATGACAAATCTAAGAAGGAAAGAAACTAGAAAGGAAACATCTTAAAACTGCAATTGATCTGATATTTTCGAAAAAAACTTAGTATACGACAAGCGGCGTTAAGATATAAAAGTACAATGCATGATAGAATACGTAGTTCAAGGGCTGAAAGAGAATTTACACTGAAACCAAAGATCGATAAGTTTGTTCTTTTCATCTGAGTACGAAGAGGTTTTAGTGGCACACGTCACAGATTTGTCCAATAGATGTCTTCCGTTAGAGATAAGTGCCATGTGAAGTGGAATGAATAGAAAAATCGAATTTAAACGGTTTTCTTCAAATAAAGGATTCAATATAAAATTGAACCAGAGAAAGGTAGATCTCAGGTGAAAAACAACTACTTTCCTGGCAAATACCACGCAGAACGTTGAATGATATTCACCTGAAAATCCATGCATACTTCCATATAATATCAATGGACATTGAATGCAAATGTTTCTTTCTGATAAGCTCGATTATGTTTAATTTATGTCGTGTTCACCTAACAATCCGCATACCGGTTTCAGGCTTCTTGGCCCTCATCAGTACGGAGTAGTCAACCAGCCAAAGGTCCAAAGAACTCTGGCTGAAGTGAGACACAACGTAAACAAGATGTCTTCCGGTTATGCTCTAATTATCACGGATGGGCTCACGAAGCCTGCAATGACATTCCAGAAAGTTCAAAGAGCTATGTTTGTAATCTTTGCCGTTGATTTCAAATCTGTCCGGTACTAGATGCTAATTTATGTTCCTAAGAAATTTTTCAGTATGAATAGTGGAAAGCTGATTCCTAAGATTATTTATTTTTATTTTTAGTATTGTTAACTTAATCAAGACATAATTAAAATAACATATTTCTAAATACTTTTTTATTTATCCTCAGTAATCCGGTACAGGGAACTCCCCCTATCGGTAATAGAAAAGCAAAATTTTGTAAGAGAGTAACATTTCAGGAGGAAGTGTGTTATAAGAAAGGATTTTCCAAAATTCGAATTCTAAGGTTTTAAACTGCCTTCGAAATATTTGAATATGTTTTGTATTTAAAACTGTTCATATTTTTCATCATGTAGTAGTTTGTTTTCTTCCATAATTTCGATTGGAATACAATACATAAAGTAGACATTACCCCAATTAATAATCTATAATTTTCTAGTCGGTTCAGTCAGTAAGGAAAAGAATATTCAAAATTGATTTCAACATTATTTAACTTATTTAAAATGCAAGATCGAGGCAGTGCGATTCTAAATAAAAAGAAGTCCCATGAGGATATTTGTTTAACATACATACTATAAGTTAAAAAAAGCAGGATTGCCAGATATACACAAAAAATAATATTTTATTTCACCCAAAATGTATGATTTCTATATAATTAAGGAGAAAAACGCAATTTCGCATATATAAAACAAACAGTGACAAATCAGTCAGAACAAAATCAAATACCCTTATCTTTCTCCATAGAAACCGTGGAGTACCACCCTGACAACGTTAGCAATTTTCAGCCACTCCAGCTCTGGCTGACCAACAAAACATGCTGTCACATATTCCATGGTAACCTAAGGGCGGATTAGCGACAGCTTGATTCATGACTTCCCGCAGGATATTAGTTATCACAGTAAAGGTCGAGCGATGCCGGCTATTCTGCATATATTTGTGTTTGTAACGTCCCGCTTTTGGTTTGTTAATAAGGTTACTAGTAGGAATATCAGAATACTCATAAAAATCCTCTTCATAACGATAATCAGTGGAAATAAACACGTGTTTGTCTCATTGAAATCATTAGCTTTTTTTCATCGCCTTATAAATAAAATCAGCCTTTTGCTTCCCATGGAAATATAAGTCCGGCACTTCAGTTACTTTTTGGAATTTACTAGTGGAAGAAGAGTGTTGGTGGTGCCAAGCAAACCAAAAACTCAAATCCCCAAGAACACTTCATAAGAATTAATGTTCAGATTCCCTCCAGAGATTGGTGAATGTATTACGAAATGGAACGCAAGACTTCTGTGGGGGACACTTGAAAGCTATTACTAAAATTATTTTTAAGGTATACGCAAAAACGGAATGTTGTTGACACTTTAAAAAAAATTACGTGGTTGGAATAGGGTAATGTTAGAAAAATTGATAAATTTATATATTTCGTATTTGTTCCCGTAAATGAGATTTCCCACTAAAAGTAGGGGTGCCAAATTGTATGAAAGTAACCATGTATAAATGAAACTTCTGTAGTCGATGCCAAAGTGATTCCGCAAATGAACGTCACCAAACCGTCGTACCTAAGTCGTTTCAATAGAAGTAAGTTAATGGATTTTTCCATTGTACTTTTAATTTATTTGTAAAAAATGCGAAAAAAGGCAGTCGATTATATGTGGTGCCTTGCGAATTAAGTGTGATTGAGGCAATCGAATGCCCTACTTAAATCACAAAAAATTACAGCAGGGCATTCGCCTGCCTCAATAGAATCAATAATTCAATTGAACAATGATTTAAAGCCGTAGTGGTTGATTTTATTTTTCGAAAATCATGTCGGTTCTTATTCAAGATATCATTTTCATCAATGAAGTTCATAAGTCTATCCAAAAATGCGTATCTAAATATCTTGGAAAATGAGTGTGGGACAGTTACTGGTCTATAATTGTTCATTATCTTGGGATTATCTTTTTTGTGTATCGGAACAACCTTGCCTTTTTTATAATCTTAGGAAATGCTTCAGAAAAGGAGAGGTTATTAGAATTGTTATAGGGTATATTATTGTATGAAGCATTTTCTTCAGTAGAAATAACGGGACCTCGCCTGGACCAGAGGACTTTTTGTTTTTCAATCTTCTACTCAACATACTGTATAATTCTTGTTTGGTATAAGGTTGAAGGAATGAAGTGTGCGAATTAAAGTTATTATTACCGACAGTTTTTTTTGATATACTACTATGATCTATCTTCAATTGGTGTTAAATTTTTTTCAATTAATATATTTTTGGTTCTTTTTTTCTATTAGTTAGTTCAGAAACATTATCCCAGGAGGCTTTATCATCGGAATTTAATATTTTGTTTTGATAAAAATCTTTTTTAATTTTATTTTCTGAAGGAAATGTGATCTTTATTTGCCATTTTGTATGTATCTATCCAAGAAGGATTTATATTTTTTATCCGGCCCAGTTCTGTAAGGGACAAGCTTGATGCAATGACAGACAGACAATGACATTTTTTGTTATCTTGGTTATTATAATATTTTCTTTTAAGAAAATTTGTTTCGAAATGGAACATAAAAATGTCATAGAAAGACTCGAAAGCTTCATCACATTGATAATTTCGTTCAGAAATGACTAGCTCTCATTCATAAGAGCTCTTTCAAAATTTTTCAAATTATATTCACCGAAACTTGGTCTAATCCGGCTATGGTTATTGTATGGCTCCTCATCGTCAGAAAACATGTCAAGTTCGAGTAATATACTTCTGTGGTCAGAAAACGTGTTTTCTTCAACACAACATATGCCGTTATTATAAAAGTTTGATTTTTGTTTATCAATTATTGTAGATGTATCTCTCGTGACTCTAGTGGGCCATTCCACAATTGATAAACAGTTAAAATTCGACATGATATTACATAAATCATTGAAATATTCATTCTTAAAAACATCGAAGTTGAAATCTCCACAGATGATGAATTTAACATTGGGTTTATATAAATAATTCAAGACAGCAGTTAAATTATTCAAAAATACTTCCGGGTCTCCTTTTGGAGATCGGTAACAGTAAAGTACAATATTCAGATAGCCCTTATTTTCGAAACTGACGGCTCATAATTCGAAATGTTGCTGAATACAATATTTACTCACATCCAATAAGTAACATTTTCTAGTCCATATGGCGACTCCACCGCATGGCATATTCGTTCTGCAAAAGTAGCTGACCAAATCATAACCTTCATTGATCACGTTCTTTATAGAATCTTCATCTAGAACAACTTCCTCTATACACAGAAAATTCATGTTGCTAAATTCACAAATATCAGTTTGTATGCAATCGACTTTTCCTCCATTGAGAGTATTTCCATTAACAAGAAGCAGATGGGGTGTAATAACAGTTACTTTGGGGAGTTCATCCTGTTGCGCAGCTGGACAAATCGACTCACACAAGCACCAGTCGGCCATATACTAGGAGTCATCGCTGATCGCTGATTTGAAGTTTTTTTCTTAGATGTATATGTTTTATGATGTATAAATATCTGGATATTTCGAAGACATTGGTTCGCACTTTGCTTCAGGAAAGTGTTCTTGAATACTTTTATTGTGGTCATCATATTTTGTTTCTGGATTTATTCTGTAAACATGTGTATCTGGAAACTTCTCTAACGGAATCAGTAGATATAGCTATACGGATTCTGGGACATTTTTTCACTCTTATAAAAAAGTACCTCTAGGGAAATTTCCTCTGATGGGAAGATCATGCCGTAATTTTTTAACACCAGAATTGCTGTTTTTTCTCTTACAAACAATTTTATCCACGTGTCCTACAGTGGAATTATGACGATACAACACCTGGCCCAGGTGGTCTGATAAGCAAGGATCAAGAACCCGAGTATTAAATTGTTCGCCGTTTAAATTAGTGATTATGTTATCAATACAAGTTGAACTAGCTGGACAAATTCTCGTGAAGTCAGAGAAGTGATAAATAGATCAAACGAAGTGAGTAAATTTGATAAAGTTGTTGAGGTAGCTGACGGGATGAGAAAGTTCACGTTGAAGTCACCTGCTATAATCAGTTTTCTGTTGCTTTTCAACGTCTTATTGCAACACCCTTTATTTTTAAACCCCAGATTTTAAATTATATGATTCAAATTTGGGAAGGTGAAATCACTTTGCCGATAGGCTGCTCAGATGGATACGGTTAGGCCGTGAGTAAGGTTCAATTAATGACTTTTCCTAGTTTATCAAATTGGGCCACCAAAAAAATTATACATTAATTAACTTGACTAGTTCAAGAGTTGGGCGCCAGACTTGCTGAAGACAAAAGCCAAAGATAAATAAAGTTAAATAAATGTCACCTAGCTTGTTTGGGAAGGCAAATAAATATGCAAGAAATCAACTTAACAAATTTATTCCAGACTGAACTGTAAAATGACTGGACCAGATATAAAAAACAAATGTTAACAAATATACTAGGAAGAGTAAAAAAATTGAAAAATTACATAAAAAAAAACAAATATTTTTGACTCTGATCAAACTCTGAACATTTACAAGATATGATTCCTCTAGTTGTTGGTGATACTGATATACCTTCAGAGATCTTGAGGGAGAGAGATGAAGGCTGGTTTCTTCGAAGCTGGTCTCAGCGGCACTATGAGGAACTTGGTTCAGTGGTTACGACGAAGCTGGTCGTGGGTGTTCTATATTTGGTTTTAGACCCCCTTACAGGCGTGAATTGGGTTGATCTTCACGGACCAGTGCTGAATTGGATGTGCTGTATGACCTCCTAGGGTACCAGTCCTTCTGTCTCCGTAGGTGGCTTCACTCCGTGGTATATATCATGCGAAGAAGATGATAGGAATCAAATAGTGTACAAAAAAGTGGAGAACGAAGGATATCCTTTAAACCTCGAGTTTTATGTTTCAAATTTTAATCTAGAGTCAAAAGATAGATGCAAATGATAGCATACAATAAAAATCTCAGTCTATATAAAGACTGGAAGGTTACAGTGAAAGAACAGAGATAAAAAAAGATTTGGATTTAAATTTCCAAGTTAATTTTAATAATAAAAAAAAAATAAAAATGAGCCAAATTTAAACCAAACAAAACAAACCTCAACCAAAACGTTATGTTCAAATTCAGTTAAATTTTGAAACAAGTAAGTTTTGATAAGGTGATTCTATGTACCAGAATGGTGAAAAAATTTAATGAGGAAAGGTATTCAAAAAGAAATATAAAAATTTCCTTGAAATTATACCAGAGAAAAAATATAGTATTTTAAAGCAAAATACTCTAAAGTTGCCAGAGAAAAAATATACAATTTTAAAGCAAATGTCAAAGGAAAATATAGCGTTATAACCAAAATACTCTAGTAAGCTACAAAAAATAGGGTTCCTGAACCAAGATAATAGTCAGAGCAGAAGTATACTGTTCAGCCAAAGAAAAGAAGAGAGAGACACACGTCTTTCAGTGAGCACGACTCTCTTAGATAAAGATAAAGTTAAATAATTCTTTTTATAGAAGAATTTTCAAAGATAAAGTGAAGAGGGAGACCTCACGTCTTTCAGTGGGCACAACTCTCTTAGATAAAGATAATTTTGAAATAGGGCGGCAATTCCCTCTTCAAATCGATAAAACAGGTAATTCTCAAAAATTTGAATGAATCCGCCTGCTCTTGGCGACAAGGTAGCAACTGAAACGAATTGATTCTGCAACGATCAAAAATCAAATAACCCCCACTGCGAATTGAATGGAGTAATGGATATAAGGAACTTATTAAACGGAAATCAAATTTACGCTTGAGGCATATATTGAATCGAGTGTTCTGAGACCAGTTAGGCCAGAGGTACAACCCTCTCCATAAGCAATTCTTTCTCAAGAGAAAAGAAAATTACTCTCTAAACATGTAGTTATGAAATAAAGAAAATTGCTTACCGGAGAGCCGTCCTATTAGTCACTGCCAACCTGTCCCAGAACAGTCAAATACACCCTTCAATCGGAATCCTCGGAACAATCCACTGGTCGTGTGAGGTAAGTAAGAGCTAGTCCATTCGAAATTACCAATTACCTGGTACCTAAAAAATGCAAAAGCGTAGAACTGATTTCCAAGAAAAAAATCAGTTCCCAATACTCGGAACAGATGTTACGTTAGCCACAATATGTACTATGAATGCTTTGCCGAAATGGCCGAAGTATTTATACTTAACCTTCAAAAATGACCATGCGGTATATCCAAGAATTCCAATATTACAAGCCTAAGAAAAGCGAAGAAAATGCTAAGCAGCTACAACATTAATTGCAAGATAAAGAGAATAATATTACTCAACTAAATTCCAACAGTGAAACTTATTCAACTCATAGATCGTACATACCAAAATCAATCCACCCAGTACACCTGCCTATCTCGACGTTCAATTCAAGAAAGAGATCGATTATTCCTTCGGTTCGAACAAATCAGCAATTCTACCTGGGTTGTTTTCGCAAACTCTTCTTGGTTTTTCTCTATTGAAAAACACTTCGAAAAACCACGCGCTCACTCGCCACGAAAATAACTGGATTGACCCGATGTCCTGGTCACGTATTCAAAGCTGATAATGAAAGGCACATTTCAGCAGTGACTACTGACCCGTACGACCATAAGGATAACCGGAAAGATTATGAGAAATTGGTTATGTATAAGGAAGTAACGAAAAATTCGTTACATTATCAAGAAAAAACCAACCAAGCTCAGGAAACTCTCGGAATTGCCAGAGCATGATCTGTAGAGGGAAACAAGTAAAACATCTGAAATTTCAATTCCACAGATTTCTAGATCCATTTCACATAAGAAATCAACGAAATATAAATGTTTCGAAGAAATCGAATTTCTGACAAAAATTGCTTCACCGCCATATACATGAATATGTCTACACGAATAACTGGCTAAATAGTATTCAGGTGAATTGACAGATTTGATGGTATCTTCATTCATCCAGTGTTCTGTCACACAAGAATGTCAAAAGGATCATTTGTTACAACCTGTAGCTGTTATTTGAATTATGGTTTAAGTCTTTCAATCACGAAACAACTTGAAGCGTTCAGCCAAAAAATAGAAGACTGGGAACTCCCCTCGTAATTCGCGCAAATCAGAGAGGTGATTTTACGCGAAGAAAGTAAATGAATAGATCGAAATAAATTCGTAATTAGACCCTGAAGTTATGCAACCAGTCACGACAATTGAGCTGTCTCGGTCAGTATATGACAGCCCTCGAGGCACTCGGCTATTGCAACATTTTGGTTGATTTGTTGCCGAGACTGTTATGTCTTGTTGGAACGAACAACGAGATCTTTGATAAGTGCACCTGGGTCCCACAGCCGTAAAATTGTGTAGCTCAGCAATGTTTCTGAGTGTGGGCGATGGCTTCTGGCCAATGGGCTCCTTCTAAAAGAGACGCCGTTTTTGGCTTGGGAGAATTTGAAAAATAAGTATTCAATATTGAAGAGAGTCTGTCGCGATCCCTTGAGAAGGCGAGTCACGGTTCCTTTACCAGAGCGTCACGAGCGGGTTTTTTCCTCCCAAGAATTTCAACTAAAGAGTTGAAGTTCATTTCGCGTAGTTTGAAGCGAATAATTTCTGAATCCAATCGGCGTGATCGAGGATTCCGAATTGGATATTTTGATGAAATCTTCACGAAGCGCGAAACGCAAATTTTGATATTGAAAAGTCGGATTTTATTTACGGTCGTTCTCGCAATTAAATATTAACGATTGATTGAAAACACTCACCGGGTGATGAAGTTAGTAGCATCACGAGGAATAGAATTCCTAGAAAATCGCGACATCTGAGGAAGTGATAGAAAATCAGAGAGAGTAGATTCGTATAATAAAAGTAAACTATTTGCGAATTGATTACAAGTAAAGAACCAGCCCTATCGTCAAGTCACACGTCAAGTATTAAGTTGAATTTTGGGTTTTTAGGAAATATTTACTAACTGAAATATTACTATTTTGGGTGTATTCAATTTTGGTTAGGAATGCTTCCATTCACATGCATCATCCAAACTTTCGTAAATACGTGGTTACTCACATGAGTGATCACAAATCCGCGCTAGGCGGGAATTGTACCCTCGATTACGGGAGTAGAACGAAGGGCAATTTCCAGTTTTCTGTTCGCTGCAAAGGCGAAAGTTTCATCTATATGTAGTAATGAATAACGTATGACCTATTTTACCTATTTCGGATAAGTCTGAAGGTTACATTGTTTATTTCACTCTCTGTGGAAACCAAATCATTTATTGGAAAAAAAATGGAATATATTTTGTTGTAACTTAAAATATTGTCATTATTTGCCGAAATGGCCTAACCAAAACTTTCTAATTGGAAAGGAGAATCTCAGACCCTTCACTAATCACCCCCCAAACGGGAAAATCACAAATCAAGACAATGGCTTCTAGCCGAATTCACTTCATCTCGGAAGATCGGTGATGAAATTCAGTGCCCAAATGTACCTCTGAGGCTACAAATCTCAACAACAAAATCCTAGAAAATCTTTATTATCCAGGTTTCTCTCGCAAGAGAGACAGCTGCCAAACGTATTTATCTTTCTTCACCTGTGGGGAAAGTCAAATATCTCCTCTCTGGTATTGCTAGGTTAGATGCAACTAGTGACATCGGCGAAACAGTTTTTCTTTAGAATTTAGTTTTTTCTTCAAAAATTTAAAACAAAATACAGTCTTTTGGCCAGTATTACATATTTTCCACAAAAAGAACTAATTCATCCACTTTGTTCGATAGACATTGTACATTAATGTGAAAAAGGCTCACCTCATCGGAATTATCCTCAGAATGGCTTACTTTATAGAGTTGCCGACTGGTCTCTTGTGAAAAAATGTATTAACTGTTTCTTTCGGCAAAATAGAAGGATTCAAAGCCTTCTCTACATTAGATTCAAGAATAGTCACTTCAAGGGAAGAATAAAAATTTGGGGACATTGAATTAAGTTTTTCACATTTGACTTCTGAGAACAATGGACTCAAAATAGAAGTGTGATCATCAGGATTAGTTTCTGGATGCAATATGTAAGCATATAGAAACTACATTTTGGGAGAATACGTGATCTTCGAACCATTGGGGAGATCCAATTGCCCAACGATCACAGGATTGTTCCGGTGCTTCTTCCTATGCGTAATAATAGTGAACCGCTGTGGATTTTCTGGGACTTCCCCATTGGTACCCAATTGGATGATGTCCCTACACTTGGACTCAGTCTGAGCCTGGTAGATAGCAGCTCACATATTTTCTAGACAGTTACGAGCAGTTTGGAATCGTTGCAACATCAGTTACAGTAGGAGCTGCATTGGTATTCCCTGACGATTGAACTTTTGAGAATCGCTGTGTTCACCGGTATGTTATGGAAGATATCGCTCACCTATGGGTTTTGGAATGTCAGCTATGTTGCACTTTTCGTCTTGAGATGTCCCCGGCGCAGATTGTTGATCAATATGGTTGTTGTTGATGGAATGTTTCAACAACTCAATTTGATCACAAAGCGTTTCCAAAGCGAACTTTCGTTTCTCGATTAACATATCTGTTTGCCTGATGATGATTTCACGATAGTGAATCTCCTTTTTGAAAGAATCACTCGAATTGAAGTCATTAGCACTTCCGAACGATAGGTCAAGGTCGTCACTCTATTTATCTTCATTGGTTACCATCTCTAAGATTCCCATTTTGTAGAACTTCACTGAGGTCCCGTTAATGTAGATAATGTAGACTATGTATGCATTTCAGGCCACTCTTAGCAACGTTTTAACATTTTTTACATCTCCCGTCAGGGCACCGTGATGACTCGACGACATCACGAATACTTGATTATTTAACATGACACATCGTGTATGTCGACTTAGTATTATCTCCACCTGAGGAAGCTATTTCATAGTAAAACACGTGTTGTGGTTTTGTCAACCCATTTTTGTGAAGATCATTCAGTGAAGTGGGTATCTTTTGTTTGCTTCAATATGGATTGTCATCTTGTTTCGGCCGCATCAATTCAAAATGAAATGAAAACCATTTGTTCGATCTACGATTCGACTCAATATTATTATTGCCCAAACACTACCTGGCTGGCAAATTGATATTTTCTATTGAAATTTCGAAATCAAAAACGTGGATTTAGGAATTCATGATTCAGTTTCTATAAAATACGATATAGGGAGATTGTAAATTTTTCGCGAAAATGTGGAAATTTGGAATGCCGATGTCAATATTGGAAACAAACAAAATCGAAATGAAAGTTTCAATTTTTTACAAAAGATCAATCTCAAAGACTACAGTTTCTGTTGATGACATATTCAGGTATTTTTATTGAATAATCCAAATATTGATATATTTGGATTTGGATTTGGAGGCGAGGTCAAGGTTGGTTGCCTTTTGCCGATGTCTCACCTACTGCCTGTAACCTACTACATGTACGCGGGTTCGGGCCGTGGAATGGCGGGTAAATTACCCATCGGGTGTTTGCTTACATGTAGCACCGCGGGGGACCGGTGGCCGGAGCAGTCCTGTCCCGGAGTGGAGGAACCATCCGCGGGAAACCTGCCTGTTACAGACAGCGTTTCTAGCTAGTAATACTAGACCTATGTGGGGGCTTGCCCTAACCAGCCGGCGGAGTAGACGGGAACTACAATAAGAATCTCCCCAAATTCAGCATAAGCCGAAAACTGCATGACTAGTGGGTGTACTAGTTACGATTCTGCCAACTCATTTGCCATCCTGTGGCATGCGAGGCTCTGCCACAGGTGAACTGTCTTTCCCCAGCTTCTCGTGGGACCTATTATGGTTGAAAACACGGTAAACAGGGCGAGGAAAACTCTGCAAAAATCATGGGGGGATGCGGAACTGAGGGTCGTCGGAGAGGCAGCAGCGCCTCACAATGATACCTTGGTGAAAATTCCACTCAGATACAAAATCCAAAAGCAGCCTCAATTGTGTTTAGAAGGAAGTTTATTGAAGAATTATAGGGTTGCTTCAATAGCCAAGGACTAATAGAGACAATGAAATCATGTGAGTTATCTCCTCGGTCTAGTTCCCAGGACGACACACCTACCACCAGAGGAAGTCCAGAGGCTCATCAGATAGTGTCAAAGAGGAAACAGGCATTTTATTCTGTGCTGCGATAAACGCACATGGGGAAGAACAGACACAAACGCACGAGGAGAGTACCTTTTAGATTATTTGACTGCGACTAATTTGGACATTGTCAATAAATGTAACAAACCCACCTTTATAAATGCTATTGGAAAAAGGTTCTTGCCCTAACCTTTGCTGATGCATTTATAACAAACTACATTCACAACTGGCACGTATCTGATGACTCCCCGATGTAGGATCATCAACAGATAAGATTCGACTTGGAGTCATCGGAAACACGCTTCGAGGGATATAGAATACCCAAACTGACCAACTGGAATGCTTATGAAGAGCATCTCGAGAGGACCGTCGATTCAGCTGAATAACTAGATACAGCCTCTAAGTAGCTTCAAAATGATATAATGAAAGCATATGAAATTAGCTGCACAGAAGAACAAAAGGCACTCAATAGAGACGTGTCTTGGTGGAATGAAGAGCTAGCCAAACTTTGGAAAAAGTTAGAAAACTCTTCAATAGGGCTAAAAGTCTGAGTCGCTGGGTAGACTACAGAATACAACAAGGAACTCAGAAAATCCAAAAAAAGAACATGGAGGCAAATGAGATTACGAAATTAGCCCCAGCCCGACGACCCCAGAAAGTTTTATCCAAAGAACATACCAACGGTATCGGTCTGATCAAAAAGCCGAAAGGTGGATATGCAATTCTATCACCTCAAAAAAATGGATAGATCAGACAGTGAACTGTGCCGTTACTGCGAGAACTCTGCTGAAACTACAGATCACCTGCTTTGCGACTGTCAAGCGCCGTTTTGCCCTCAGACATCACTCAGCTCCCAGGAAACTGATACGATTCGCAAGGAGTCTCGGAATCCTGGGTCTTGAATAGATGAAGCGTAATGTACAAAAATTCCTTATAGCTCGAAATATAGAGAGGGTAAGAGCCTTATCGACCCCCCTATAATCCACAATCTATATCATCCATTCCTATTCACCTGGAATAGGTAAATTATTTTTAGTTTGCATTTTCTGAGAATTATATATTTTTTGTCAGGCATGTTTGGGATTAATCAGCCTATTTCATTGACTTCGAAACATTTGTTTTGTAGAATATAAGGTATGAGGTTACATCTTTCAATAATATTCATATTTAATTACAAGGTATATCAAAAAAATTAATTCATAAATAAAATTTTCACAAAATAATTTTGAGAAAGTTTTTCTGAAAATGATGTCACTGAACAATAATTTGATGTTACTTCAAACACATTACATTGTTACTTTTTTTCTGAGTTGAAGTAATCTTTCTAAGTTGAATAATTTTTTAATGCTTGGAGGTCTTAACTTTTCCGTTGAAATCGCTTAGGACAAAATATTTAAAGAAAACTAGGCCTGATAAATAATTAGCCAAAATTGAGCAATAAAATATTTTTCATACTGTTGTTATACCATTACATGTTATTCATAAGAGAAAACATTTTTTTTTTCTATAACTTTATTCAATCATATTTACCTCTAACAGAGAGAAAAAAGCATGAACAGAGAAAGAAAAGCATTAAATTAACTGCAAACACAACCATAATAAGCAACATTATCCCAAACAATAAAGTTAAAGAAACACAGCTGTTGCGGTTCGATGGTGCTTAGTGGTTTCCGAAAAATGGAATGTATTTCCAATACAATCGAGATATGAATATAGGATAAAATGGCGTCACTTTAATGATTTACCCAAAATATGGTCTGGTCTAATTGGCGTGCTCTGGACAGGTTTTCTCAAATGGCCCTTTTGGTTTGATATTACATACACACATACACATATGCAAACAAAAGTTCTTCGGAGAGAAGAAAGTGGAGAAAACTTAGTCTGTAACCCTGCGTGGAAGACAATGCGGAAAACTGTAATTATATTGGTAAGTGCCCTCGTTAAAGGTCATTAATGTGAATATCGCGCAATTTAATAATCTGATTAGATCAGCGCTCTTTCCGCAACAACAGCATTACATTATATTACAAAGTACACTTTAAGAATACCCGGATTTGTCAATTTATTTGCCAGTTCGACATAGACTTCCTTTCCTGTTTGGTATTACCAGTTCAAAATACCCAGCATTCGCCATCATAATATCAAAACCTATTTCCCTGTAGAAAAATGGATTTTATCAACTGTAGCCTATATTTGTGGTCCGATACGACTAAAAATGTATATCAAGATCAAACAAAAGACACCCACTTCACTAAATGATCTCCACCTGAAGAAGCTACTACATAGCAAAACGCTCATCGTGGTTTCGTTAACCCAATTTTTTGAAAATCATTTAGTGAAGTTGGTGATATAGAAATATTGAATAGTTTGAGTTTGAGATGAACACCTTGATTTTTTTATATTTTTCGTATACCTATCGAAAACTTTCATTATTTTTTAATTTCTTCGTATACCAAGCGATCACTTTGCATTCTTTCAAACTTTTTCATATACCGAGGTGGACACCAAGGTTGTATTCCTTCAAACTTTTTCATATACCGAATTCAATTTGAAGTTATTCAAACTTTCTGATATAGAGGTTGGATTTTTCAAAAATTTCGTAAACTGGGTGGATTATTTTTCAAACTTTTTTACATACAGTGTAGATTTTTTTCATATGCGGGGCGAAAACTTTATTCGGCTTCTCGGTTTTCAATGTTCTAAAGGGGTTTCCATCCCCAATTTTTTTCTTAAAAAATTTGAAAAACTCCCGATTTATTATCGATTAATCTTGCAGAATGCTGTGGAAACCAAGTGCTATAGGCAAACAATAGCACTATCTGCATTGCCGCTGAAACAGCCGAGAAAAATCGATGGGTTGCGGATAGTCAAACCAAATACACCATTGTTGCGAACTTGGAGGACGTATCAGTTTTCCTACCTAGAAAAGTGTTGAAAGTCTTACAGCCAGCCTTGACTTTATTCGTTGGTTACCAGACCATCTACTCCAAAGGGAAGTCTTGCAGCCAGCCTGGACTCCATTCGTTTCGTTGGTTACCAGACCATCTACTCCAAAGGCAACATTTTTCTAGTTCATCACGAAGTGAGGTGAGGAAAAGATCTATTACATTCGAACATTTCATTATTATAATTCTTTTTTTGGTTGAGGACTTTTTAGTTAGTGAGGACACGAACATTATATTTCAATTTTTTCACTCATTTTCGATTATGGGTGCAAGTTTAGACGAGTTTTCGCCGGAATGGCGCTTCATCATACAGCAACGGACATAGAAATATAAAATTCTACAGACACATGGTTTTTGTTAAAATTTAATTCAAAATATCGATCGTAACTAACAATGTAGTTGTCTGGTGATTTTCTGTTAAATTAATTCATTTATTGGTCGTGTCTAGCAGTGGAGACCTACGTTATTCTTCTCATCTTTTCATCCTGATAGTTTTTCATTTTCTAAAATGATGATGGAACTTCTGACAGTTTTTCTTCTAACGATTGCATACATTTAAGTACTCAATGTCTCTAATGGTATTTCGTAGACCCTTTGACACACCGTTTGTAGAACCATTTGTCTAGATATACAGGGTGTAATCTAACCTCTTGTACATCCGCTAAGAGTTGATGGTCCATCAAAAAATAAATAGATTTTCATTCTGAAATTTTTACGAAAGGTCAATAGGCCAAAAAAAAAAATGAAAAAAAAAAATTCACCAAAATTTCGCTTTTTCACGTTCCACAAAATTTTGACTAGTTTGCAAATTTTTTATTTTATTTTCCAAACTTTTTTTTCTAATTTTTAATCACTGTAATTTGTTATAAAATGGCATCATACACTCGACAGTCACGGGTGTGCAAGAGGGGAGATTACACCCCGTAAATAGTTAGTCAACCATACGGATTTATCATTGGATGAAGATGAGGTTAGTGCCCAAATAATGGGATATCCGATGTCCGAGTGAGATGGAATAAATTTAGCACGAATTATATTTTGCATATTTTGCTTACTGGCTTTTTCTAAAAAGGAGTGGGAGTTTAGTTTTGAACAGTTTTCCTGAATGTTCAATGAAGGACTCACGCGATTGCATCAAATGCTTTCGTCGTAGAGATTGACTAACTCTATATTTTTAGACAATGGCAGAACACCGTAACAAAAACACATGTTCCATTTATAACAACCAACGATACAGACAAATAGAAGGGGCATCAGTGGGTCAGTTACAAATCTATTTATGGTGGAAGTGGAAATCAAAGCTCTTGCAACATCAATTTTGAAACCAGAACTCTGGCAGATATATGCTGATGATATACCCGCAATTGGACATGGAAAATTATCAACATTTTTCGATTATCATAATGAAATCTATCCAAGAATAAAATTCTCCACGGAATTGAAAGAAGAGAATCAGTTGACATTCCTTGGCGTTTTGATTAAGAAGAATCCCCACGGTACCCGCAGCCAAGGAGTATATCGCAAGAAAACTCAGACCAATCGGCACTTGACACATCACCACCTGCGATAAATCCATTCAGTAGCGAGAGTACTTTCTAAACGATCATGAAGATTGGCGGACAACTATAATAAACCTCCACATCAATGGATACTCCAAGAAGGAACAACGAGTGATCATCGATGAGTGACAGGAACTTCTATCGAGCGAGAAGCAACTACCCAGTTTAATAAATGGGATGGCAGTCAGGAACTATGGAAAACCTAGAAATCTATCTTGGTCCAGCGGAAAGTACAACAAAGGAACACACTACAACGACCCAATCAGTATGGAGATACCAAAACAACAAATCCACTAATGAGTTCTTCGGGCTATACATGAAGTGAGGCGCGCAAAAGTGACATATATTCACCCACGTTTGACTATCTATCTATAAATGGTAAATGTGATATTGTCGAAACGTCGCGAAATCGGACCTTTCGAGGACCAAAAGTACACACACGAAACTAAGTGAATAATATAGTCTAGTTCACAAACTCAACATGGTGTTCTTTCTTGCTAAAGCTTGTAAAAATATGTGCTCATATGGATTCGAAATGACACAAACTTAAACAATTGCAGAAGTTGTTAACAAACACAAATGAAAACGGAATTTAGTTTTTTGCAAATAACTAGGAAACTATAAACACTTGAGAAATGTCGACTCCCGGAACTCTATTTCTATTATTAATAATTTTATATTTTGTTGCCCCAAAATCGACCATATCAAGTAAAAAAAGTACTAATGAAAAATATCAATTTGAATAGTGAAAAATATATGGTATTATCTAGATACTTAAAGAAACACTATCACATTGAAAACTAAATATTTCGCCGATTTTTCATAAAATGAGCCTATTTTTAATTAATAATTTTTTGGGGGGTTTCCATTTATGTTTCAAGTCGGATAATTGTTAAACAAACGCCACTAAAATCATTTCGCTTCGTGGAGGATTTTGTATAATTTATTAGTAAAACTGAAAAGAAAGGTTGAATATTTTTATTGATGTTAATTATTTTACTGTTTTCATATACGAAAATACTACAAGATTATATACATTTTAATGTTTTAGTGCTATTTGTTGAAAAAATTAACAAATAGATTGATTATTATAAAATATTGTGATATTGTTCTTATTGTTTGTAATAATTTTTTGACTTTTTTATATTATTTTAACAGAAGATTAAGAAAAAATGAAACTAAATAAGTTATAAGTCATGAATGATTCTAAAATATCAAGAAAACTTTTATTTTTTTTAAACAAATGCATGTAACTTGATCATTAGTTACATACTTGAGAAGGGAAACATTCTCCAAAAGAAATGTTTCTAATTTTTTTCCATCTTTGCAAAGTGAGATTGCTTCTAGAAAATATGTTTCCCATTTCTTCCGGTCTTCCTGATGATCGTAGAAGCGTGAAATAGATTTTCGTCGACAAAAATGTGACCTAGTGAATGCGATGCCTCTTGAGTACTTTCTTTTGGAAAACATTCTTCTTTGCCTCATTCATCTATATGAGTTCTCAATTGATACTGGAATAGAAAATCAAATAACTATCTGAATGAAAATGCAAATTTTCAATTTTAGGTTTTTCTTATGAGTTAGGGTCCTTTCAGAATATCTATCAGATGTAGTTCAATGTCCAGCGTGGTATTAGCCAGGAAAGTAGTTGTCTTTTATTAAACATTCACAAAAAATAACCTCATTTTTATCGTGGATTTTCAATGCAGAGAAAAATATTTCTATTCAATATTCAATTGAGAATGTTTCCCTTTTCAATATGAATACTTCACAAGAGGTTATCTGCAGTGTGAGCTTCTACGAAATAATTTTTTCCACAATCCAATAGCATGCGTTCATGTGGATATACAGGGTGATTCAAAAGTTCTTTGGCAAACTTCAGGAGGTGATTCCTAACAATATTCTGATATGAATTGTCCGAATAAATATATGTCCGGAAACGCTTCCTTTCCAAAATACAGGGTTTTTAAAAGTTTTTATTTTTATTTTCGTTTTTTTCCAAATAGCGACCTTAATTAAACGAAAATTGGTATTGAGAGGTTTTTTGAGATGTCGAATTCGAACCTAATGTTATTATTGCTCTTACTCGTCTTTTTCTTTTTCGAAAATCCATAAAATTTTTGAGCGTACTTCTAGCACATTTTTCAGTAGAAAAATCAATTCCTCTATCATATCTACATAAAAAAGCTACCCCTGTTACAAGTCGCTAAAAGCAACCGTTTTCTAGATATTTGGACTTAATTTCAAGTCGATTATTTGATAATCGATGCGTGTTGAAGTTATTACCATTATTTTGCATTTTTCACAAGAATGCTTAGGAAATGAATTTGACGTTTGAGTAAGTAGTTTTGGTTTTTTGTGGGGAACATGGATAATACTATTCACACAAAATGGTATAGGAAACCGTGTGCAAGTAACAGACTTCTCAATTATCATTCTTACCACCCGACGAAGATGAAAATAAATCTAGTATTTACCCTGAGGAACAGAATCGTGAATTTAACACATCCACTTTTCAAATCTGAATGTTTAAATGAATTGAAAGGTATCCTCGTTGAAAATTCTTATCCTCCAAAGATTATTAACAAACTTCTATTCAGCTCTTCTCAGAGTAATGTACCAGTCGCTGCGGACAATTTGTCAATTACTAATAATAACTTGGTAAACATTAATCTTTTTCAAACTGAAGTGAATCAACACGATGATGAGGCTTCTCCCAATGATATATCTTCTCCTTTTTTCTGCTCTTTACCATATTACCAATCATTAACACCTAAACTCATTTATGTCTTTAAAAATGAAAACATCAAAATTGCACAACGCATCGTGACAACTACCAACAGTCTGTTTACAAAAACCAAAACCAAATTACAAACTTTAGAAAAATCAAATGTTGTATACAAAATTCCATGTCAGGGTTGTGACAAAATATACGTTGGACAGACATCAAGGAATCTATCTGGACGCTTAACGTCCCATAGAAGCGATTGTAAAAGGAAAAAAGTGACGTGTGCACTGGCTGACCATGTCATCTCCAGTAAACATATCATGGATTATAACCAAGTAAAAGTACTTTGCACAGAGAATAATCTACACAAAAAATTGTTCAAAGAAATGTTTTTCATTAAGAGTGATGTTAACAGTATGAACAAGAAAACAGATTTGAATAATTTAAGTAATATCTACAACTACATTCTAAAACTAGAACTCTCCCCTCCACATACCTACAACAATGAGCAATCAAACAATGAATAATGCAATTTTGAATATTTCGAATCATTTCCACTACTAAAATTATAAATTAGAATGTTTTTTCCTTCTGAATGTTCATAAAAAATGAGTTACCCAAATCAGTATAATAATTTTTTAGATGAATATTTTTTCGTTTCCGTGTTGGTTGGTCATTCTGTTGGCATGACCCCGTTAGACACTCCATGACGAGGACAGCTGACAGTTGACAATCGGGTTGTTTCCGTCCTTGTTCCAATCTTCCTCGAGCACGAGAATGCCGATGGCCATGTTCAAAGTTAAAAAAAAACGTTGAAATTTCAATTGTTAGTATTGTGTTTAGTATACCATTAATGACTGTGAGAATGTTTATATGTCAATGATTGTCTGTTTTTACTGCAATGACGCTGATTTCTACTATAAACCTTGAAGTTTAGTAAGTTTTCCTAACCTATATTTTTATGCAATTGTTTTGCTCATGATCAAACTGTTTTTTATAGATGTCTTGATAAAGGGAATAAACATTTCCGAAAGCTCGACAAATAACAAAGAGTTTTCTTTAAACCAGCCCAGTATTGACTGCATCCTCAAGATCAATTACCATTTTTTTTTATATATATATATATTTTATATATTATATATATATATATATATATATATATATATATATATATATATATCTTATATATATATATCTTTATATATATATATATATATATATCTTTTAGAAGTAACTATTTTTCACTAAAGCTAAAGAAACAATTTTGGAGGAGTTTTTCCTTACGGTAACCGTATTTTTCTCGAAAAATATGACAATAGTCAATTTCTTTATCTTCTTTGAAATAATTGGGCCCCATTACAGCCCTCCATGATCGTACCAGACATCTCAGACCCCAGTGATAGTGAGGTATGACGGCAGGAGGCTGGCGGTTGGCGACTATAGGGTTTCGAAATTATTGAGAGATGATAGGAGAGGTAGAAGAGGTACGAACGTTAGCAAACATATTGTTTTCTATTACAACATAAGCAACAAATTTTTTTTGTTCTATATGAGATGTATTTATTCATTTTGGAGGTTTCTCAAACCGATATCCGACTTGGGTATTGATGTTTTTCAAACGTTGCGCCAGCAGCTCATTGGTATGAATGTAAAACAATCAGTCTTGAATATATGGTTCACAAAAACAATGTCGTATTATTTCATATTGCATACATACTTATCAGTGGCGCAGTCAACTAAGGACCTAGTCGAATTGTAAATGACAAGTACAAATTTACTTGGAACCCTATACAAGTTTGATCCAGGTAAGTCGAATTACACAATAGTTTTGGAACGGTCAAGCAGTTTTTTTTGCTAACTAGACCAATCATAGAGATTTTTTGTGACAAAAATACTACCAGGAAACCGACTGTGCCATCATACGAGAGACGGTCCGTAGTTATATCATGTTAGGTTTTCTACTCCAAACTGTCATTGCTAAATTTGTTATAAACATTTATAAGCATTTTTCTAAAATTTTTTCAGCGTTTTCAGCTTGTAACTTGAAAACTAATGGAGCAATTCCGATACTCTCAAACTACGTTTTTAAAAAAATCATAACACCATTATTTCACAAGTTTTGTAGCAGGCTCTCCACGAAATAGTGGTGATTGATATGTTCTTTATGTGTGAAAAACTCAGGCTCTGTTGGATTATTAGTTTTGGCATATTTACAATTTGTTTTGCACTTTATTGCAGCAGACCTGGATGCGTCATAGGTGGTCCGATTTCAATTTTTCTGGAAGATTTTGAGAGTTGAAGTATAGTACGAGAAAATGCTGCGAAATAGGTAAATAGAAATACTTGCAAACATGACCGAAAACGCTTCCCCGCGTCTGCCGCTCTACCCCCCCCACTCAGCGTTTTGTAATACTATACTTCTACTCTCGAAATCTCTTTGAAAAATTGGAATCGGACCACCTATGACGCATACAGGTCTGCTGCAATAAAGTCCATTGCAAAATTCAGATTGCAATTATGCCAAAACTAATAATTCGACAGGGCCCGAATTTTTCACACATAAAGTACATATAAATCACCACTATTTTGTACTACAACTCAAAAAAATTGCGGAGTTATTTTTTTTCCGGTTTTTCAGGTTTTTCTCCGTTACTAATAATCCGATCGAGTTGTGCTGGAACTCATTTTCTTTGCATTTAGATTCTCTACAATTCGTTCAAAGAGAGTATCAAGATTGCCTCAGTTTTCAAGTTACAAGTCAAAAACGATAAAAAATAAAAAAATAAATTAACAAATTTAGCAATTTAGCAGTTGGGAGTAGGAAACATAACAGGATATAACTTTCGTATGATGGCACAGTCGGTTTCCTGGTAGTATTCTTGTCACAGAATCAATATAGCAGAAAATCTCTATTGATTGGCCTAAACGGAATAACGAAGGAAAATCGAAAGCGCGCGATTCTCATAAACACGTTGTACGAAGAGTGCTACGTCTCAATACGTAATCTGCGCATACCAAAAACTCATCCGGAAGTATAGTTTCATGAATTAGACAAATTAAAACATTATTCTTTTCGAAAAGATATACGTTTTGTAACGCAAAAAATATTCGTTTTTGAAAGCGGAGCTCCTTTAATTGGACTGAAAATGTTAGGTATTTGATTGTGTTAATTAGATAATAATAACAATAGACTATCAGATATACGTAGATTCTACGGCCAAGCTTCAAGGTTTATCAACGTAATTTGATCAGATATTCGACGGGAAATTGGGATCTTTCAATAAGTTCAAGGTCTCACTGAAACTTTAAAGAAAACGCCTTACCACGTTTTTCAATGCACGCCCGGTTCCAATCGCACTCAAACCAAAAATAGAACTAGAATTGGACCGTTTAGTCAAAAATAATATTTTGGTTCCTGCATAATTTTTGAACAGACAACGCCAATAGTACCTTTTGTAAAAAAAAATAGTTTAAGAATTTGTGGTGATTTCAAGATGACCTTGAACCCCCAACTTGAATTTGAAGAATTTCCACTACCAAGAGTAGAATATTTGTTTAACCAGTTGTAAGTGGGTATTAAATTTTACGAAATAGACCTTTCACAGACATATCCACAAATTATATTGAATGGTTAATCTGAAGAACTCGTAACTATTTCTACGCATAAAGGGTTATTCTCTTACCAGAGGCTACCCTTGGCATTCCAAGTAATTATGGAGTAATTATTCATTATTCCTGGCGTTATTCCATGTACTGGATATAACATACTCATTACGAGATGAAATGATCAAGAACATTTGGAGAGGTTGAAACTACTTTTACAAAAATTATCTGGTTGCAGTCTGAAGATAAATGTAGCTTTTTGCAAGACTCTTTGACATATATGGGCCATAGAGTAGACAAATTTGTGTTACATAAATCACAAAAAAGAGTGGAGGCAGTCGTGTTAAAACAAAAATTCCCTCGAATATTTTGTAACAATTTTTTTGGGGGATCTAAACTATTATGTTAAATTTTAGCCAAACGCCTCCACTGTTTTCTTCTTTCGTATCATTTATTGATGAAATATTTCGTGGAACTGGACTCAGGAATGTCAAAGCAGGTTTGCTAAAAATTAAGGAAATGTTGATGTCCCCATCAGTTCTGGCTCATTTTGATCCGAATATGAAATCAAATTATTAGTAAACGCATCTAGCGTCGTTCTGGGAGCAATCATAAGCCATACTTACGCGGTTGGACCAAGAGGCATTCGCGTCTAGGTTATTGAATAGAAATTAATGATCTTAAATTGAAGGAGGGGCCCTAGCCATTATATTTCGTATAAAAAAATTATAAATATTTATATGGGACAAGATTTACCTTGTAAATAGACCAAAAGCGTCTCTAGGCAATTTTTTTAACAAAAAAGGAATAACAATTTTTGCGGCCAATCGTCTTCAAATATGGGCCTATATTTTGTCTCAACCCAATTATGAAATCAAATATGTTGACATTAAACAAAATTATACGGATTTTTTGTTACGGTTAGGGGGCAAAACTGATTTTTTTCATCACCAGGCACACAATTCATCAGTGTTTGCCTCCAGTAGAAAAGGATAAAATTTCTTCGAGTTAGTTTCTTGAAAATCGAGGAACAAACGATGAAGAAATACATTTTAGGAAACATTTGTCCTCCGCCTGAATTCAAACCATACTTCATTAGAAGAAATTAAATTTTGGTAGAACGGTTGCCTACTGTGGGCATACCGTTTCGTTGTACCACCTATCTACCAAGTATATCAAAAGAACTTTATCTACGCATTTTGGCATTGTTAAAATAAAGGCTTTATGGGATTCTCATGTTTGGTGGCCTAATAAAGACGAAGCCTTGGAAATAATTTCCCGATTATGTGAAACTTGCGCAATATATTCCTATAATTCCCCTCAGTCTTGATCAGAGAAACTCCAAAAAAGCCGTGCACTCGCCTGCATGCACATTTCTTTTGGTCACCTAGAAGTGGCTCCAGTGGTCATCTCGCAAGACCATAGATATATTCAGAAATTTGTTTTCGCAGTTTGGTTTACCTAAGGAAATTTTCACGGATAATGCGCGAACATTTTTATCTGAAGGATTTTACGATTTTTTCGATAATTTAGGCATCATTTATAAGGCAAGAGTGCGTTACCACCCGACACAAATGCGATAGCAGAATAGGGGTTGAAATTAACAGAAGAGCGCTAAGGAAAGCTCACAATGATGGAATAACTGACATACAACTTACCGACTACGACTACGACAACGCCAAATGGAAGGGTTATATTTTTGGCAATCTATGTATATATGTTTTTACGTATGTTCCACCGTAGCGTCTAAACTACAATTAAAGAAAAATTATTGTACTCAAAGGATACTGGTGAACAAAATAATGTGATAGATAGGGTGGAGGAAGTGGTGGGAGAGGTAACAGATCAAGTGATACAGAAGATTCAAATGCGCGAGTGCTATGCAGACGGAGCGGATTCAAAGCCCCAGATCGCTTACACCTCTCTCAAAAGGGGCTTAGGGTTCTTTTAGGGGTATTAGTTAGAAGGTGATCAGGAATATTATATATGAGATGTCTGCATTACTTTTGGTGGTTTTTACCAACCGATATCCGGAATTGCCCTTGGGGTTTTTTCAGCAGCTCGTTGGTATGGATGTAAAACAACCAATATTGAATATATGGTTCACAGTGACAGTGTAATATTATTTTCGTATTGAATATATACTTATCAGTTTTCTATTATGTGCCTACCACTATGACCACTATGATATCTAATAATGTAATACTAGCAAATATTTAGGGTATATAATGGACATAGTCAGTAAGTCAGGTAAATATTGGTTTATTTGATGTCATTTATTGTAGAAATATCAGACCTTATGTAGCAAGAACCTTGGAAAGCGCACCTAGCCTGCTGACTGGAGTATATCTATATTCATCCCGTACATCCCGTATACAGACCTATATCATATTAGTAGGAAAACATTGAAGTCTGCTCCACAGTAAAAAGCATTCATTTCTAGGAGATAAATTAGCAATGCATTTCGGCAAAATATTTTGCCATCTTCAGGCTCTCACAAAAATAACCATAACATCACTAACTTACGCAAACATTGAAGTTAAGATAATAATGTTTGTGTTAGTCAGTGATGTGATGTTCATTGTAAGAGCCTGAAGATGGCAAAATATTTTGCCGAAATGCATTGCTAATTTCTTTCCTATAAATAAATGCTTTTTACTGTGGAGCAGACTGCAATGTTTTCCTACTAATTAATTAGAACTCCACCTGACATGGGCTACTTTCATAATCTATATCATATTATTTGATTCGATAAAACTTCTTTAACATTTTACCACAAGCTCTTCTGACTATTATGCCTGGGAGCTCAAGAACACCTATTGAGATGGGATAAGTTACCTTGTAATTTGTTTCTTCTCAAGCATCAAGTATTTCTTTCTGAAAATACTGAAACGATGGAAGATGGTTTGAACTTGGAGTGTCAGATACTACAGAATCTTTTTAGTTTTCTATGATTATGATTCACAATGGAATTTAATATGCGTTCTAGAACCACCTACCAGAAGTAATATGCAACAAATCATAGATGTGCTGTTTGTTTTGAATCAAATGCTGATTTTGAGTTTTCAAATACCTGAAAGTTCATTTCCGGCACAACCGCAGGCCTTATCAATATTCTAAATGGAACCCTTAGAAAATCAATTCTAGAAATAATTCAAATATCTCATAATATTTGATAAATGTAGAAAATCGATTTTTTTTTTAGGGGCCTTCGATAATTTGAATGGAATATGAATTATAAACGATCATTAAAAGAAATACGGGTTAGTTTAGCAAATAATTCAATTTGAAAAGGTTGTCAGTTATCATTTAGCAAAAAATAAAAATTGACAAGTACCTAATTGGATACTACAGCTATCTCAAAGATTGATTAATCAATACGCAACTGCAAGAAAGATGGAGCGTTTCATTTGAATAACTGAAGTATTTTTTTTGAGTATAAATCCTATTGGCGTTTCCAATCTTCTGAAGAATCCAGAAGTTATTAGCAATTACTTTTGCTCTGTCTTTGTGTATAAAACAACCGATAACGATTTTTTTCTGAAGTGACAACTATTTTAAGAGTATTGAGAACAAATTCTACTTGAAACTCATCAGTGTATCAGATGTTAATTGAATTTGAAATTATATGAAATCCAACTCATACGGTTCTGACCGCTTTTCCACTTCTATGCTCAAGTATTGTTATTATTCAGAAAATTGTTTAGAAGAAGCATACTTTCCAAAGCTGTGGAAGGAGGCTATTGTGAAACCTCTTCCTAAACTGAAAAATCCTATGAACTTGTCAGATCTACGACCGATAAGTCTCTCAACAGCGGGCTCAAAAAATCTTGAAAAAGCTATTTAAATCCAGCTTACACATTATATTCTATCCGAGAATATTCTCCCAGACTATCAGGCTAGGATTAGAAAAGGATACAGTACTACTGTACGGCATTATTGAACGTAAGTGATGGTATCGTTCAAAATATTGTCACTTCACCTATATTATTAGACTTCTCAAAAGAATCCGATACTCCTCTACAAATTGAAATATTATTGATGATCCCCCAACTTTATTAATCTCATGGAATCTTATTCAGTTGACCAATCTATGGAACCTTATTTACTTGACCGATACCTTAAGTGCACTCAAATGATAAATATTATTCTCTTAAAAAAGTAATATACTGCCGAAATTTTATCAAATCTAAAATACTGCCAGGATCAAGAATTCGCAGATGACACTTAATTATATCAAAGTGTAGAAATTTGCCGAAAAGCAAATA
Source organism: Gonioctena quinquepunctata (assembly GCA_018342105.1). Lineage (NCBI taxonomy): Eukaryota > Metazoa > Arthropoda > Insecta > Coleoptera > Chrysomelidae > Gonioctena > Gonioctena quinquepunctata. The sequence continues at coordinate 631,532 of JAFIRS010000365.1, read as the reverse complement.
AACGATGACCTGCGAAACATAACCTTGAGTTGACTTAAGATAGTGACTAAAGTTTATCTTTCAGTCGCAGATGAGTCCACATCTGATTTTATGAACATCCTGTTTATATTTTCAACAAATCAATAAATGTCATGTAATGTTATTTGGTAACAACAATCAGAGACTATATCTTAGAGAGCATATTAAACTCAAAATAAGAGATGTTTAACTCGGATCGGTCGACTCATCTAGAAACCTGGGTATAACTTTCGATGATGAACTCAAATTCACATTTCGAAAGCTTTTGCCAACCTTCACTGAGTACCTATGTCACTACGTAGGGCCTATAACTATTGTAACATTACATATACCATATTGATATTTGAAACACCGATCCAACTCATCTATAAATTTAAAAAAAGATAAGACCTCCTTTAAATTTACGTTCCAACCAGAACTTGCATATGCCCCGACATTCGTCAGCCATGTTCAATAAATCCTTGTCATTCCTAGCTGTATTATATCAAAATATGATAATAAGAGACCTTATCCACTTGTCCAAATATACATTCGAAAGAAAACTTAAAGTTAAATTTAAAATGTAAATATAAGTTATTTTAATTATTCCTTTCTTTCAACACTAAAACAAACTAATTGATCATTATACAATTTATGTATAGTTTTATAATATTTTTTTTTCAATACTCAGTAGGTTAAGTGTAAGAGTAGCTTCAGCCTAATATGTAATATTAATATCCAAAATGAAGTCGATTATTATTATTATTGAATGAGTATCATTTCAACTTTATGCAAAATGCAGTTGTGTTGGCATATACAAGCTGCATATGTAGATCTGGTCAATTATTTTTATAAGTACTGTATATTATTCAATATTTATTATAATTAGTATACTTTGTATTTTTCCTGCCCTGCTTATGGCATTAGCTGTTAGGGTGGTGTAATGCTAAATAAATATAAGGGGACACTCTAAATCTTAAGATAGAAGGATTTTAGAGTGCATGTTCATAGAAACTTATTCGTTAGGAGAGATGTGTAAATTTATTATTCAAAGTATACGAGCGTATGAGATTCTTTTTATCTGGAAGGTGAATGTATTTGTCATGTTTCACCTGCCGTAATGAAAGACATTTGTCTGGGAACTTGATGAGACCTGTGTCTACGCCTCAATTTTTTTCATGATTTTATGGACAATATTTATATGAACTTTTTATTATAATATAAACATTCGGTACCAGAAGAATACTTTTTCATCAATAAAATAAACGTCCAATGAGTATGCATTACTTTTCCTGGATTGATAATATAAACACAGCAACAACATATTTCATTATTTCAATTAACAAGGCTGGGTATACTTTGAAGGGGAAAAACTTCAGAAGCCCATATGATTAGAACCATTACTTCCAACTAATAGAACCAGAAGTGGAAATTTGGGTACATATGTATTCAATATATTTTTATGAATCTTGAAAACGAGTGACAGAAAATCAGAGAAATTCTGAAAAGGATTAAATTTCAACACGAATTTGATCCCCCTAATATTTTGGAATTTTAATGGCGAGTCATTTTGGGGAATATGTGAATCCCGTTTATATTTGGGTTCAGTGATTCTATAGTCAATCACCTGATAAATCCAACCTGCTTGGGATATAAGTTAGGTATTTAAATTAAAACTAAATAATTCTATAGATATATTCTACAACCAATAGGTACAAGTACCACTAGTTATTTTGCTCTCTGCAGTCTACAAAAAATGTAATTCGGAAAGGGGAATTTCGACGAAAGGCTGTATATCCATTATGATGAAAATCTGTGCTGTTTTTTTTTATATTTTCATTCCGAACCCAAGTTTGGGGCAGAAAACAAATGGGGTCTGCCAACACTAATAGCGTATGTCTGTCTGTCTATCACTATCTTCTGTGTGTGTGTGTAATGTGATAATCCTCAAAAATTTCTGATGAAACAAATGTTTTGTTTCTGAGCATAATTCATGTGACTCAGTATTGAATAACTGGAAAAAAATAGGCTATGTGTAAAAATCAGTTCAAACTTCTGAAAAAGCATAATCAATTTGTAATCATGTTCGATTTCAACTTCTCAATAACATTTGATTGTATTGACATTGGTTGATTATCGAGGGTAATATCCTATGGCTATGGGTTTTATCGTTTAAATTTTTTTGGTATTTTCGAGAAAGCATTTTGTCTGGAAATTTTACCGAGTGCGATTTGGGTCCTATTATCTGATTGAACCACGAAAGCGAAGCTTGAGTGGTTTAATCTTTGATAATAAGGCCGCAAACTGCTCGGGTTAAATTTCCTAGAGGCAAAATGCTTGAGGTAAAATAAAAAAAAATTGATGAGAATATTTGAATATTTCCCGAATAACATTTGAAACTAGATAAAATTACCGGAATTCATGTAATATTTAAATTTTCAACGGGAAAATTACAACTATTCTTCTCATTCCAAAATTGAAGGAATCGTGTCCGTTTCTAGATGTTTCGTTTTACAGATTCTTCCATTTACAATGATCATTCACTGTTTTGAACTCTCCCAAAAAACTTAAATATATATAAATTTTTCACTATCAAATCAAATTTGTTTGTATCTGAAACCGAATAATTCAAAAAAGGTCCTTGATATGGAATTGAACCCGAGCTTCCGGGTGAGAGACTGACCACTACTCCACGAGAACTATATATGATATATGAAAATAACTGAATTCAATTATTAATTGACTCACTTGAAATCCTGAGACTTTTAACATGCTGAAAAAGGTATATTTCAATTCAAATATCAAATGACTGTACTCCCTAATTTAACCAATTTTGCATTTCCTGAATTGAATGTGTTGACATATTATTTTGACAGTTTCCTCAGTGTAGTTTTATCACAAAACAATATCGAATAAACTGTGGTTTTATCAGTATAAAACAGCGAGAAGACGTTTTATCAGTTGTAATATCACAAGAGAGTGAGAATAAAGTGAAAATAATTCGTCAGATGTTCGGAAACTTGTTGCCAGGCAAAAGACACGAGAGCCCAACGGGCTCAAGTGGCTATTGCCAAATGATGTTACGATCATAAACACATTTCTAAATACAATGATACAATGTACTGAACCGGTTTTGATTCATTTCTCACTTTTCATGCGAATTGATGACAGACGTCAAATTAAAAATTTACGTTGTCAGACAATAAAAACAAAATACCTCAAATTATTCCCGCGGCAATTTTCTAGGAAGATTATTCCCACTATAATAATGTTTGATCTGATTAATTCTCTGTTTGAAATTCCGGCCATTTGATTGCCTCAGAAATAATGAGGGAAATGGTCATAAAAAAACTAGAAATTTGCCTAATTAGGTATCATGTTGTGCTGCTTATATACCCTTACCAAAGTTCAAAATAACATTGGTGACAAAGTACCCTATGCGATCCAGTTTATTCAAAAAAATCTGCTTCCTATTGAAAGAAATCTATCACAAATAACATATTCATATTTTTTTTAATTAAATGGAATCAATTGATTCGCATTGCTGGTATATGAGAAGTTTTTAAAGTAGAAAAAGTATAGTGCACAACCATCATGGATTGCCATTTCTCAAATGATTATCTAATTATGCCCGTCATACTATAACTTTAGGCTTCATATTCCACTTGTTACAGTGCGAATATGAATTCATTATCCACTGGTCATATAAAGTACGGAAGTACGGAAATTAAAAAGCTTTCACAAGCGACTCACTTTCCGATTCTCGAGTAGTTATAGAGGATTAGTATTATTCCCTACTTTTCATTTAGTAAATTTTTGTGTGCTTTTTATATTTCATTTGAAAGTTTACTCTCACTTCAACAATCATGAAAATATTGGTCTTGTTTTTAAACTGTATCCAATACAAGCCTTTGACCAACATGGTTGAATAAAATGAATCAATAACGAAAATATTTGATAAAATGGCAGTCAAAGATAAAAATCCATTTTTAAAATTATAAAAAAAATGGATCAGATCAATTGTAAAATATCTAGAAACTTCAAAAAAGAGTGTCTGTGGACATAAGTAATGTTTTCTCAGATAATTGTTGCGTATGTGATTGGCTTAAACAATTTCTCTTCGCGAAATTTAAAATATTTTCTAAGATGTGTTAAAAATTAATTCATTGGAATAAAATCGAACTAGTATTAGAATGTTTTCAAAACATTGCGTGTGGTTCAGTTTCTGACTGCCACGTTTCGTTTGGATTTTTGTTTCCGCTATGATGGTAAGGACTATAGTCTAAACACTTCCTTTATAACTCTTGTATATTCTCCAATTATTTTGAGTCCTCTCGTAATAATCTTTGTCCCATTTTTGCGATGCACAGAAGAAATGTTAAGAATTGTAAATAAAACAAAACTGGTTCGATAAAATGAAGGTATTTCTTTCTCTAGCCTCAAAGCTGAGATTGAGTTATAGTGTAACGAAAGAAAAACGTCGATTTAGATTCCGCAACATATTTAGTAAATGTATTTTTCTGGTACAGAAGCGACAAGTGTCGCTTGAAGGGTTTACCCTCAATTCGAAAATCGCTTCATAGAAATTCACTTGTGGATTTGACTCACCCTAATGGACTTGTTCTGATCGGAATCCTTGATTCCATGTTGTGAGGAAGACCTAAGATTCCTCGTATCTATATGAACATTAGTCTGCATGTTCTGACTTCACATAACAGGTGACTAAAAAACAAACAGAGAATGAGCCGTTGCGTACATTTCGAAGCGTTGAACGTCACGCTACTGACGCTACTGAATGGTGCTCCAGGCGCCTGAAGCCTCATACTGAAAATCTCTGCTTTCGGCTTTCCACGGTCTCTCCCGAAATTGACGGTGACACTTCATGATTGAGGAATATCTTGTCTCCCACTCGTGTCTGGATCTTCCATATTAAAAAATGTCGATTTTCAGTACATACACTGAGTACATTTTCTCTTAGGGTAATGCTTGTTTACAATGAGATGAGATTAATGAGATTCTGCAGAAATGCTTCATCTTTCAATTCATTTCATCTAGGGCGTGTCAGTTTTCATTTCGAGCATAACAGGGAGACCTATCGACTACAAAACATTATCTGTAATTTTCCATAATGGAACTAAAATAAAATATATTACAAATCATCCGAATATTTGGATTTTTAGGGAGGGAAAATAACGATTCGGAAGATTTTTCCACACCTTCATTTCATGGTGGAAAAATATATAGATCAAAATGTAAGTCCAATTTTTTTCGGATATGTCGGCGTTTCATTCACGAAGATGAATTTTTACGTCATATTTACGTCAATTTAACAAAATGGCGAAAATATGAAAGTAACTCAGAAGTCGAGAATTGTTGAAGCTTTTCCATGGTAATGTCGATTTTTACTCGTGCAAAACAAATTGACACAATGATTTATTTGTATCCTGTATCCGCACAAAGATTGGAGGTTCTATGAACAAGATTTCGTAAAGAATAAATGGCGTGAAAATGGGGTTGTGTCCTTGAATATTCACACGTGTCAAATATCAGATGACTAATTTTTTTTTCAAATATTGATACGGACCAATTGCAATCACGGGTTTTCGTGAAGAAGGAAGGGTTGGGATGATTTATCTTTGGAGTGTTTACCTCTTACAATTACGATTGAACTTAAGTTGATCGTTAAATTGTATTTCAGCACACATTGATATATCATTGAAAACCAAGTAGTTGTTCAAAGATATTTTGAAATTGGGTCCGTTCAACATTTTTGAAGATAGACTCGAAAGTTCTGAACGATTTGCCACAATTGAAAAAACCTATTTTGCAAAAATGTGGCTTTACATGACATTTTCCAACATATTCCAGTTAGAAATGATGATTAGAGAAAAACTTGAATTTTTTATCCGACGGAATGATTCATCATTTATATACCGAAGAACTATTCTGTAAAGGTTGAAGTTACTGTGCAACAGATAGCACAACACAGGGTTGATGGTGTTATAGAATGTACTAGTTTGGTTGTTGGCCAAAGTGGCTATGGCTCACTTGTCCAAGTTCAATATTAAGAAGAAGAAGTTAGTTGTAGTTACCCTAGAAGATAGGTTGAGAACGTGTGTAACCAAAAACCATGTATCAAATCCAATATTTATGGATATAAAAAACGTTCAAAATAATAAAGTTAGTTGTGATTTGATGAGAACAAAGAGCATCTGACACTCCATATAATTACCGTAACAATGTGTGGTATTTAGCCTTACAGTGTTGATTGAAAGTGATTAACTCCCAATTGTTTCCTCTCTTCTACTTAGGATTAGTTGATGTTGCATGATATGACATTTTGGAAACTACGAACAACAAATTTTCGTTAAATATTTTTCCGTCGCCCTTAGCATATTTTTGGAGCTTTTCATGGAAAAATTCTACGATACATAATGTTTTTTATTATCGTTGAAAACAGAGCATCTGCACACATGTCCGTTTTCCAAGGATCAACATCTTAAAATAGTGTATTGGCATATCGTTATTATTTCATTTATCGTTTATGGATCTCTGGTGCCGGTTCTATACTACTCACAGTGAGTTTTTTTGTAGTGATCAAATTATTGGTGGTATTTATTACCTATCTACAAGAAAATAAATATGTGAAAAAAAAGTTATGTGTCACATCATATATCGTTTTCTACTAGGAGGGTGATTAATAAATTCCAAGATGATGGTTTGAAGGAAATATCCGAAATATATAAGACGATGGAAAACTATATATAGCGATACATTTATGGCCCCAGGTATCTAAAAAGGGGACTTGTTATGTAACAATTTCATTATGCATACTCGTATATAAGTACTTTTTTGTAACAGAACAGTTTTAGATAACGTATCAGATTCGATTTGTATATAACGTATCTGCGATTTTGATATGTTGGTGGACATTAACGACTCTAAAATAGTCATTGAGACGCTATGGGCACAATAATCATAACGTACAATGTATCTAGGTTACCATATAATAACGTTAATATTATGAGTTTTTACACAGTGGGCAGTTATTGGCGATTTCAGAAATCTCACAATTTTTCATCAATTTGTATCTGTCGTTGGGGCGGATGAGAATGATAATTCCTGGTTTTATTGGTGAACAGCTTGCCCAAAGTGTAAACTCAGGAAAAATTCAAATTCATTTTTGATTGGCTCCTTTTGTTAATTAGTAACAGGGTCTAGATACCATTGTCGAATAAGAATTCTGAGGATTTGCAATAAGCGATGGGTGTTAAAACACATTCTCCTCCATTGATAATAATGATAAATGATATTTTTTATTCACAATTTACACATAAGGTAAGTTGGGGTAAGTGCGACTTTGGGGTAAGAGCGTCCTTGGCTTGCAAAAACTTCAAATACAATAATTTTCGGATTTTTCCGGAATTAATACGGTGGTACAACTCTTGGCAACAGTGCGCGAGAAAACATGGCGCATGATTGCCTCTGTTGCGTACGTTAGTCGTGTTCAGACAAGCAGTTTCATTCCGCTAGTAAGACCAGTACGTACCCAGTAAACACATAATGTGTATGAAACGTTTCAAGGGAACCCTAAATCGAATCATTTGAAACATTCTGAACGCACGTTTCAGAAATATATCATAAACGACTAACATTTCACATTCACAAGGAAATGTGTCTAAAATGTTTCAAATGTACCGACTGAAAGGTTTAAATGTATGAAACGTTTCAACGGAACCCTAAATCGAATCATTTGAAACATTCTGAGCGCACATTTCAGAAATATATCATAAACATCTAACATTTCACATTCACAAGTAAATGTGTCTAAAATGTTCCCAATGAGCAGATTGAAATGTTTCAAATGTACAGATAAAACCTACCAACATAACCTTCAAGTTACGAATGATGAATGCAATTTACTCATTATACGCGCATGCGCTGATGTTTTGCGGGCGACCATCCATAATGATGATCACAGCACAGTGGTATTTGGTATTTGTTGTTATGCTATGGACCATCTTCAAATATTTCTTTGCCATCGTCGACGGTTGTACACTTTTTTAAGGGAGAGTTAACTGTGTAATAATTAAAATTACAATGAATCGCAAATATCAGGTACGTAAAAGTGTTTATTTTGGGAATCTCATTTTGGAAGTTAAGTTATGGCGTCTGTACTATTTTGGTAGTTTTTCCCATCTGTCTGGTTCAAACATAATAACTTTCGAAAACAGATCTTGTCTTTCGGATCTCAACGATTGAATCCTGAATTCATGAAATAATCATTTACATTGGTGAATTGTTGATTTGGTGCATGCTGCCTGCATGCACTTCAACATTGTTCCATAGAAAATACTGAATTCAATGGAAAACAGACAAATCAGAAAAACTGCAACGCTGACATTTCAAATAATTTTTGATGTAATAATTAAAACATTGCTTTTCAGCTTTATGTATGTACTGGTTATCATTACAATAAATATGGATATGAAAATAATTTTCAAAACAAAGAGACATTTGAGGAAAATTATAATAAGACTGTATTTTCTCCAATGATCTGATCAGAAGAGGCCCAATAATGAGAATGTTTTCCAACAAACTGTCCAGAAAGTGTTCGTGGTATGAAAAAATAACTCCTTAATAATTTGATAGTTAGGTATATCGCATCAACTCTGAAAGGTGCATGGTTCTTCAATGAATACAAAATATGGAGGCTTCCGAATAATCAGATGGAAGTATTAATTTTAATGTTGCCTTTTTTCGATGTCAAGAGATATAGATGTTTTGCAAAAATAATATTTAGAATAATTCATTCGAAATGGTGTTCACTTGAAATATTTTTTCAGATGCTGCACGGTAGTGATTTCCTAGTACGTCTGACATGGAATTCAAAAAACACACTGCTACCTGGTTTTGATTGGCAACTCAAATATATTTTCATTTAATTCCTTCGTTGTGTATTTTTGCGTTCTTTCGAAGTTTGCATGTTTAATATTCCTCTTTTATATAATCAAACCATCACCGAATTTTGGTATTTTGAGATTTCTCTTAAATTTTTTGTTAGCGTGGGGGTCGCTCTTGCCCCACAAAAAAAGCCTCGGGGGGCAAGTGCGTTCCCTAAGACTGGGGCAAGTGCGTTCTGAAGGCGCACTTGCCCCCTTATCTCGTAAGCAATTTGGTGATAGAATAAAAATACTTACAAATGTTATTTATTGTAGGATGATTTCGAAACATGGTTCGAAATTATAAGAGAAAGAATGATCGCGCGAAAAAATACAAACAAGAGACTCTACAACAAGCCGTGAATGATATAAAAGCAGGAGTACATTCAAGAGAGCCAGTGAACTTCATGATATCCCAGTGACTACACTGAAGGACCATGTCAAAGGAAGAAGGGGGGACAAAAGTTCAAGTTTTGGTAGAAAACCCAACATTCCAATAGAACTGGAAAAGCAATTAGCAGATGGCATCTGCTGTATGGAGAAGTGGGGTTTTGGTCTGTCTCGTACAGAAGTACTGGACCTAGTTGAGAGATTTGTGTTGGAAAATAAAAAAACACCCAAATCAGAAATGGTAGGCCAGGTTCAGACTGGTTTATCAATTTCAGAAAAAGACATAGGCTTTCCATAAAGAAGCCTCAAAGTGTAGAAGTGGCTCGGAAGAAATCCGTAGACCCTTTCATTATACAAGAATACTTCAAGCTACTGAAAAAAAAACTTGGATGACTTGGGATTGAATGATAAACCGAGCCAGATTTGGAATTTAGACGAATCCAGTTTTTCTTCAGATCCCTCTAAGACTAAAGTAGTTGGGAAAATCGGTGCTCCATCCACAAGAACAACAAGCGGGCCGGGATGTGAAAACACTACTGTGTTGATGGCTTCTGGGAATGAACTACCCCCATTGATCGTATTTAAAGGAAAGAGCATATGGAATGAATGGGTAGGATCAGAAGGATCAGAATATCCAGGAACAGCGTACGCAGCTACAAAGAAGGGTTGGATGGAAACTGAGGTTTTCGAAAATTATTTTAAGCGAACCCTAATTCCAAATTTTGGTACGGATCGACCAATCCTCCTTATTTATGATGGACATTCAACCCACATAACTGTTGGGGTGATTCAATCAGCAATTGAACAGCAGATCACTATATTAAAGTTGCCTCCACACTCTTCTCACTTACTCCAACCACTTGACCTAGCTATGTTTCGTTCCTCAAAATCTTCTTGGGATGCTTAATTAGTAAAGTGGCACAGGGAGCACCATGGAATGAAAATTCCTAAGAAACAATTTTCTTCATTGATAGGTCGAGTTTGGCTAGAAACAAGTGCAGATATCATCAAAAGCGGGTTCAAAAAAGGAGGGATTTCACCATTTGATGATAAAGTCATACCAGAAGAACTCTACGATGCGGAAGCTCTCAGAAGGTGGAAAACATCACAAAATATTGTTACTGTACGTCAAGATGTCTCCGGTCAAAACAATGTCGATCCTCCATTCAAATGCATACAAATCCGCCAAACAAACAGATGGAAATTGATCGTTCAAACTGTCCATCAACAAATAGTGATAGAGACATCCAAGCAAGTACTTCTGGAGACATATCAGCAAGTTCTTTTTCGGAAGTTGAAAAAACAGTGGAACCTCCTAGAAGTAAGCCAAACGAAGCAAATGATATTTCATTTGAGGCACTCCTTCTCAGAACTGTAAAAAATTCCACAAATTCAACCCAGCAAATTGAGAAGCCCAAAACAAAAGTTTGTGATGGCGCAGAGGTGGTAACAAGCAATGAAGTGATCCAGCGATTGAAAGAAAAAGATGAATCATTAAACAAACCGAAAACTAAAATGAGAAAACCTTATGTTGATGAAGTCCGTGAAGATCCTGGTCTCATAGAAAATGACGATTCATCCCGAAAACGAGTGAATAGAAAGAGAAAAACAACTGATGAATGGTCGTCATCATCAGAAGAAGACAATACAATATTGACTGAGAGCGAAGAAGAATTCAGCAATGATATTGCCGAAGATATTCAAAGTGAACAGGATGACTGGCAAAACTTGGGTGAAAATGTTAGTGACATGAATATTGATGATTGGGTGTTGGTGAAATTTCCAGGGAAAAAAAGCATCAAGCATTACGTGGGCTAAATCGCCAATATCACCAATGATGTTATTATTGTGAAATTTACAAGGAAAAATACTTTTCTCGAAGAAAAGTCCATATTCACATTCCCTACAGTTGAAGATTCGTCGGTAGTTTTGGTGTGATATAGTTTCACTTCTACCCACACCGAAGATTGGTCGCAGATGTGAAATACACTTCGAGATTTCTTTCCATATGTTCAATATTCAATAAACCAATCAATTGTTCATTCTAGAACCTATTCGTTATTGTTTCTATGAAATAAAGTTTTTCTGATAATATGACCAATTCGTTTCTTCTGAGAAAAAACAATATTCAATAAAGTCATTCTTCTAACGGGTGCTGATACTACAGTTCATGTGAAATCGAGGGAAAAAAATAAATTGCAGATAAGATGCTCTTACCGAATATTTCAATATACGATCACACACCTCTATCACATCTGAGAACACTTATGCCAAATGAATGGGGCATGTGCGTTTTTAAACCCAATAAAATAGAAAAAATCACAAAAATTTCAGATTTTGATAAACTACCTAGATATTCGCATTATTGAAGCTAAACACTTCAATGACTACTCAGAAAATTTGTTGACTGGTTTTCCCATCAAATTCAACAAGTACGATTTTTCGAAGTGTCACTAATCAATTTTGGAGGTGCACTTGCCCCAACTCACCTTAGTTCAATTTATACGAGGCAATTTTAGAATGAATATAGAAATTCCACAGTAGGATATACCTGTGCGTGGGTTCTGCATAATTTAACACTAATCATTTGAATACTAAAATTGAATACTAATGAATATGAATACTAATGAATATAATACTCAATGAGTAGTATAACTATATAGGATGAAATAAATAAATAAAATAATTTATATAAACTAAAATAAATAAAATGAATATTAATAAATAAAATAAAGTAAAATAATTGGAAGACATCTTATATATTTTAGACATATTTAATTTAATTATAACTAAGAAAAATTTTAATATAGATTTGTGGATGTGGATCAGTTTCAGTGCATGTCACTGTGGTAGAAGACATTTTTCCTATCGACGTATTGATGTATTGTAAGTATTCTGGCATGCTAGGATTATGAGAATCCATTATGATCAATTTTTAACACCCCCTCACTAGCTCAATTCGGAGTATGTGGATCAATCCTGGCGGCCAAAAACCCCTCTACGAATCCTTACAGCGGACTTAGCCAGCCTTTTCCGCCTTTACCGAAATGGCCAACCGAGAAGATAATACCTTTACGACTATACTGGGCGTTCACCTTAACGCTATCAGTAATATTAATGAACGAAGAAAATTTGTACATTTATTTTGTGAAGAGATATTTAATTAAGTTTCGAAGTTAAATATCACAAGTGGCGTATCTTTAGGGTCACTGCGTTGACTATTGTCCGACGCAAGAAGAAGTCCCTAGGATTAGTGCAGAAGTCTTTATCCAAAACACCCAATCCAACGCGAATTCAATTCGACAAAATGCCCCTACGACCGTTCAGGTTTACCGCCTTCTGCTTACGCAAGAAGCAAGTTGTTTTAGCCTACCACCTTCGGAAAGGATCACCACGTGGATCACCCCAGAAGGTAGGTTGGCGTCGGAGGGGCTCGTATTGTTTGTTTCTAACAATCCTTCGCCTGTCCGCCGTGCCTTATCCCGCCTCAACCCAGTCTCAGGCGAGGTGAAGTCCGTTAATACTTGGAAAACGGGCATAGGCTGTTCAAGGAGGGTAACTGCAATGATGCCACCGTAGTGGTGCTGGAACACGCCGAATCGTGCTGACAAGCACGTGGTGCGTAGTATCGCGCTGATGAGCACGGTTTCGTTGAGATTTGGACTCAGGATTCTTTCTTAATATGGCTTGTTGCCGTCGTGGTATAAATAGAATACCGATTCCAAATTACGTGCCGAAGATTCACTCGTGGCAATAAACTCCTCGATGGCTATCGTATTCTAACCCAATCTAACAATTAGCGGCTCGCTAATCGGATCTGCAACTAGACTCCTATGTATTCACAAGAACGTTGGTAGAGACAGGAACTATTCTCCACTCCTGAAGTCGAACTCGACTCTCAGCTGATGTACTGGTGTAGGTCACGATTACGTAACCGTACCCTGATACGCTACGTAGGCTCAACCTGTGCAACCCTTACGTAACCGTTCGTTCACCTCTGCGGTGGTCAGGACTCGTCGTACTCGGAGGGTGCAGCTCGACTACCGTTGACCTAGATCAACTAGCGCTGCGCGTAAACTGCCTGAGTGAGCGGAGATGACGTAACAACGCTCTTTTTTTAATTTTTAGACCCGATCGACTGGGCTCCGCCCACCGGGTGCTAACCGGGTGACGAGTTCAGATTGGTTCTAAGTTTTTAACGACTAGCTGGCTCGAGTTTTGACGGTTCATCAACTGACGACACGTTCTCGGCCAGGAAGGTTCTCCACACATGGAATACATAGATATTATTAATTATTCATTTTTCTTGTTTTTGCCACTGGAACTAACACGCCCCTCCTCAAGAATCGCTCGCGAAGGAATCTGTATTAGTATTTTTACCATCCAGGCGTCCTGAGAAGGACCTTCCTTTTTCGTCGGCTCTTGGCCTTTATTGTCACTTATTTTTCGTACATGTTTTTATAGGGCACTTGCCCACTAAGGCCTTTCGGTTTTACAATAATTTTACCCTGTCCTACATTCAGTACAATTCTAACCGATAGCTACTCTAGCTACCGAACCGTGCTTCCATCCAGAAGCCGAACAAGAGAAAAACACTGGCCGCAAGGACAGTTCCCATGCGGACATTTAAAATCACCTACTAAAATGCGCAGCCAATTTGGACTAGAACGAGACGAATACAAAAATAAAAACACTTTATTTCTTGCTAACATTTCCAAGAGGTGCAACGCGAAGTCCTGACAGAAAAAAAATTACATATCTTACTATAATTTATAGTATATATATATATATATATATATATATATATAAAAGAAAAGGGTTTTTATACACGGTGATGGGTTTCCTACGAAGTGTATACCTAGGTAACATCTCCGTAGAGGTCAGGGGATTCTGGGCGCGGGTCGAGGTTGGCTTGGCCTGCCCTAGGCGCCGGAGCTTTTCGAATGTCATCTTCGTGAACATTCAAATCTACCCCTCCTTTGTTCACGATAAAACAAATCTCGCCTATTTTGGCGCTGACCTGGTACGGCCCAACCCACGTGGCTCCGAAGTTACCTTTCGCGTTTTCCGAATTCCGCACTATTACCCACTCGCCTGGCTCAAAATTAATCGGCTGAACGTCGGTTGGGGACTCCTTTCTAGGTAGAGCTCGGAACTCTCTTCGCTTGCCGAACTCTTTCTTCGCGGTTGGGGTTCCCGCCCGTCCCGTCGCGACACTGGGGTAGCCCATTCGCCTGGTTTGGGCAATCCGTACCCGAGTAGTAACATACTCGGGGACATTCCGGTGGCAGCATTTTCACGTATCCGTAGGTTGAATAAAATTTCCGGAATACACGCTTCCCATTGGGATTCCGGCTGATTTACCAGCGCTGCTCGAGGCATTTTTTCAACTTCTTGTGCACGGCGCTCCACAGGGTTTGCCGCGCTAAACTTTGCCTCTATGCGATTTTGCTCGCAGAAGCCTTCCAGTATCCGTCCACGGAACTGGGCACCACTGTCGCTAATCAATATTTGCGGGCTTCCCCATCGGTGGCACACGTGTTCATACAAGAATTCCACCACCGCGGGAGCATCCACCTTGGGGACCATCTTTGCCTCCGTCCACTTGCTAAAGCAATCTGTAGCCAGGAGTAAATATTTATTCCCTTCCGGCCCAGTCGGGTAGGGTCCCATGGCGTCAATTGAAACCATATCCCACGGTCAAGTGGGTTCGTTCGGTCTCAGATTCGCACTAGGATGCCTTCGTCGTGGCACAAACCATACAACGTCCCACATATTCACGAATCCGGGATTTTAACGGTCCCAGCTGGAAATGCTTGCTGACCTGGCGATGCGTTTCTTCCACACCTGGGTGGCCAATGTCGTCAGTTATCGTCGCATGACTGCCGCAAACATGGGTTTGGGAATGACTACCCGACGCTGATCTCCTTGCGAGCCGACGAAATACAGCACTCCTTCGATGATCTGGAATTTATTCCTAATCCGGAGTTCGTAGGTCGTTCGGCGCTACCGCATCCCGCGCCTGTAGTAGTCGTTCTATGAATTTCTGGATACAAGGGCTTGCGCTCTGGGCACGAATTACCTCCTCGTAGAAGGTTACCAGAACATTGCATACCTCCGACGTATTGCTGTTCTCCGGGTTCTCCTCCAATAGTACAGATGCTTCAAAAACCCCCTCTATTAGGCAGGTGAAGTCCTCTATCTCAATTTCTTCCTCGACTGCAGGTGTCGCAGGTGGCAATTTTTCTACTGGTTCTTGCAGATCGGCTACAATCGCTTTCCTCGAGCCCTTGGTCCCAAAACACAGTTTGGCTGGCGTCCATTACCGCCTCATTGGCCGTGAGAAAGGGCATACCTAGAATTAGTTCCTTGTTCAGTGTAGACAACACCGTGAACGTATTCGAAAAGGGTCGTCCGTCGATATCGAAGGCTACTTCTAGGTGGCCCAAACTCGGGCTCGTGTTATTAGCGCAACCCAAAAACACTGTGCTTGTATTTGGCAAATTGCACAACTCTATGCCTTTTAATAGGTCTGGACGCACGAAATTTACGCTGGCGCCCGTATCGACCAAGGCGGATACCGCTCGACCGTTCACGGTCACCGCAATACGGGGAAGCTGTCTTCCGTAACTCTTGGTTTCACTAAGTGAAACCAATACCTCGTCGTCCAGTTCGTCGTCTGCCACTGGTCCGAGGCTGAGTTTACTCGCTTCCTCCTTCAGGCAAGTTTTCGTCTACCACGATTTCACAATTGTTACTCTCGTGATCAACCTTTGTCGAACCTCGCTCCGGGTCTCGGATTTCCTCGAAGTAATTTCCTTCTTCAAGGTATCTTCTCGTGACGCCCCCTCGAGAGTGTTCTCCACGGGAGATTGCTCTCGCATATTTGCTAGGAGGAGCGCCGTTATTTTCGCTGCGACAACTATTCATTACGCGGGACGGCTCGCCGCCGCTGGAGGGACGTCCCGCCGACCATTTCCCGAATTTGTCGGGTTTGTGGGGCGCGCGTTCCCGTGAAAATTTTCACGATTTGGCCTCGTCACTTGGTCACGCTGCCTCGGTTCGTAATCATTATACGAACGTGGTGGCGTATCCCTCGCGTAATTATTCCGCCTATCTTGCATGCCCTGACGATTGTCTCGCAACATCGGCGGCCGATAAGTATTCGCTTCTCGACTACGCACGTTAGTAGTAACTGCAGGAGTCGCGTGAATTCGCTCTGAATTACTGCCCCGGGTATTCGACTTGACCAGGGAGAGGTCGGTTTCGATGCCGCCTGCTAGGCGCATCAATTCTTCTATAGTCGGACTTCTCATCCTCTCAAGTATAGCTTGATAGCCGGAGAAATTAGTTGGATAATCAGACGAATCACTTCGTCTTCCTTATGTCAGGCAGTAGCCTACTTGCCAGAGCTAATTTCTCGGATGAATAGGTCGACTTTCTCCCGTCTCCTTGAATCTTTCCAAAGAATTTGGAGGTTAGCCGAGACAATGTTTTAGCGTTATTATAACGATTCAGGAATCAATTCCTGAAAAATTCCCAATAAACAGTAATTGCGGAATAATGGCTTGCCCACGTCAAGGCTTCACCTTTCAGCTGTGCTTTTGTAAACGATGTCCACTCGTCGACCGGTATACGGATTTTGTCAATCCGCAACGATTTTGTTTTAAATCCCATTGGATCTTCTGTGTCCAATCCGGCGAAGTTCGGTAATCTTTGCCGGTCGATTCGGCGGCTTTCCGAATTTGTCATGTTCTGCAATAGCAATTCGGCTAGGCGGGAAATGGGGTCAATAGCCCCGTTTGACTGCGGGTTTGCTTTGTACTGGGGTCGGATTTCGCATACCGGCAGGTTCTGCGAAGGTAACTTTCCGTTGACTCTCATTGCCAATAAATCCATTGTTTTTTTCTGGGCGCCACTGATTCATGCTATTTGGGTGAGAATCAGAGAAGACCTGTGTTGGAAGAAAAGGGTTCATTCCTTCCGTTACCTCACAGTTCAATGAAACCGTGGAATCCCTGGGTGAACATCCCCTACTTGAAATGTGGTCCAGAGTGTGCCTTTCTCGGCCACCTAACACGTCGCAAATTTTCCTCGACGATGTTGTGCCTTGCTCTACTTCTCCGCTGTAATATTCGCTATACCTGGGTCCATTGTTACTCGAAGAATCAGCTGGGCTCGTGTCGCTCCCTACTTCCGAATGGTATTTATCGGTTGGGTTCCAAATCCATAAAAATCTGGATTTGAACTCCCGCTGTCCAAACGTTGTATGTTTGGTGGAACTTCGTTCCGTGAAGAAATATTGCCATAAAATGCCCTATTTCTCCAACAAAAATGATCGTCGGAAGCACCTCCTAAATCGATGAGACATGTTACTCTTACACGAGCCTGACTGAAAGCTCTAGATTGGCCAAAGCCAAAAAAGTCTCCTCCAGAGCCGCCCCACGTTGCTTGGCGCCATGTAAGTATTCTGGCGGGCTAGGATTATAAAAATCCATTATGATCAATTTTTAACACCCCCTCACTAGCTCAATTCGGAGTATGTGGATCAATCCTGGCGGTCAAAAACCCCTCTACGAATCCTTACAGCGGACCTAGCAAGCCTTTTCCTCCGTTACCGAAATGGCCAACCGAAAAGATAATACCTTTACCACTATACTGGGCGTTCACCTTAACGCTATCAGTAATATTAATCAACCAAGAATTTATTACTTATTTTTGTGAGAGAGATATCTAAATTAACAGTTTCGCACGCGTCTAGAATATCACAAGTGCGCGTACTTTCTTAGGGGCACTGCGTTGGACTAGTGTCCGGGCCACAGAAGAAGTCCCTATGAGACCTAGTGCACCAAGTGCTCCTATCCAAAACACAAATTTACAAACGCGAATTCAATTAACAAAATGTCCCTACGACCGATTCAGTTTACCGTGTCTGGCTTACGCGAAGTCAGAAGATTCGTTTTTAGCCGCCACCTTCAGAATTAAAAGGATCACCACGTGGATTTTTTTTTTCAGCAATCCTTCGCCTGTCCGCCGTGCCTAATCCCGCCTCAACCCAGTCTCAGGCGAGGTGAAGTCCGTTAATACTTGGAAAACGGGCATAGGCTGTTCAAGGAGGGTACCTGCAATGATGCCACCGTAGTGGTGCTGGAACACGTCGAGTCGTGCTGAAAAGCACGTGGTGCGTAAAATCGCGCTGATGAGCACGGTTTCGTTGAGATTTGGACTCAGAATTCTTTCTTAATATGGCTTGTTGCCGTCGTGGTATAAATAGAATACCGTTTCCAAATTGCAGGCCGAAGATTCACTCGTGGCAAAAAACTCCTCGATGGCTATCGTATTCTAACCCAATCTTACAATTAGCGGCTCACTAATCGGAACTGCAACTGGACTTCTATGTATTCACAAGAACGTTGGTAGAGACAGGAACTATTCTCCACTCCTGAAGTCGAACTCGACTCTCAGCTGATGTACTGGTGTAGGTCACGATTACGTAACCGTACCCTGATACGCTACGTAGGCTCAACCTGTGCAACCCTTACGTAACCGTTCGTTCACCTCTGCGGTGGTCAGGACTCGTCGTACTCGGAGGGTGCAGCTCGACTACCGTTGACCTAGATCAACTAGCGCTGCGTGTAAACTGCCTGAGTGAACGGAGATGAGAACTGTGTTCCTGTAGCGTAACAACGCTCTTTTTTTAAACTTTTTTAGAACCGATCGACTGGGCTCCGCCCACCGGGTGCTAACCGGATGACGAGTTCAGATTGGTTCTGAGTTTTTAACGACTAGCTGAAGAAGGTTCTCCACACATGGAATACATAGATATTAATAATTATTCATTTTTCTTGTTTTTGACACTGAAACTAACAATATCAGTAGTCTTGGCAAGCTCAAGATCCAGGTTTTGAGTTTGTTTTTGAATGAGTTGATACCCCTGATATTTTTTATATGTTTAGGAACGAGATTATATAGTCGAGCGAGTTTCATATTGGTCACTTATTTCCTTTAATTCATGTCTATTCATATGTTGTCTTGTTGTAGTTTTGAAGAAGTAGAGTTGTCTGACGTCTAACATTAATATTCCTTCGTATAGTGAGTCGGTCGTGTAGGTTCTTTTTTCGAGGTGGATTATTTCCATTATTGATTTTTGTACTTGTTCTAGATGTTTTAACGATGTTGAGTTTGCTGCACCCCAGGCAACTATTCCGTGCGTGAGGTGGGTTTCGAACAAGGCATAGTGAAGTATACGCATCTGGTCTGTTTGTATGTATGGTCTCATGTATTTTAATCTACCATTGACGTATGAAGTTGAAGTTATGTAAAATGTTTTGGACATGTTGATACTCATAATTTGCTTTCGAACCATTTAATTATCGATTTGAAATTTTTTTAGCTTTTTGTTTCAGAGAATTCCATGATTCCGATTGATAAATATTGCAGTGTTGTAGCGAAACTGATTATATCCCCTCCTACATTCAGTGAGAAGAGATCGTATATATTCAATTCAATGCTCTGTTCACGTATGCCTTCACAGGATATGACGGCCGTCAGCCGTTATGCCTGTACATAAGCTTATTTAGTATAATAAATGTTAAACCTGTTTGAAATTGGATATTTTATTGCCTCTACTAATAAGTTTGAGTACAAACATCTATGTGCTTTCAGCCCGTCAAGGGCAAGAGAAGTCTGCCCGCCTGGCCCAGTAGGCTCCATCAATAATAAAGTGACAACTGGAAGTGTTTTATTTCCACTGAGACCGCCCGGAGTAGTGTCCTCCCCACTATAACGGAAGATGGCGCCCGAGGCAAATCCGAAATAGTGACAGGTGCCAAAGTTAGCTTGTAGAGGGAAAAGACCCTTACAAAATGAATGATTGGAGAATGAAAAAATAGTTAAAAGTGAGTCGTCGAAAAATATAAATATTCTAAGATTTAATTCACATGAGATTTTTAACTTTTTGTTGTGTGAAATGATAATAATGATATTTTATTGTCCAACAGGTAACACCCAATTACAGTACATAATTAAATACATCAGTACTGTTAGGTAGTACATAATTTACAACTATAAACATGACATGATTTAATATTAATGTGGATTACACTGGTGAGACAAAAATGATTTAGTTATATTAGAAACTATTATTGGTAAAAATGGAAACATTGATGATAATAACAGTTTTTAATAATAAAAAACATATTTATACAGTATCGGAAACAATTTATCTGGGGTATAGACAGAAATCTACACGAGCAAAAGGAACGCAATGATATGATAATACCACATAAACAAGAAAGATGCACTGCTGTGCGCCCCTCCTGTTACCCCACCCGACACATCAACTGACCACGTGGCAATGCGACATAGCGCACAGCGACTCGATTCATTCTTGCCGAGCCGTGGTTGCGAAAACAAAAGACCGTGACACATGCCACCTATTTACACAACCGCAGAGAAAGTACAGATCGTTAAGTGGTACTTTGGGGGTAATTCTGTACAAGAAACTAGAAATATATTCATGGTGGCTTTCGCAGATAGACCTGTATCTACGGAAGCGATACAATTAATAATAAATTTGAGAATTTCGGGTGTGTGGCAGCACATTGCAAAAAATGTTGTCCCACAAATTCAACACCGCATCCTAGACAAATACCCGAGGAACGGGAAATAAGAGAAACACAAGTATGTGCATTGGCAGAAACGACACCTTGTTCGAGTAGACAGATCGCCGACGAAGTAAATTTGAATGAAAGAACTGTAAGGAATATTTGAAGAGCAACAGTTATCATTGTTTCAAAGTCAAGACCACACAAGAACTTTTGCCTGGAACCATTTCAGACTATGGAGTTTTGTGAAACGATGGTCGAAAAATGCAATAGGGCATTTCGTGTGAATGATGACTTTCTAAAGAAGGTGTTATTTACCGATGAATCGTCCTTCTCAATTCAACGAAAACACAACCCATCCGTAGTACGTTATTGGTCTCGTAAAAATAAACATTTGAGTATTGCTGTGAGGACACAGTACCCAAGAAGATTAAATGTGTGGATGGGACTTTTAGGTGATCACGTCATAGGCCCATTTCTCATAGAAGGGAATTTAAATGTAGCAAAATATTCGCAACTTTTGCAAAATCAAATTATTCCTGCAGTTCGTGCTCTTCCGATTGACTTTAACGACGTGTGGTTTTAACAAGATGGTTGTCCGGCCCACAATGCAGGCATGGTGGTTACATTTTCGAATCAATTATTTCCCGATCGGTTTATTTGTACGCGAGGTATAATCAACTGGCCACCTAGATCACCAGATGTAGCACCTCTCGATTTTTATTCCTGGGGCATGCTGAAATATGAGGTATATCGGCATGAGTTCGAACGTGCCACCAATTTAGATGAACTGAGGGCATAAATTATTCAGTTGTGTGCTCAGGTAACACCAGTTACCCTTGCGGCTACCAGAACAGAATTGTACAATAGATTCGGCTATTGGTTGGCCCAAAATAGTGGTTTGTTCGAATATTTAATGAAATAATTCCGTACACGAAATATTTAGTTTGGTTTGTCTTTTCTTGTAAATATTTTTTTCTCCCCATTCAAGAAATAATTGTTTTCCTGGTAGAAATAAGTTTTTTGTTTTTATTCTCACAGAAATATTGTTTGCTTTTGTTTATGTTTGGAAATTTTATTTTGTTTCCGCGGCCACCAGAGCACCAAAGATATTTTGATCTACATGTCGTCCGACAGATTAAATTGAATCAATGATTCAGTTTAATTTGTTCAAATTATCTGATGTGGAATTATCGTAAAAAATTCTTCTTCATTGCAGCGCACACATTCTCCCGACTGCTGCTGGTATAATACTGACGTCCTAAGCTAACCACCCTGACGCCCTTCCTCGAGCGAGTCGAGGAGAAATTGTAATGCTCTCTCAACATATAGCAAGCTATTCTTTACGCTCTCATGGAACCACCATACCCAAGATAAATACTTTCCGATACTGTATATGATATATATATATATATATATATATATATATATATATATATACATATATATATATATAAAGCAGATCAAATATAGTCACTTCCATATTTCCATTGCTACTTCTTTCATGTGCTTCACGGAAGAGATATTAATATCGCAGAAACTGCATATTGAGTTGTAGTTATCGCACATATATTCAATCGGAGAATGCAAGATTGAGTTTGTTCGTGCTGTGGGGCAGTAAAAAGTGAGATTCAGCCGTGACTGAATCCTTGGTAGTCTGAAGTTCAACTCCGATAGGTGCAAACTGCAGTCAATTTGGCCGTGCAGCACTTTATGTAGAAAAATTATTGAAACACAATTTTTCCTTCTTTCAATGGTTAAATGGGTTATCATGGTCAGCACCTCTAGGTGGATAGATACCACAATTTTGAGGAACATGAATTTCAAGAACTTTCTTTGTACCTTCTCAATTGTGTACCCATGACAAAAGTAGTAGGGCTCTAAATAATTGGGCAGTATTCTAGCTTGGATCTGACATATAAGAAGTACAATATTTTCAGAGCATTAACGTTAACGTTTTGGCAGTTCCTTATGATAAATCCTTACATTTTATTTGCTCCAGTAGCTTTTTCATTTATATGATTAGCAAAAGTCATTTTGGAGTCAAAGAATACACCAAATCTTTGGTCTTTCACAACGAGTAAGTAAACTGCTCGGATGTTGAATGGATGTTCAATATATGTATGTTTTCTAGTATATGACGCATTTACCGATATTCAGATGTAGGTTATTAGTTTCGCACCAAGCCTGCACATTATCTATGTTTTTCTGAAGTTGTATGCAATCATCCACATTTTGGATAGAATTCAGTATTTTCAGATCATCAGCGAAAAAAAGCTTCATAGAATGTGTTTGTGTGCTTATATCATTGATGATATTGAGAACAACAATTTTCCCAAGTTCGATCCTTGTAGTACACCAGACGTAGCGATTATTGTGTTCGACTTTATCCATTGTAATGGACTATTTGGTTTCGGTTAAAAAGGTATGATTAAAAAAACCTATTAGTTTTCAGTAGATATGCTACAAGGCTACGGAGCCACCCTCGAGTGGGCTAGAACCCCTGCATGGTTTTGGGGGATGCACCAGGTTTTGGGGACCGCCACTGGTTTGGCGGCCACTACTGGGTTGAGATCGTCGGTGAGGATGAGGTGGTTATAGGCGATTCGTTGTAGGAGGGGTTTAGGTAAAAATGGCGGTTGTAGGTGGGTCTATGTGGGCAGGGAAAAAATCAGTGGTGATAGCCGTCAACCGCTATCCAATAGCAGAGCAGCAGTAGCAGCCATCTTGAAATGGAAGTGGGTGGGGTCACTCAGTCCGTTAGCCACATTTGTCAACCACCATCCAATAGCTGCATTCGTCAACCGCATTGGTCGGTCGTCAACCAATAGCTTTTTTGTTCAATCCAGGAAGTGAACGGCGGCCATTTTGGAAAGTGGCAGGAGTCACCAGTGTTTAGGAAATCCCTCGATGAAACGGCCATGACACAACCAACAAGTCGATGCAAATCTGAGCACCCGTTTCAACACAGCAGTATCGTTATCAGTTGTTTATTTAGCTACCGGATATCGGCAACTTTTGAAAGAGTGTGTGCATTGCGGTTTGTTTACATTAACTCAGATAAGGATGCAGGTGTTCATCTCGATCTGTGAGAATTCGCACTAAACAAGCAATTTTCAGATATAATGAAGTCGAAATTCTAAGAATCAGATCGTTCGATCCGTGGGAGAGTTTTGTATGTTCAAGGCCAAATTATTGCATCATATTATGCCAGTTTTGAGAATTTTGTCGAGTCATCAGTTTCCGAATTGCGCAGTAGAGAACAGGTGTACGTGACCGATCTCCACCGTCAGGTTCATTCTTCAAGTGTCCTCTGAACTGTAAACATCGTTTTGTTCAGTGATCTCTCTCGCTCTCTGAGTTTGTGTGTTTGTGTGTTCATCTTCAAACCAAACATCTAAAAAACGTATGTTTATTTTATTGTTTTACTTTTTTTTTTCAAAAATCTGTTTTTTTAAAACATTTTTTTCGTATGTCAAAAGGACGCTTGGAGTTTTGTTTCAAACATCCCTTTATATATCGAGGGTATGGATTTGTTTACGGGGGATTTTTTTATCTCAACTTTTTTTTTCAAATTGGTGGTATTTTTTTTCACGTTTTATTTTTTCAAAAACCACTTTTTTTCTTTAAAATTTTTTAAGGGATTGTTTATTTATTATAGATGAATCTTGAAGAAATAAACGCTGTTGCGGGCAGTAGCTACAGGGAAACGTGGCCCTATCAATATTGCCACTAAACAAGCCTATGCTAATCGACAAATTGAGAGTGGTTAAAACGAAGTACGGAGACACAATAGTAGCCGATTTGGAAACCAAATCACTCTTCCTACCTAGGAGGGTTCTCGAGGTGTTACAGCCGAAAATTGACGAGTTGAAACCCCGAGACTATTCAATAATCGTGAAGCCATCCACGAATTTATCCACAACTAAGTTCATCCATTCATCATCATAAAAAACTAAGACCATCCACCCCGACGGCAACACTGGCTGTATTCGGTCTCATCAAATCAAGGTGAGAGAGAGAGATAAATATATTTGTATTTTGTTTGTAAAAAAGCATTAATTTTTCTCTTTTCTTAAATAACCATGAATTCTCAGCAAATTGCCGCTCTCAGCAATGAAATGATTGTTAAATACAGGGAGGCTCAAAAACTTCTCGAACAAAATTCCAGTCCAATGGAACGCGAAACTTGGCTAAAACATTCAACATGTGGTATTCGGCTTGTACAAAGGCATCAAAATTTCTGCCAACAGTTCCATTGGAATTTGAGAAAATTGGAAACTAATTTGGGACATTTGAAAACATGTCGTAATTCATTAAAATTCAGGGGTGGAGGGTCAGGGGTTGGGTGCTAGAAAAAATCTGAAAAACCGAGTCATTGTGGAAGATTTAAATTCGACGTTCCGGGGACGAGTTCGTACAGGGGTAATCATAAATTTGACACATAAAGATACCATTACATTTTTCAAAGACGCATTCAGCCTTTCCAAACGTAGAATCAAAACATGTTAAAAAATTTCCCATGCTAAGGTTATACTTGTTTTGGCGGGAATTCGTCAAAATGTCTTGGATGAGGAAAAACTCGATTTGAAGTATCTCAATACTAAAAACCAAGTGTTAATAGTGAAACAGATTTACAGGGGTGGATCGAGGAATATGTTGTAGATGAATTGGGCAATAAATTTGAGGAATTTTGCGGGAAAGAAAGCGGGTGGGCATTACAAAAAATTTGAAAATTTGTAAGTGAATATTATTCAATCAGGTTTGGGCAAAGGGGGTTCATCTTTCATCGATCTTCCACAAACCATTGCTAGAGAACAGGCTTGTATTAACGTGCGTAATACCGATGACAATCATTGTTTCGGATGGGCGGACGTGTCCGCTCTGTATCCTTTACCACACGGACATCATCCAGATAGACAATCGAAATACCCTCATTGGTCGACCGTACTGAATATGGAGGGGTTGGAATTTCCCATAACTCTCGGTCAAAATTCAAAATTTGGAAAACTGAACGGTATTTCGGTAAACGTATATATTTTGGAGTTGGTCAAATCATCAGCGAATAACGATGACGGACATACATTTTTCACAACTTTACCAAAGAGACTTACAAAAGAAAAATTAGCTCGATATATCAACCTACTCATGATTCCATATAAATATTCGGTTAAATTAAATGATCACGAGGCACCGCCGGAAATTGACGAGGACGCTGACGACGAATAGACAGTCATCAAATTCCATTATTGTTGGATTGAAGATCTTTCTCGATTGGTTGGTTCACAAATCAGTAAAAAAAAAACAAGAAATATATTTGTGATAGATGTTCAGATTATTTTCGTAGTCAGGAAAAATTAGACAGTCATACTGTTGACTGCCAAAAAGCTAATCACTACAAAATTTCCTCCCCAAAATATGACCATGACGAGTTCAAAGATTATGTTCACAAAGAAATAGTGCCATTTGTGATATATGCCAAATTCGTGGAAGGGAATATTTTGAAAATCGTTTCCTATGTCTGTCAATCCCATTAGGATGGCGGCGGATTCAACTTGTCATATTTGTGAAAAACCTTTTCCAAAAAGATCGAATGATTGTAGCCAACCATAATCATTTTGCAGGTGAGTTTAGAGGATGGGCACATCAAAACCCATGTAGCCTCAACTATAAAAAATTCTTCGTGCTTTCCCATTGTGTTCCATCATCTTAGCGGTAGATGCCATTACATTATTCGAATATCAAAGGTAAACTCCTTTCAATAAACAAGGAAAAATATATATCTTTCACACAATATGATGAACAGACAGACACTAAATTCCGTTTTATCGATTTTTTCCGATTCATAGGCGCAAGCCTGGACGCGTTGGTGCGGACGCTCAGAGTGGAAGATCTCTGTAATACGAAGAGCGAATTTCAAAATTTGAACGATGATCAATTTTCACTAATCACGCACAAAGGGTATTCCCCTACAATTCGTGGATTCCATGGAGAAATTAGAGATGACAGCGTTGCCAGATATCGATAAATTCCACAATCAACTGAATGATTATGAAATGATTACCAACATGCCCAGAAGGTGTGGCAATCGTTAGATTTGGTAACACTGGGTAACTACTCTGACTTATACATGAAAACCGATATTTTATTGCTATGTGACGTCTTTGAGAATTTCCGGCAATTGAGTCATGCCACTTATGGACTCGATCCCGCTTGGTACTATACCATGCCTGGCTATTCGTGGGCATGCATGTTGAAGTATAATAAATGCAAGTTGGAGATTATCAAAGATGTCGAAATGCTTTTGTTTGTAGAAAAAGGAATTCGGGGCGGTATAAGTCAGTGTTGTAACCGATTCTCTCAAGCTAATAATGAATATATGGGGAAGAGGTATTATCGTCAACAACCCTCCAAATATTTTTCATACTTGGATATGAATAATCTCTATGGATGGGCATGAGGGAGTATTTGCCCCCTGGAGGGTTCAAATGGATCGATGATTTCGATAATTTGAACGTTCTGGAGGTGTCGGATACTTCGGACATCGGCTACATCTTGGAAGTCAACCTGGAATACCCCGAAAATATTAATGATGATCACAAAGATTCTCCACTTTGTGCGGAACATCGAACTCCTCTAGGTTGAAAATTACCTGAATTAATGACCACCCTGTACAACAAGAAAAACTATGTCGTACATTACCGTGTATTGAAATACGCGTTGGAAAACGGTCTTATTCTCAGAAAAATTCAAGAGTGTTGAGTTAAACAATCGGCATGGCTGCAGCCCTACATTGAATCAAATACAAAATTAGGCCAAGCAACAACCACTTCGGCAAAAATAAATACAAATTGGCCATAAACAGTATTTTGGGAAAGACGATGGACAACATCAAGAAGCACAGAGTGGTAAAAATGGTTAATAAATGGAAGGGTAGATATGGGGCGAAAAATCTGATAAGTAACCCGAACTCGAAGACAGAGCTTGGGAACGAGTTAAAGCCAGAGATTCTGATTTTGGAGAACGTGCGAACGCTCTTCTGTCACCGGAGCCATGCAAGTCAAGATAAATCTTGGTATGGGCATGCGCAGTAAGGCCTCATTCGAACAACATCTTATCGAAAAAATCGCCAGGTCCCTGAAACCGTCTCCTCACATTGAAACGGGCCGCATCCAATGCCCTGAAAGCGGCTCAAGTGGCCATCAAGGAATTGGGTGGAAGACGACGAGTCAAAGTACCTCGCATATTACATTTTGAATCAACCTGTGATACAGATATTCGCCGGTCTCAGTGCTCTAGGTGTACTGAGCGGCGGAGCATCAGCCATTTCCAAAGCGGTCGTGGATGCTAAGAATGCCCAGAAGAAACTGGAAGAGGATAAACGTCATTACAAGGCCATGGAATCCATAGGCAAGGGGTTGTACGTGAGGAAGGATGCCAAAGGTGGTTATGGACTCTTCTTGAAAAAATAAAAAAACTCCCAATAAAGCTATCCGATAGAGCGCTGTACGACATCGATCTCGAGCGATATGCCAAACAATTGTAAATCCCGCACTTTTGCGGCGTGTTCATGCGCGACACCCTGCCATCTAGCGGTCCTCGAAAGAACGAATGTGCCATCCTCAACATGGATTTGTCACGAAACAGCAGCACTCATTGGATAGCTTATATAAAAACCAACGGCAAAGTAGAGTATTTCGATTCGTTTGGGAATTTGGAACCGATGCTGGAATTGGTCAGATATCTAGATGGTGGTGGCAGCGGCAAAGTCAGGATTTTCTACAACAAACATCAATATCAGACTTCTAATGAAATAAATTGCGGCATTTCTGTTTTAAATTTCTAACGTCTGAATGAACAATGTATGATTGAGAGGTATTTAAATGCTGTCAGAGCGGCAGTGGTATCATTCGTCATCATATCGCTGCTGCTGAATGTAAACAGTCACAATCACGTGTTCTCCTTTTGCCCGCGCACCCCTATCGAATCGAATGCGAAAAAACAATATGTGTTGGCGCTTAGATCTTTTCACTCGTACCGAACATTGAAAAGGGTCGAAAATTCCGCTATTACGATGGACCTAACGTGTTGCGTACCATTGAATTTCCGCGGAGGTGTTATGAAATTGCCGATATTGGGACGTTTATACAGAAAGAGATGGCGCTACCTGTGGAAGACCACGAAGCCGCCTTCTCTCTCAAACCCAACAATCATACGTTGAAGTGCGAGATCTTCAGTAAATACTTTGCCATTTCATTCGTGGAGACGAATAGCATAGGCGTTACATTGGGATTTTCTTCGAGGGTGCTTCAAACCGAACGAAATGCATGTTTCCGATCCACCTGTAAACATTATGAAGGTGTCGACATTACGTTTCGAGTGCAGTATTATTTGGAAGCCTTCGATGGTGACACGCCTGCGCACACGATCTATGAATTTTCCATAGCTTCCGATCCCGGTTACGCGATAGACGTTAAACCTTCGAATTTACTCTATCTACCTGTCATACCGCAACGTGAAATCCACAACATAAACGTTTTTTTATTTATTATTTTCGGAGGTGGAGGAAATCCATTACGGACAGAGTGTGGGACTCCCTGACACAGGTTCACCCACTTGAGCCTTCCGGCCCATTGTATCTTTCCATGTCGTATCCATGGTTCCCGATTAAGTACCGCTTTGAGTTTCCTTCTAGCGACCACATGTACTGCCGTGGCCACCTTGCGGTGCTGGAGGTTCATCTGGTAGGTCCCTGTCGTTTTGCACCCTGAAGTGAGTCCTGTCCGATCTGAAGAACGGGCCAGAAACTTCCCTCATTCCTATGAAGCCGAGAGCCAAGTTAGTCAATTCCTGATGCCAGAGCTGTTAGCAAGTCGCGCTGACAATACACATATGACGTCCATGCGCGGCCGGGGCCCGTTCACCCCATACCACGTGAAGGTGAGGTTGGACTTTAAGGAGCTGGGCTAGTAAACGTTTAGAGGAGTTGCGTATATTATTGAACTGTTGAAAGTCAAAAAAGTTGGAAAAATTATTTGTCAGTGATGTTTTGTTACCATAATTGGAGTTGTTTATGAAGTGTGGATATTGAAATCGCCTAAAACTACAATTTTTCTTGAATATTTCGTGAATTTGTTCAAACATTTAGAAAAACTGTTCGTATTGATCTAAAGTAGTAGACGGTGGAATGTATGTAACAAACAAGGTAGTAGGAAAGGTGTATGAACATATGCATCCTGATATATCTATTGATGGCAGATTGTCTTTGAATGAGTCTAGGTTGATTTTTTCAGTGTTCAAAACTCTTCACATCAAATTCTTCTTCCGAAACACGGGCGTAGAATTTTGGGACTTTGCCTCGCATACCTCTCACGTTTTGGTAGTTACACGAGAATGAATGGGTGAAGTGGGGCTGATTTAGTGTTGGACACAATTTTTGGTATTCCTTGAATGTATTTGATTCTGTAGTTTGTGTCACCTTTGTTGTGACGGTCCGCCAGTTCAGTTTTCACAAGCTTGTACTGATCCAGTTGCCGACGTGTTCGATGTCCTCCTAAATTCATCAGAGTTTCTCAAATTTCTTGAATTTCCGATTATTTGATGAGTATCATATTCGTTTTGTAAAATGACCTTGATTGGGTGATTTCTACTGTTGATGAACCTACTCAATCTGATGATGTCCGTGCATTGGAACTGAGGCCGGGTTGTATGGCTTGAACTACATTTATTGCTGCTATTTTATCGAAATTCTTCCGAGCCTCCTGTGGTTGACTTTGAACCTGTTCATTTATACCAAAAATAATCGAGTAACTTTTTCGTTTATTTCTCTCATTCACTTCTACAATTTCTTCGGAAGAAGAGTGATTTTTAGCAAGTTTCCAAACATTGGGAAAAGTTGCTGTATTTAACGGTAAGTTGAAGATGAAACAGCGGAGCAGCTATAACTGAGCTACAGTCTTTCACTATGAAGGATGGTATAGAGTCGAAACCAGAAGTAAATTTATTCTTGAGTTTTTTTTTTTCGCTTCTCTGATTTTATCCTCAGAAATGTTTTTGATGTTGGTAGTTTCCCTATTATTCGCCGATTCTGAACGATCGTTGGGAATTGAGTTGCTAGGAAGATACACGCTGCTTAAAATCTCAGCAAATGCATTTACTATATCTTGAGGGCTCTCTAGTTCTTGATTATCGTAATCCATTTTACCAAGAATTCTTGACTTGTGCTTTTTTAAATGAATGTAATTCCAGAAAAAATTTTGGATTATTGTGAATTGATGATTGTACAATTATTAAGTACATTTGATAGGATTGCTTATTGAGTTTTTACGATGGAACGCAAGTTTCTGTAGCGATTCAAATAAATATTGATTTAGTTTTTTTATATTTCTTAAAGGTATTTGATTTTTCACGAATATTTTGATAATTCGGCAGAGTACCATATCGGGTATTTGTGGTTAATTTTTGTATAATGGTATGTGTGTATCAAAAATGGAATATATTGTTTCATATAATTTACCAACTGCGAGGTTCACGTCTGTGTAATTATTCAAAAACGACCAGTCACATTTTTGAAAAGCCAAGTACAATGACGGATAAT
>JAFIRS010000364.1:600000-791559 GCA_018342105.1 Gonioctena quinquepunctata | reverse complement strand
TTTATAAATTCTTGAGAGTTACCACAAAAGTGTCATTCTAAGGATAACAAGGTATTTTTTTGTTCTTGTCTTATCTTATGTATAATATCATTTATGAATATAATTTTCTTTGATTCCCGGTGCCTTTTTATTGATATAGAGTTCAGGCGAACGGTATATACTTCCCAATAAACAACCTGTGTTCCCTGGGTGTTAGAAAGAAGGTAATGGATACAGCCGCTCGTGTCCGTTAACTTCAGTGCAAATAAATTCTTTTATAACTTGCTGCTAATACCCAACAAAATTGTAGTCTTTCGAGCAACTTTTCAACAAAGGACTAATCGAGTATAGGTTTTATATACTCGAAGCGTCCTTAGCGTCTTAGGCTAATTATACGGAATAACGAGTTGCTCCAAACCAGTGGCGTTACCAGAGGGTTAATCTTTGGATAACGAAACACCGGCCTGAACGTCGTTTAGCCGGGGTGGAGATAATGAGTATTCCTAAATAATAGTGTGGGATGTAACAATAGTCCATCCAATATCAATTGCAGAAGCTGTTTCTATAGAGAGCAAATAAAAACTCACTTCGCTAACACGAGCGTATATGCGAAGAAACGGAACGAAAAATAATCTCTACTACTTGTACACCGTCGGCACAAAGAGCCCGGTGGTCAACTTGGACTTGAGTGACTGCTGTCTGTTCTACAACCGATTCGTCTGGGCCAATCAATGCTGGCAGGTGTGTCTATACGATGGGAGGTCATAAATCACGCGTTATATTTGTGTTTTAATAGCTCTGAAAGATTAAAAACCAGTAGCGTCTGTGGTCTTGGTGTGTGCCGATCGAAATACGTTTTAGGATATTAAAATATCTAAATAAAATTAGTTATCTCCGCCACTGCTGCTCACAGGATTTCGCCGCAAGACTTCTTTATGCTTCTGCAATTGATATTGGGAAAACTATATCTACGCCGCGTGAAAACGGAGCTCGGGCTGCTCTCCCCACCACCTGACCACGCTCTTGCAAGAATACCTTCACTTCAAAGGGCTAGGATTTCATTCATATTGAATCAATTGTACAGTTATCAACTGAATCATTGAATATAGGTATTCATTGAAAATCTGTCAAAAACTTAACTCCTAATGTTAAATAACAGATATATGTATTGAATGAATGTGATTTTTTGTGGAGGAACAACGCTTCTTGACCTGGTTTTTTGAGTAACCTTCCACAGTCTGAAAATGAAAATGTAATCAGGAAAATAGAGATATGATTAAAAAAAAGATTTTACCTTGGCTCTTTTTGCTTATAGAAGATTTTTTTAATAAGCCTTTTTGTTAGATTTTCATAAAAGCCTTTATCTTAGAAACCAATAAAAGTATTCCATTTGTTTATAGGCAAAAAACACCATTTTCCACAATTTTTTTTTAAATAACATATTTTTTCGACTTTCTCTGAAGTTCAACTTTTCAATAATCCATTCCACTCTGTTAAACATCTCTAGATCCATTATCTTGCCTATGACTAGTGTTATCAAACGATTCTTCAAAAGTGGGGATAAACTTCAAATTTCGAATTAGAGACCCATATCCCTAATGTCAAACATCGCAAATATTTTTGAAAAAATTATAAAAGAAAGAATTACACATTCCATGAACAAACATGGTATTCTTTCGAAAAAACAGTATGGGTTTAAGGAGGGGAGAGGGGAGAAGCATTATTTGTATTAACATCTCATATTTACAAATCACTTGATATGTCTAAGCCGTCACTTTGTATCTGTGTCGATCTATCCAAAGCTTTTGATACTGTATCCCACAAAAGACTTCTAGAAAAACTGGAGAATATTGGTATACTGGGTAAGCCGTATGCTCACATACGGTATCGAAGGATGGAGAGGAGTTAACGAATCACACTTGAATTGCTCGAACATTATGAAAAACACTTCGTTGTTTTTCGCGATTTTGAGTATGAAGCCGATGGCTGCCATGGTAGCAAACTTCATATTCGGATTCAGCACCCCAAAAAACATAAAGATCCGTTGAGAAAAAAGTTCCGCAGTTTTTTCCTGAAAACGGCCTTTTGATACCTTATATTATTGGACTAAGATCATTCCGATCTACAGTTATAAGAATGGTAATGCGTGAGCGATTTGTGGGGGAAGCGATTTTTTAATAAAAATCTGACTAGGCCACTGGATTTGTATATTATATTCCCTTAAAATCATGTATTTATGTGTAGGTTATAAGAGTATTCGGAAAGAACAGAAAATTTGAAATTCATTTTCAAGTTATACAGTAGTACATTCTTCCATAGCCGATAAAAACGAAATGAACAGATACAAGTTTAAAAGTATTTAATCAACAATAAAACGTCATTAAGCAAAAACTGAAACTAAAATAAACATTACTGTAAAATTAAATATATGAATTTTTGTGGCTTCTACCAAACCTCCATTTAGTTCAACACATTTATTGTATCTCTTCCGAATATTTTTTACACTATTTCTTATTTGTTGAGGTGTAATTTCGGCACAAATCCAGTGGCGTAGTCAGATTTTTATAACAAAATTGTTTCAACCTCAAATCGCTCACATTACCATACTTTCAGGAGTTATAACTGTAGAACGGAATGAGCTATTGACTTCGAATTTTCACTGTACAAGTTCACTGGTGATCTACTTTGTATCGGCAGTGTTACCAGATTCTTAATAAATCTATAATCTAAATAAAAATTATAATCAAATACTTTGTTTCCAAAATGAAAGTTGTTGTAACTTCGTTGTTAACCAATATTTTTTCATGAAATTTTGATGGTTTTTATTCATAGCGACTACAAATCCAGTGGTGTAGTCAAATTTGAAAAC
This sequence comes from Gonioctena quinquepunctata, assembly GCA_018342105.1. Taxonomy (NCBI): domain Eukaryota; kingdom Metazoa; phylum Arthropoda; class Insecta; order Coleoptera; family Chrysomelidae; genus Gonioctena; species Gonioctena quinquepunctata. The sequence goes on along the minus strand of JAFIRS010000364.1, from coordinate 788,711 downwards.
AAAGATTGCCTAATAAACTTTTGCCGTTTTTTACAAAGGAAAAAACCATAGAGTGCCTTGGAAATGAAACTAAAGTTATGAAAATTTGTGTCAAAATACAGTTTCTGATGCTTAATATTAAAATTTTGAGATTGATTGAAAAATGCGTATTCTACAGGGGTGGTTCAATTTTAAATGGGTCATACTGTATATACGACAGTACCATCATTCTGGTTTAAATTTCCCCCATTATAAAGCGTCTTATACCCTGGCAAATTAAATGTACTGTGATCTTATATCTTTCTTGTTCCTGTGAGAACGATACAAGTCAAACTGTGAGAGGATTTTGAATTCCAATACTTCTCATGTTATTATGTACTAGTTTGAAGTTGCAGGTTTGTTGGTTGAATTTTAGAACCTCATTTGTTCGAGATACTGTTTCTAAGGTAAAAGTATCTATTTTCGTCAGTTCATAGTCTCGAATATAAGGATCCATTGTTTTTTTTCTGTTCTTTTCTATACATCTAAGTTTTGAAAGTTCGTGTAGACCTAAATTAAATCATTAGGACAAATCGAAATAAAACAAGGGAATACAGTTTATAAAAACCCTTTACTATAGATCTGCCAGAGACCAAGTTATGTTGATGTGCCACCCCCACACATGATATATCAAAGGCGAATTATAATCGTTCAAGTATACATGTAGTGCATTTTGAAAGACCCATACATAATTATTTTCTCTTTTTTTTCGAAGAAGTCTTCCACACCATCCCTCATAATATACAATTTTTTCTGTCAAAGGAAAGGATTAAGATCGTTAGGAGTGGAATTACCGCTAAGGAAGCAATATGATAATGTCATAAAGTAAATAATTATAAAGTCACCGCTGTAAGCGATATATGATAGCTTGAAAAATAATGAAGTTCCTTGAAATTCATCGGCGAGGGTGAAAAATTTAATATGACATCAAAGAGAATATATTATGTGTCATAACGAAGCAGTTTTAAATCTGTTCCAGGGAGATGAATCTCCGTATGCTCGTTATTTTTCGCTATTTCTGCCTGATCGTTTATCGAATCTGAGGAATAATGATTACGGATATAGGTAATGAGTGTTTTCGATTCTGATTCGTTTGCTTTCTGAACAGATAGACTCGATTTGATCGATTCAATTGAATTTAATTATATTGTCCTTTGTTCAGATTTGATGGAGTTGGTCCCATTTTGATGGATAGTAATAAAATGGGTGTTTAAAACAACTTCGAGGGTGAAAAGAAAAGAGTTTCCATGAACATGGTCTTGTTTAGTTGTAAGGTTAAACTACCTCAACGTTTTGGTTTGTTGTTCTTGACATCTTGCCCAGAGATTATAGAAAATTTCAGATTCTCAAACAACAAAGGTACTTTTGAGTCAAATCGATAGTAGTAACCGTTTTTAAGAAAATTTGTCAAGAGTTATATGCTAGGGATTTTATCAACAGTAAAAACACAAGAGCTTTTTTTTTATCGGATAAATTTTTGTTGGCAACGGAATAATTTTGCCAATCAGTAATTTTACGAGAAAAACTGACATGTTAGTTTTTCGAGCAAATTACTGATGGAAAAATTTTGAGTTAAAAAGAAATTTACCCTTAAAAGAAAAGCTCGAGTGTTTTTTGGCAAGATAAATTAACGACCGAATATATGAATGAACAACAACAATAATTATCTTTATTGATGCAATTAAATTATTGCTTTTTCTGTATTTTTTGTTATTTGTTGAGTCGAAACTTCCCCAAAACGACTCATGTTGTAATGTTTCAGTATCAATTATCAACAATACTTAAATAACTGACAGGGCAGACATTACGTGAGCACACTAGATGTAGACGCTTAAGAGGAACAGGCGTTTTTATCGGTGATAAAAAACGATGCACCTTTTTTATCGCTGTCAAAATGACAAAACAGTCATCTTTAAATGACACATTTTATATAGGAGTTAATTTATCGAGGGTAATATCATAAGTGCTAGAGATTTTATAGCTCATAACTTGGTCAAATTTTCAAGAAAGCATTTTTTGCCTGGAAATTCTACCGAGTGCAATTGCGGTCTTATTATCTGATTAAACCACGGAAGCGAAGCTTGAGTAGTTTGATCTTTGATAATGAGGTCGTTAATTGCACGAGTTAAATTTCCTAGAGGCAATGCTTGGAGAAAAATAAAAAAAAAGGTGTTTAAATCCTCTAGCACTGAGGATATTTGATGAGAATATTTCCTGAATCACATTTAAAACTGGATAAAATTACCAGAATTCATGTTATATTTTAATTTTCAACGGGAAAAGTTACAATTCCTTTCGATCCAAAATCGAGGGAATGGTATCCGAATAATTACCGTTTCTGAATGCTTCGTTACAGATTCATTTATTCACAATGATAATTTACTGCTCTCAAACCTGAAATATACAGGGTGAGTCAGGATAAGACCGACAAACTCCGACTACAGATTCCTCACCTCATTTCGAGGTTTATTTTTATTTAGCGTATATGGCTTAACATCACAGTGTAATAATATAATATGCCATAATAAAGAACAACCAATAAACGAAAACAAAAAGAGAAAAACATATTATATACGATTACATATAAGGACATATCAGGCACTAAGTTGTATTTCGAGGTGAAAAGTTGCTATCAAGGTATGTCCTAAAATGCACCCCCTCTGAGATACAGGGTGTCGAAAGTACGAAAAAAATTAAGATTTGATTTGTTTTCTCCAAAATTCCCGAAGGAAAAAATTTTAAACTTGGTGAACTAATCAAGGTTTATTAATTTGAAATGACGATGGTATGTGGTCATATGTTCCTTCATATTTTCTTGGGACAAGTGAATGGACAAATGAGCTCGGCTCATCGATACTCAACCTAAAAGTTATAACATTCCATGTGCCTAAAAGTGGATGTTTCTGAGATAATTGAGAAAAACTGAAGATATGTCCTTAGTAGAGACATAATTTTCTATGTGCAATAATCGCATGATGCTAATTTCTTACAACATATCGGAATATGTGTCAACCTCCTCCATTTTTTAATGTTGGGAGAATCGAAAACATATTACGGGTGAGTCAGAATGAGACCGATAATTCCATTTTTTCATTCATCATATTATTTGATCGAATCGATGTATTGGATATTCGATATGTTACCATACTTTCTTGCATATGATTGTTTTGACAGATCAGCTGACAAACAAACCCAACCTCAAATTCATAATACTCCAATTAGATAGGAATGAAGGTGTACATAATTTTTGCGAAAACATGAAGATAAGTTCTCTAAATTTGTTGAAGTTTATGATGGAATATCATTATCAAAGCCATTTCTGATTGAATTATCTAGGAAAATATTATCCAATCAACATGTTTTTGATAAAGAAAAACAATTATTGTGTATTAATATCTACTTAAATGATTTCTTTCTATTCGTGATGACTAGTTGCAAAGTCGAGCCTTCCATGCTAGTTTGTGGTAGGCTGTTCAGTACACCACTGATCAACGCATAAAACATTCACGAAATTTTGAACTAAAAAGAAACGTAGCCTTTTCTCATTGTTCCCGGTAGGAACACACTGATATATCGATACTCACATTGACATAATTGACAGTAACCCAAAACAGTTAGTATTATTGTCAGGTCATCTGTCATCATTTCAGTCAGTGAACATCGTTTCAAAATGGATTATTCATTTGAAGAATATACAGCATTCGTTTATGGTGAAACAGGGGGAAATGCCAAACCGCTGCTGAATTATATCAACGTAATATCCAAACAGACATCATCCACATTTCACTACTTTTATAGCTGTGCATCGACGTTTGAAGGAAACGGGGTCCTTTAAATTCAATAAACACCGTTGTGGTGCGAATAGAACGAGAAGCTATTTTGTATAGGTTACAAGTGTCACAATCAACAGTAAGTCGGGTAGCACGTGAACAACTATTGTACCCATTTCGCCTACAGAAAGTGCTGGCCCTAGATGCTGGTGATTATGGCCCTCGAAGATTTTTTTGTGAATGGTTTTTGAGGATGTTTGGAGGATCAAACGACTTTCCTATATATGTTCTATTCACAGATGAGGCATGTTTCACAAAAGAAGGATATTCCAATAGTAGAAACAGCCATTTATGAGATGAACAAAATTCGCATGGCATGTTGAAAGGGCTACCAACGAAAGTTTTCAGTGAATATTTGGGTAGGAATGATCGAAAATCTTATCGTTGGACCATATCTTCTTCCTGCCCGTTTGAATGGACAGAATTACCGAGTGTTTCTTGAACATGTTTCACCTGGGCTACTAGAAGACGTACCTCTATTGGTGTGGTATCAATATGACGGAGCATCGGACCATTTCCAACGAATCGTTGTCAATTTCTTGATCAAACATTCCATGATCGGTGGATAGGTAAACTCGGTCCCATACATTGGCCTGCACGTTCTCCGGATTTAACTTCACTGGACTTTTTTTGTGAGGATACCTTAAATCCCTAGTGTATGAAACACCTGTAGAATCTGTGGAAGATTTAACGGCAAGAATTTTAGCAGCATGTACGTTAATACAGGACACACCAGGAATATTCCAAAGCGTGCGACCGATCAAACATCCATGACGGTGGATTGGTAGACCGGTCCCATACATTGGCCTGCACGTTCTCCGGATTTAACTTCACTAGACTTTTTTTGTGGGGATACCTTGAATCCCTAGTGTATGAAACACCTGTAGAATCTGTGGAAGATTTAACGGCAAGAATTTTAGCAGCATGTACGTTAATACAGGACACACCAGGAATATTCCAAAGCGTGCGACAGTCGATGATACGGACATGCCAATTGTGTATTGAACAAAATGGTGGTCCTTTTGAACATTTGCTCCAATGCCTTGTTTGTTTCTATGTTGTTTACCCACTAAACCGTTTCTATCATTTAAGTAGATATTAATACACAATAATTGTTTTTCTTCATCAAAAACATGTTGATTGGATAATATTTTCCTAGATAATTCAATCAGAAATGGCTTTGATAATGATACTACAACATAAACTTCAACAAATTGAGAGTAGGTACTTATCTTCAGTTTTTGCAAGAATTATTTCAGACCTTATTATAACTTCTTCTTCTTATCTAAGCGGAGTATCATGAATTTGAGGTTGGGTTTGTTTGTCAGTTGTCAATCACATGCAAGAAAGTATACATATCAGTGATTCCGCGACATCGATTCGATCAAATAATATGATGAATGAAAAAAATGAGTTATCGGTCTCATTCTGACTCACCCGTACTATGTTTCCGATTCTCCCAACATTAAAAAATGTTCAGGAGGTTGACACATTATGCATTATGCGATTATTGCACATAGGAAATTATGTCTCTACTAAGGACATATCTTCAGTTTTCTCAATTATCTCAGAAAACTCCACTATTAGGCACATGGAATGTTATGACCTTTAGGTTGAGTATCGATCAGCCGAACTGATGTCGAACGCTAATTTGTCTATTCACTTGTCCCAAGAAAATATGAAGAAACATATGACCACATACCATCGTAACTACGCCACTAGTTTAAAAATATAACTTCAAATTAGCACGTTGATAAACCTTGATTAGTGTTCCAAGTTTCAAACTTTTTCCTTCAGATCAGATCAAGCTGAATCCCACTAAAACGGAGGTCGTTAACTTCACAAGGAATCGAACTAACGTGAAGATCCTCGGGAAGTTAAAGGTTGAAAACAACCAAGTGATAGAGGGGCCCTCCGTGAGATACCTGGGGGTGGAATTGGACAGTCGGATGTACTTGCATAAACACATTTCGCTAGCGTTACAGAGGGGAGCGGCGGCAATCAGCCGCACGTATCCCCTCATTGCACGTAATTCGAAACTGTCGCAGGACAACAAACTGCGAATTTATAAACGAATAATTAGGCCGGCAATGACATACGCCTGTCCAATCTTTTGCAGTCTCCCTAAAACTCAGATATCGAGGCTGCAAAATAAAGCACTTCGTATTGCTACTAATAGCAATAGGTACATCAGATTGGGTGCGCTGCGTGAGCTACCAAAAATAGACACAATAGAGGAATTTATCTACAAAGTATCAGACAAGTTCTACCGTTACCATCTCCCTAAGAGTCCGCTCACGGCAGAGATAACAAACATCAGAGCGAACCAACCCAGGAAACATGGGGTTATCTTTTCAAAACTTGCGCTGTACAACGAGGTATAGAGTTGGCAGGAAATTCTCAGAGCCCCAAGGGGCGAACCCTAGACAATGGTACTAAATAGTACTAAATAGCAACAATTCTCCAAAGCTGTATTTTTTCTAAATTTTTCCAGTGGCGGGTAACGCCATAACCTAATAAAAGAGACACGATGAAATAAAAATGCATTTTCGAATATCAAATGAGAAAAAATGTCGAAGGCGCATAAACATAAGTGGGAGGCGCCCAATAACTAAACTTACTTTAAATGAGCAAGACTAGTATATCAAAGAGCCAAACTGCCAACACCAGCAGGGGCTGTCCCTTCGCCCCCTCGGGAGGGCAAGTGGGCAGCCTGATAGTCCCCATACAAAAGCCGAAACTCCTTTCCCTCCCCCCATCCCTCTAGGAGGAGACCCAGAAAGAAGTGATGTATTGTAAAAATGTATATAGTAGTTAAGTTCAATATGTAAATTGTATATAGTATAATAAATTTTAGATTGATTGATTGATGAGTAGAAGAAAATCGCTGTGTTAACAATTAAGACATCAGCAGTTACTGTGTGTTTGAAGGTTGTAGACGATGTGGTAACTTGATTACTCTCGTTTCGGACGTCCCTCGTCTTAATGGATTTGGAAGGTTTTCACGACGTTTCGAATGCTTATATCTGCAATCGTCTTCAGGTGAATACTGACAAGTTTAGGTGCTACTTACCAATTTATATGACTGCCGGTGCAATGATGCGTGTAACCCCGCCATGTGCAGTGGTGCGTGTAATTTCGCGCGGTGTGGTGGTGCGTGAAGTTTCGCGCCTCTGCAGCCCGCCAGAAAGAGCAAGCAGTGGTTTCCATATGTTCTTGATCTCAACGCTTGGTTGACTAAAGGCGTTATTGGCTTCGATGTAGACGGCCTCTTTGAACTTTCGTTTAAACCAATGCTCCTCTCTATGTAGAACACTTGCGTCGTCCCATAGAACTCGATGGTGCTCAGTCCAGGCGTGGTCAGCAATTCCCGATTTCGACGTTTCTCCACGTTGAGTCCATTTCTTGTGCTCATCCAATCTTACCGATAACGGCCTGTTTGTCTCTCCAATGTAGGAATCTCCGCATTCACATGGAACTTCATAAATGCAATTCTTACTGATTTCATTTTTGTTGTCAGGTTTGGTCTTGGTCAGGAAACTCCGTAAAGAACTACCGGATTGAAAGCAGCTCTTGATGTTGAACTTGTTTCCAATCCTTCTGATCTTTTCGGAGACACCTCCGATGTACGGAAGGCAGATCACTGTGCTTTATTGTTGCTCTTCAGATGTCTTCGTTCTCTGGAGTTGTTTCAATACTTCTCCTAGGAGTTTCTTGGGATATCCATTCCGGTGAAGGTCCTCTCTGATGTGGTCTAATTCGGCATCTAGTGACTCCTCGTCGTTGTATATGTGCGTCGCTCTCTCTACCAATGTTCTCACGATCCCTCTCTTTGTCGAACTCGGATGGTTGGAGCTGTAACTGAGGTACTGCCCTGTGTGTGTTTTCTTTCTGTAGACAGAGGTGCGGATTTCATTGCCTATTCTCTCAACGTTCACATCGAGAAAGGGTAAGGCACTGTTGGTTTCCATTTCCATCGTGAATTTGATCGAATCCCTGATCCTGTTAATTCTTGAGAAGAAATCCTGGAGATGTTTATCTCCGTGATTCCATATAATGAAGGTGGCATCCACGTACCTCAACCACAGCTTTGGTTTGTATTCTGCCTCCCGTATAGCCAATTCTTCGAACCACTCCATGTATATGTTGGTGATGATTGGAGAAAGAAAGATCCCATCGGGAGTCCGTCGACTTGAGAGAAGAATCGGTCCTTTTCCTGGAAATATGAGTTCTGTAGGCAGCACTGCAGTAATTCCAATATTGCTTGGGTAGGAAGGTCAGTCCTTTCGTGCAGCTGGTTATCCTCTTCGAGTTTCCTTTTGATGATACTAAGAGATTCCTCTATAGGTACGTGGATGACAGGATTTCTTCCAAGAATATGGTCTAATCTCTAATGTCTAGCACGTCTCTGGTTACGATGCTAACGATACTCATGTGTCCTGTCCCAACGTTTATGTTGCCCAGTGTGTTTCTCAGACTGAAGGCACCTAGCCTTGCCTCTTTCCGTATCACCAAGTGAAGGGGAAGCAGTCCCAGCAGTGTCTCCATGGCTGCAGTGGGCGTTGATTTGATTGCCCCTGTAAGGCTTACACAGGCACCTTGCCCAGTTTAGCTTTGGCACTCCTTTGCAGTGTCATTGTCCACCACATCAGGGAGATATACATTATGGCTGGTTTCACCACCATGTTGTACAGCCAGTGTGCCATGAGTGGTTTTAGCCCCCATTTCTTACCAAAAGAATGCCATGTGGTCTCCGCTTTTCTGGTCACTTTTGGCAGATGTTGGTTCCAGGTCAGTTTCGACTCCAGTATCACCCCGAAATATTTGACCTCTCCCTTGCTCTATAATGTTTCTCCTCGAAGTTTTATAGGTCCTAGCCCCTCTAATTTGCGACTCCGAGTAAATGTTACTATGGTGGCCTTTCTAGGGTTGAGTTTAGGGCCTCTTGCATGCGATCCCTAACCATGGTGTTGAAGAAATTTTGGAGAAAACAAATTAAATCTTAATTTTCTCGTTCTTTCGAGGGAATGCATTTTAGGACCTTCCTTGATAGCAACTTTTCACCTCGAAATGAGGTGAGGAATTTGTAGACGGAGTTTGTCCGTCTTATTCTGACCATGTATATACATTTTTCACTAGCCGATCCACTATGTTTGTATCTGGAACAGATTGAAAAAAAACTCCTTGGCATGGAATCAAACCCAAGGCCAATCGCGTGATGGACTATCGCACTAACCCAAGCCTAAGAGAACTTATATTGTTATACTGAAATTGACGCAATTAGCCTTACTTAAAAAACTGGGGCTTTTAACATGCTGGAAAAGGTATATTTGAATTCAAATATTAAATCACTGTATGTAGTAAGTCCAAAATCCCTTATTCTATCAATTTTGCATTTCCTATTTCCCTATATAGGAATTGAATGCGTTGACATTCAATTCTGACAGTACCAAGTGTAGTTTTATCGAATCTATTGGTGGTTTTATCAGTATAAAACCAGCGAGAAGACGTTTTATCACTATAAATCTGATCTGATTGGTTCTCTGTTTGAAATTTCAGCCACTTGATTGGCTCAAATATACTGATGGAAATAGTCGCCTAATTTTTTATTTTATTTTCGAGAAAGCATTTTGCCTGGAAATTTTACTGAGTGCGCGATTTGCGATCTCATTATCTGATTAAACCACCAGCGGTTCTACAAGCGATCAAATGGGTCACTACCTTTTCTTGCACTGAAGTCACAATAAGGTTTCGAGCTTTCAGATCATTTTCGTCCCATTTCCTCTTTTTTCATCACATCTTGTTGAGGATCAGACATTCTCAATGACGTTGTAGACTCCAGAAGATTTCAGAATAATAACTAATTGGAACTTCCATGCTGCATAATTGAATCCATTTTCATCAAGGGTTATCATTCTTCCATATTCAACTGTGTTCATTAGTCGTTGTTTTTTTTTAATTACCTCCAGTATAACAACACGTCGTATTTTCCACCAGGACCGACCTTCGTGGTATTCCAGAAGTATTTAACTTTTTATATTCAAACAATTTCCCCAACTCAGTATTGTACTGGGCCCATAACCTGTTCTTTTACAGTGTTTTGGGTGAATAATTCGAGTGAAAAGTAACAACTTTTAGGAAAACCTGCAGCAAAGTGGAATGTCACCGATTTTGACGAAATTTTCAAAAATGCTTCAGAATGCGCTAAACTTCGTTGGACAACAAAAATTTCCATGGCATGTAGGTATCAATGAGCAGTTGTATTTGAAAAGGATTATTTCGCAATTATTCACGAATATCAGTTGTCATTATGAGTAATGTTAAAATGCAATGTTGCCGAATGTAAAAAATGTCCGATAGACATAAAGAGTTAACATTAATTCAATTTAATTATTTATTGTGATAACCAAAATTATGTGAATTAATTGTTATATTTAATAATTGGAAGTTGAAAATGTACTTTTTTTAACCTTTCTGGGGCCATAATTCCGAAAATAACTGTTTGCGCGTAAATATTTTGGGTAAATATCCGGTAAAAACACTCCTCTCCGAAAATAGTTGAAAGACTTTTCTTACTTGTTTTTGCCCTCTTAACAATAATCCGAAAGAACGCGCTGCTCTCTTCCCTTTCCGAGTTAGAGAGCTTTTTTTGATCCAGAACATGTATTATTTGAGCTCCGTTGCGCAAATATCACTCACAATGCCTTCTTTTCACCAGCATTAACTACGACTACCAAATCACTCATTTTTGGCACAATTTCACCTAAAATATAGCGAAATCCTGTCAATGTCTTAGGTAGAAGAAGGGAACATAACCTAACCTGATTTGGCTAACCTTGCTATCCAAGTTGATGGCCAGCCAATCAATTTTTTCAAAACACGCTTCACTTCGCTCACGGGCACTTTGGTCGCGGTGATTTATCTCGTTTTTAACGAATTATTATTTGGGCACAATAGTGACAAATCAGTTGCGAGATGCAAGTACACTGAATTAGGTTTCAATAGGTGCAGAGATTTCAACAAATGCGTTATAAGTTCAGTGTGGCTCGGTCCGCTCTTAAAATCCAGTCAATGTCTTACGTAAAAGAAGGGAACACAACCTAACCTAACTTGGCTAACCTTGCTGTCCAAGTTGATGGCCAGCCAATCAACTTTTTCAGAACACGCTTCGCTTCGCTCGCATGCACTTCGGTTCGCTCGCGGGCACTTCGGTAGCGGTGATATTTCCCGTTTTTTACGAATAATTATTTGGCACAATAGTGACAGACAGTCGCGTGATGCAAGTACATTGAATTAGGTTTCAATGAGAGCAGACATTTCAGCAAATGTGTTATAAGTAATGGTAAAAATGAAGTTTAGAAGTCTTCGGCGTGTCTTGGTCCGCTCTTAAATCCAATCAATGTCTCACGTAAAAGAAGGAAACACAACCTAACCTAACTTGGCTAACCTTGCTATCCGAGTTGATGGCCAGCCAATCAACTTTATCAGAACACGCTTCGCTTCGCTCGCGGGCACTTCGGTAGCGGTGATTTTTCTCGTTTTTTACGAATAATTATTTGGCACAATAGTGACAGTCAGTCGCGAGATGCAAGTACACTGAATTAGGTTTCAATGGGAGCAGACATTTCAGCAAATGTGTTATAAGTAATGGTAAAAATGAAGTTTAGGGACATTTCGCTAAAAATCACCAAAATCGAGGATGTTTTTACGTTGTAAAAAGAAAGAGGCATTGTGAGTGATTTTTACGCGGGAAAACGTGCTTGAAAAAAAGCTCTCTAATTCAGAAAGGGTACGAGAGCCCTGCGTTTTTCTTCCGGATTCATGTCCAGGGGGTAAAAACACGCAAGAAAAGTCTTTCAGCTATTTTCGGAAAGCAGGAGTGCTCTCACCGGATATATAAAGGTTTATCAAGAATTGAATAATTGGCAACAATGTAGAAAACAGATGCCAAGATTATTGTTCTCTCTCTGACAGATGAGATGTATAAGGTGAAATGTCAAACGATTTTTAATTTTCTGAAAGTAAACTAACTATTATCCTAAACCCGATTTTTTGTATACATTGCATTGAAGAAGGTATCGAATAGAAAATAAGGGTTCAGTACAGTGAGTTGCAGAAAAAATAAAGAAATTAAACCGTTCCAAGTAAGTGGAAAATGTGATTGAAAATATACCTTTTTGAATCTTACAAGGGCCATAATTCCTAAAATAACCGTTTCCGTGGAAAAATTTCGATGGGTCTACTTTTATTATCGTGTTCTAAAGCATCTGTGGCAAAATCGGTGATATTTCACTTTGCCGCAGGTTTACCCAGCTTTTATTGTAATTGAATTAACTTGACATGTATATCTTCAAGTCAAAAAATAACAACTTACATTCATCTTTTTATGCACGACCGGGCGTAAAGTAGCACTTTAGCGCCCGTATTTGCGAGCGCCCAGATTTGCGGGCGCCCGGTGGGCGATAAAATCGTTGAACAGGCGCTAAAGTGAAGTTTAATCTCATATCGATAGAAATCTATATTCCGATGGATCATATAATCAAACCCAAAACATTATTAACAATAATATAACGAAAACAATGAACATAAATTAATTTAAAAAATGAATTATAACTTAATATTGACAATACAATTAGAACAGTTATTTATGGAAATATTTGGATTTGTTGTTTTCTGTTGTTGCAGATAGTTACTGATTTCAACTGATTCCTCATTACTAGAAGTCTGAAGAGAATGCATGTTATTATCTGGTGTTTCAGAGTAGTGAGCAATATTTTCAGATTGTCTGCAATGACTAGTAGAAGGCTCATCATTTTCTACAATTTTCTTAGCAATCTTCAGCTTATTTGTAACTGAAATTTCAATATAACCTTCCGCAGCAGTCGTCGACTTCCACCCAGCATGTCTTTTAATGTTGATTATATCCTCGCCTGCATCTGCTAACATAGTTGCTGAGGAACGTCTGAAGCAGTGACCAGTATATTCTTTCGCATTAGAAATACCTAGGTAAGTGGCTATTCTGAATGGTATTTGACCGGATGTATTTTTTCCGATAACCTGTCTCGTACACTTGCCATTTTTATAATATAAAAAAAACCGCTTTTGATCATTCTGATCTCGCAAGGAAGAATATTTTCTGTAAATATCCGAATAACTTGGCGATTTCTGTTCTTTATCGATTACAGTAAATACTCGATCTATCTTCGTTTTGGTTTCTCGTATAGTTATGAGTAAGAATGTTTCGAAATCTTGAATGTCGTCCACTGTGATATTTGCCAATTCTTCGCGGCGACATGCTCCACAAATACCGAAAATCAGTGCTACCTAGAATAAATTCTCAGATTAACATACTGAACATTGAGAAAACATAAAATTAGAACTTACTTTCATCAGAAGATACAAATCGTCGTCTGGTGCTTCCCTCAAAAATAACTCGATTTCTTCTCTGCTTAGAATCTTCGATTTCTTTGGTTTATAACCATCAAATTTTCGTTTAAAAAAAGCTATCAATCTTGCGTATCTACTGATATTTATATTATCATGTACATTTAAAGTAGCTTTCAGCATGGAATAATATGACCACATGGTAGAGGGCTTACATTATTTAGATTTTTCCAGAAAATAGGCAAGAAGTACAGTCTCTGTGTATTTCTTATTTTTTACATTTTTCCCGTTGCACCACCTCACGAATTCTTCATACACCTTGTCGTATATTTCCTTGGATTTACTTGGCAATAAACTCAATTTCGCATCCTCAGCTGCTTTACTTATTTCTGGTGGAGTACAATTCACACTTTCTTCGTCGCTTGAATCCATTTCAAAATCAGTAATAAATTATCTGTGATCACAAAAATTGACAGCAAATATGGCTACTAGCCTATATAATCTTATTTCGAAAAATTGACTGAGTTGCCATGGTAACATTCATTCCATCACTTCTTGATTTATTCTGTTTCCGATATGATATGAATATACATCCTCACGGCAGCCTTGATGTATTTTTATCATGTTTTAGATATAAAGAGGTATCTACATGACATCAAATATACCGGTCGTGCATAAAATGTTGTATGTATTTCGGGCGTAATTTGCTTTTATGGACCTAGGCGTGTTAATAGCCCTCGCTATCGCTCGGGCTATTACTTACACGCTGCGGTCCATAAAAGCCTATTTTACGCCCTTGATACATAAATAACTATTTATAACAACTGACCCAGGGAGTTCAATGATTATATCGATCTAAAAATAAATATTAAAACAAATATTTCATTTCAACAATTCGCCTATGGCGATTGTGTGTTATTAATTAAATGAAAAAAAAACTGTTGTGAGCACCAGTGAAATGATCAGCAAATTGCTATAAATTAGAGAAGTTGTGCCATCAAAAATCGAGCGACGGCATCGCGTTGCACAGCAGGGATCTTCTACGACGTGCGCCGAGACGCTGGTGTCGTCCGCGTTTTGTATCGTATCAATGCATCGACATCGAAGCTCGCCCCATTTTTCGTCTATTAACTTTGTTACGTTGTTAGTTGTTAGTTAGTTGCTCGCAAATTATCGCTCGACATCACGTACTCTCTCACCGCACTTTCGTGGGGTTTGTGCCGTGAGGGTGGAGGCGATTTTGTCGTAGCTAATGATCGGATGAGGCGATGAGGGAAGTTATTTTTTCCCAGTTTTCTCTAGTGAAACGGATAACCGTTAAATACTGGGAGTTTTAATATCTTTCGAAAAATTCCACACATCACTTAATTCTACAAGCTTCTACTTTCCTATGATAATAATAAATCGTCTTCATTCATACACCAATGAGTAGTAAAATCTGTGAGGCATTCAATATTCACTTTGTAAATATCGGAAATAAATTATCATCTGCTATTCCCAAAACGTTTGAACCTGTTAATGATATATCAAGTGTTCCATCCATGTTCCTAAAACCCATCATGAAATCGAAGGAGTCATTGAAAATTTTGATCCAAAAGAAGCTTATGGTTATGATAAAATTAGTGTAAGAATTGTTAAAGCAGTCAAATTCGAAATATCACCAATTTTATTCTTTATCATCTCAAAATCATTTGAAAAAGGTATAGTACCAAATGATATGGAAATTGCGAGTGTGTCACCAATTTACAAAAGTGGTAAAATAAATGATTCAAATAATTATGGGCCAATTTCTATTATTCCAATTTTTTCCAAAATTTAAGAAAGACTGATACATGTAAGACTTTTTGATTATCTTGAAAATAATAATCTACTATACGAAGGTCAATATGGTTTTCGCAAATACAGGGACACAGAGGTGGCAACGATGGATGTTATTACCGAAATTCAAATTCAAATTGATAATAATAAAAAATGTAGTATGTTATCCTTGGACTTGTGTAAAGCCTTTAATACTGTTGATCATGAAATTCTACTAAAAAAATTATTTAACATTGGAATCAGAGGAAATTATTTGTATAATAGAAAACAGTATGTTCAAATGGAAAATCATCAGAGTTCTTTAAAAAATATAAAGTGTGGAGTACCACAAGGTTCCATTCTTGGTCCTGTACTATTCTTAATATATATATAAATATATATATATATATATATATATATATATATATAAACAATCTTTCAAAATTAAAATTAGAAGGAAGAATGAAATTATTTGCTGATGACACAATAATGTACTTTTCGGACGATTATAAAAAAATACAAAACTACATGAATAATGATATAAAAAAAAATTCATTTGGCTACAGCAACATAAATTGACCATTAATTTCAATAAATCTCCCTACATGAATGTTTCTAAAAGAACAATTGACACTCCCACCAGTTCCATTCATTTCGAAAAAAATATCATAAATTACACTGAATCAACAAAATTTTTAGGACTTTATATCGATGAAAAATAATCATGGAATAAGCTTATCGAAAAAATTCGGAAGAAAATATCACCTCTTATAGGCATTCTTTATAGAATAAGAAATTATATACCACTAAATTTTTTTAAAAACACCTATTTTAGTTTAATTTATTTACACTTGCAGTATCTCATTTCTATATGGGGAACTGCAAATAATTCCATTTTAAAACCATTAAAATCTTTACAAAATAAATCAATAAAATGTATATATAAATTACCACATCTGGAAGCATCAATAAATTTGTATGAACCAAAAAAGCTTTTAAATTTAAATTCTCTCTACAAACTCAAAATATGTTGTTTCATTCATTTTGTCGTAAATAAAATAAAAAAACATCTAATATAAGTTTCACTGAAATGGACAAAATTCATAATTATGCCACTAGGCAAACACATTTTTTATCCATTAGTAATGTTGAATCCGAAATTGGAAAGAAATGTATTTACCATAATGGAATAATCATTAATAATTCAATTCCTAAAACAAAAAAAAAAAATAATGGCGAAATTCAAAATCGAACTGAAATATACACTTCAATCAACTGGATAAAAATTTATAATTATGTTTTTTTTTATTTACACATTAAAATAATTAAAAATGTTTATTTGGTTACACCTTAGTATATATACTTTCTTGAACTATTGTTAATCCACAATTCGTTTTTGACTACTTCCATGATGTATATGTATATTTTTTGATCTTATAACTAGTTTAGTCCCTAACCATAAACATGTAATGTTTCTTGGGACAATAAAGTTATTATTATAAAGAAGGTGAATAAAATCGCAAAGATTATTAAGTATTTTTACTCAGCTTTTATTGCACCAAAAATAGTTATTTATTATACAAGGGAAAAAAGTATTAGATCTTAGCTGACATCAAATATTTTTCCCGTGTATACAATTTTTTTCTGTGACGATTTGATATTGGAAAAACATATTATTACAATATATTAATGTCTGAAAATTATCGATGTGAAATTTGAATTCTTAAACTGGTAGGCTGTTGTACTTAAAGCGACAATTAGACCTGCGTTACTATGGAAACCTTTAAAGTAATGAAATATGTGTCATTTTAATTCTGTGATTTGATTTAAAAATTGCGCACTTAGTGGTTGTTTAGTTATTTTGAATAATACAAAGTTAAAAAATGTCTGATTCCGAGTTTTCTCTGACTCCACCGGAGTTAGTAGATGTAGCGATAGTAGTGTTACAAAAATTATTGCCAGCTAAATCGCGGAAAATTTACGAAACCGCGTATTCAAGATTTATGGCACTTAAGGGTATGCAACAACTATACACAGACAACCCAATCTTAGTGATGATGAAAAACGAACTACAATGTATCCAAGAACTCAGGAAAAAAGTTATCATGATGTGGGCCCCCTCTCATATTGGGATTGCTGGTAATGAGAGAGTTCAAAACTGGCGCAAATAAAACCATCCGTAAAACGTTCCAAAATGGAGAAAACATCAAACAAATCTCTGCCGTCTACGTATGGGCCACACAAAATTTTCGCACGACTACCTATTGTCACGTTCTGAACCAACAACATGTGAACTGTGTGATACAACAGTGTCTGTGAAACATATCCTGGAAATATGTCCCAAATTTCAAGAAGCAAGAAACAAATACCAAATATTGCAAAATCTACATGAAACTTTGGGAAGAAACTGTAACGTTATTAATCTCATGCCATTCTTAACAGATATTAATATGTTCCACTCAATCTAAATGTAATGTATTGTTGCGCTAATAACTCTAGTGGTTGATACGCTAATTCTTGAATAATAATAAAAAAGATTTATGGAATGGAAGATGAAAAAGACATGCAGTTCTTTCTCGGAGACGGTGTTAGTGGCTTATTTTCGGAACTGACACAACAACAACAAAAGCCATCAACAGTGTGATCGAATTATTCAATGATTAAAACTATAATCCAATAATAATGAAGACATTTCAAAATATTTCAAACTAATTACATTTCTGAAACAAAATAGGAAAGGTTACACGCCCAAGAAAGCTGCGATTTTTACGAGTACATAAATTAGTAATTTTTTAAATAATGCTCCCGATGAAGTTAATTTAATGGCCCAGGTTGTTGTTGTATTTGGGATTGCAGGAGCTTGTCGAATTTGTGAAATCAGCCAGGTAATATTAGATGATATTGAAGATTCGGGAACGTTATTAATTATGAAACTTAAGCAAACAAAGAATGATTCAAACAGGAGATTTGGAGGCATTGAAGAATATATCAAATTTTACCGAATGTATATAGCCCTTCGTACAGCAGCAGCAAAGGATCGCCGCCTGTTTTATGTACATCGCAATGGAAAATGTATCAATCAGGTTGTGGGTAAAAATCAGTTTGATAAGGTACCTGAAACAGTAGCTAATTTTCTTCAACTTGAAAATGCTCATATACAGGCCATTCATTTCGAAGACAGTCTGCTATACTTTTTGTTGAGTATGGGGGAGACTTGATGACACTAAAGAAAGGAAGTCATCAACGGTCGCTGAAGGGTATGTTGATGAATCGGTAGCACACAGGACAGAAATAGCTAATAAAGGGTTTAGAACGGGCGGTAGTGCGGAAATAACACCCGATTTGCGACCAGGTACATCAACGGCAGTTGTGTCCATGGCAGAAAAAAATATAATTTCAACACACGAAAATTCGACTGTTGTACCGAATAGTTCAAGGAACATGTCATTCATGCAATGCATATTTGATAATTGTACTTTTGATATAAAGAAAATGTAACTTTTGTATAATAAAATATTCTGCGATTTACCTTTACTTATGTGTATATATATCTGGGAAAAAAGTACTCACTTTTTCCCGGGCAAAAAAGGAATTTCATAAAAAGTGATATAAAAAGATAAAATGTCAAACTTTATTCCCGTCACGGAAAAAATATGTTTATTTAATCAATATACCAAAAAGATGTTTATCAATTGAAGAGTGGAAGTAACAAAGGTGCTAAGTGCCAAAAATAAAGTCTCGAGATATTCAAGAAAGAAGTGATAAAAAGGACAATATATGTTTTTTTGGTTTATTCGCATTAAAAATCGTGTTAGAGGTTAACGGAAAACCATTTCTAACATACACCAATATAAGTTATGGAACACAGCTGAAAATAAAAATAATTTCTTTAAAAAAGAATAGAAACGGGGTAAGTGCCACAAAATATTTTTTTAACAAAATAGGATCGGAACGTATTGCTGATATAATTTAGAGTTTCTTAACATTGAAAATTAGGATAAAGGCAATAGTCAAACTGATATTGTTATCAATAATAATAAAAATTACGCTTATCAATCAATATATTTCTCTATGACAAAAGAAGGTGGTGTCACAATACATGCTTTTAACAAAATAACATCACAAATCGTTGCTAATCCATTGGAATGTCTAGCAGTTCCTTGTAAAAATCTTTGTGGAGTGGATTACTCAGATAGGGCAACATAGAGCGAAGACTTTTTTTCTTGTTTTCAGATATTTTGTTTGCTGGTGGGAGTCCAAGTAGTTCAACCTTCATCAAATCGCTCATAGTTTTCCCTTTCTTCAGAATATTGGTTTCAGTATATTGTTGTATTTCAGAAAATGCAGTTTTTGTTTTTACGTTTATGGGATTATCTTTTTCAATCCGTATGATGACTGCTTTGCTGATTTTGGGCTTTTTAGTATTCAGAAGTAGGTCCGCAGGTCCTTTTATGTCCCAAAATCCAAAGTCAGTCATTTTGATCACCTCGAATGGTGGGTTGTATCTTGCTAACTGAATAACATTCACCAGATCGTCTGGTATAAAGGCTTTCATAACTCTTTTGCGTTTTTCTATTAACGCAAAATCCTGTCAGGGCATAAAACTGTGCCCGCTGGTAAGAAATTTGATCTGTATTGAATCGTAAAGACCATGAGCTACCAAGAATATTAGAACAAACAAAATATATTTGTTTTTGTTTTGTCCCCCGCAGTTGTCACACCAAAGGCTTATAGATCGTTTATCAGTAAATCCGCTATTTAACAAGCGGAGCAGACAGGAGGCAATCTCATTTGCACCACGTCCCGCCACACCTTCATGCCATAAAAACATGTAAGCGTTATTTGTGTCACCTACATGGATTCCCAAATTGTAACAGGAAAGTTGCGACAAGTAAAACATATCAGAATGTACCAGCGTGGGAACAAACATAACCTGTTCAAGGTCAATGGATAAGCAACAGACCTGACTTCCCGGAAGTACAGAATCGCATGTATCCTTTTTCAGAAGATCCCTAGCTCTCTCAGCTCTTCTTTGATGAAGTTCCAGTTCTGCTTTGGCTGCCGCACTTGTTCCGATATTTGCACGAACTTCACAATCTAGTCGATCACAGGTATGGCAAGTGTCCATTCTTGGTCGGCGAAATGAAAGTTTTGGAAAGTCCTTTTTGAAAACAGACCGGTAGAACTTGTAAGTTACTGCAGTTCCAGGATTACGTTTTTGAAAAGCCCTAAATAATCTGTTAACATTTAAATCTGGGCTTAGATATTCTTTATCAGATTTTGTTCTTGTATAATGACCAACGTCTCTTGGTATTAAATTTATATGGGTCCTTATGGCTTCTCGATCATTCTCGGAAAATTTTGACTTTTTATGACACGTTCTTTTATCAGAGTAAAACGTTTCGCCCGCTTTCTTTTTAGCGACAAGAACATCCACTTTTTTTCTTGTCACTGCAAAGGTATTTCTAAAAGTTGACTTACAAACTGCAACAAAATTTCCACTTTCTGTTGGAATGGTGTAGCCTATTGTTACCTGGCGTTTGCTGTTCACTGGATCCTCATAAGTACCATGTCTACGCCTCTTTATATGTCCTAGATGGATAAGATTCATTAGATAGGTCCCCTGGCGTTTTGGTTATAGAATTTTTCAAACAAACGTTTACGCCATGGGTATTCGAGATCCTTGCAAGACAATTTGCATTTACAGGTGATCTAAAAATGTAATATAATACGTGAATAATAATATAATTTTAAGTACATTACACAAGAACAAACCTGTTCAGGCGGCAATGCTTTCTCTGCCACATTCTTAAGTTTTCGTGTTTTATAAGCCTTGCCAGCCTCTTTCAGACACTTTTGCTCAGAGCCATAACGACCACTTCCACTTTTTCTACGTTTCTTCTGGTACAGTTCACTCATATTGTACAACAACTTCCCCAAATTGAGTAATTATTCATATATATTCACGATCAACTAACGTTTGAACAGTTACTACGCACAGGCGTAAATAATTCAACAAGACAGCTGATTCACTCTGGCACTTGCCCCCTTTGATGACAAATAACCTTTGTCGCTTACCGGTGGTTCCATCTAATTATTGTTGTAGGAAGCATAATATTACTCATGGCACTTACCGCCTTTGTCAGGTCAGAAAGCATGTCGTTCAACACCGTTCTACGGCAATATATCAATTTAGGAAATTATGGCACTTAGCACCTTTGTTACTTCCACTCTTCAATTAAAATTTTAAATTTATTCAATATGGCTATATAATATCTTAAATCCGATATAATGCGGATAAGTAAAATTGGTAAGAATGGGATGGCTGCAATGTACCGTAGTCTAGCACTTTTACCTCCAGATTGTGTCAAATCAGTAAAATGTACCTGTAACCCAGAATAAAGAAAATGATGTAATTGTAAAGAGAATAATTTAAAATAAATATAATTATGCAAACTTTGCAAAAAGAAAAATTGTTAATTTGCAACAAAAAATCTAACGTATCTCTGACAATATTAATGATTTAGAAAGCGATCGGAATGGTGACTAAGAAGGGCTTCATATCAAATGTTACAGAACGACCAGCAAAAAAATATAGACTGTTATAAAAAGATTAGTATGTACAATATCTACATACATTTTTGATAATATATTTTTATTTTGTGAGATCTGTCTTATCATTTGCTCATGAAATAATATTTAATTAATTTAGAGACATTTTAAGGAAAACTATGAAAGTTAAAATAATTTGGAATTCCAATTGACTCCGGCGTGTTCCTCTCATATTGGCACATGATAAAAAATGTGTTTGGCGCAATTAAAGCCAAAAAAAAAAAGAAAACGCATATTGGAGACCATTCGAAAAATGTAAGGAACAACTGGATTGAGACGGAATTCAGTACAAAGATCTCCATGTTCGGACCCAAAGAATTATACTGACTATCTACAAAAATCTTGAAAAGTATATCATGACCAAATCTGACTATGAAATTTCCGGAACGATAGCTCATCCCACCAGCTCAGGGCATTCAACTATTTACAGAATAGTAGAACAAGAACATGTCCTAGATTATCTCTCAAAAATAAAACGAAATATAATAAAAATTAAAAAGTTTATGAGGCCACTAGAGATTGTATTCGAAGGCAAATTTATGATCTTTATAAACCAAACGTAGTACCCACCTTGGACTCAATTAAACATGAATTATCCGACTATCTTGAATGTACCTATGAGTCACTGGAAACATTACGTAAAATCCTTTCAGATTGTGGTTTCAAAAACAGAAAAACAATCAGTGAAAACTATACCCCGGCTCGTCTTCCAAAGGCAGGATTATTGACGTCAAATAAAAGAACGTCGGGAATCTAAGAGACTTGGGTTGATAGTTCAAACCAATTCAAAAAGCTTTTGAGAAAATTTGTTTGTAACTAAATATTAGCGTGTGAGCTAGCATACTACACGCACTTCGAGCTTCAGGACGCCTACCTTTATTGGTAATATATCAACAAATATAAATTCATTTCATCTTATAAGTTGTATTGTGTCTTTTTATAAAATCTGGTGCACTAGAATTGGTTCAAATTGAAAGTGCCGCATTTTGCTTTGCACGTTCATTCCAAAAATCATCATCCCGAATGGAAACATCTGTACACAGAAATAAGACGCATACCAATCGATATCTACACTACAACTCAAACCATCATGCCAGTGTGAAAAAAGGCGTAGTTAAATGTCTGTATAATCGAGCCCAAACAGTTTGCAATTCCAACCAGAATCTACAGGAAGAAATAAACCTCATAAAATCTGTTCTTAAGGAAAATGCATATCCGGATCAGTTTGTGGAAAAAACAATCACTGACACTGGAAACAAAAATCCATCAAACAACCAATTAACACAACCAACAGGAGTACTCCCAGCACCTACACATTTCACAACCAACATAATACCTTATGTCCCCGGATTATCTGAAAAGATCAAACGAATTGGACATAGGTATGATGTGAGACCATAATTTAGAACAACAAACACACTGAGATCTATACTAACACAAACAAAACCAAAAAACGCAGAAGAAAGTACCAAAAACTGTGTTTACAACATACCTTGTACATGTGGTGATAGTTATATAGGTGAAACGTCAAGACCATTGGAAGTGCGCCAAAGTGAACATCAGAGTTACATCAGAAATCGACAAATAACCGGATCAAAAATTGCAGAACATATCCTCACATCCAATGGCGATCATACGATTGAATGGAATAGGACAAAAATCTTGATGAAAGAACCACATCAAGAGAGAAGAAAATTGAAAGAAACGGCCTGTATTCTTCTTTCCAATAACAGCTGACTTTCAACAAATTCTGTTGAAATTGATCATACATGGTTACCTCCACTCAGAGAGGAAGTGAGATATGGTAGAATGCTAATAAACTGATCTGAACAACACCCCATATATCAAATGAGCAATACGTCACTCCCAAACTTTTTTGGCAGATCTCAATTGACATCCGTTAGTTGAAAAAGCGAAAAAGACTCTGCAAGAAAAAAAAATCCAAATCATTAAAACAATTAAAGGAGATTTAGAAACGTCAATCGAAAACTTTATAGAAAAGTATCTTTGGAATTTAAAAAAAAATTTTTGATAGGCAAATTCAGAAAACGTTAAAAAGTTATTGACTAATTGAATCATTTTTCTATAGGAAATATAATTTGGTGAACGCAGTAACTTATCGGCGTGAACTAATTAGTTTGCCCTTTCTACACTTGTATAGATTTTCCTGATTATCTTTTCATTTTCAGACTGTGGAAGGTTACCCAAAAAATATGTCAAGAAACGTTGTTCCTCCACAAAAAACCACATTCATTCAATAACTATAAATAAATTATGAAACGAACTTTCACCTGAAAATAATCCTTACTAATACAAGTTTAAACAAGTATAATTATGGAGAATTGCGTAAAACGTATCTTAATTGTCATAAATTTATAAATTCTTTGAATCAAATGTAAAAAGAAAATTATTGATAAAAAATAGTTGTAATTTTATAGGAAAATATTGGGCAAGTAGTAGGGCAAGGAACTTATAAATAATACCCTTTTGAAATCAACGAATAATCCTAATCAAGTTCTCCATTGACCTTTCTGAGGAAACAAAATTACATTTGAATTATTCACAAATTAATATAGGAATTGTCATTTCTAAGTATTTTGCGTCCCGTCATCTTCTCTAAATGGTTCAATTCCTGACAAATTGGTATTTTCTAGGTGTGTCTCTACGTCATATTCACGTTCATTTTTTTCTGTATCACTATTGTCTTCACTGAATTTATAATAATTGCATCTTGAATCATATCTATTGTTGGTTCATTTGAAGTATGTTCGGCTTCAAACCGCTTGGTACGTTCAAAACGCGATTTCCACTGATAAACTAAGAAATATTAAAAAAAATAGTCACAATATTTAATAACGTAACTAAAATTGAAATCGATTTTCTTATTTGCAACATCATTCTTCATTTCCTACCCAAATTAGTTCTATTGAAATTGGTTCACACAACAAAATAGCTGTTAACACGAAAATGCACTCCTCACTGAACTAAATCATATGTCAGGATAAAAAATTGATCCATGATCAGTCCACGGGGACTGAAACTATTGTGTTACCATCCAATACATTGTTGCCTTTGAATTTGGTTGAAGAAATTGTGGATGTAGGGTCGAAATGAGAGCCGTTTTATTTTTAATTCATCCCGACGTTTCGGTTAGTTTATTCTATCATTAAAATTAACTGTACGAAGTATCCAACAAGCAATTTTATAGAAACGACAAAATAAATAAAAATTCCGTCAACACACATTTCAACCCTGCATGTATCCAATGCCGCACAAGAACTCCATTTCCTCATTGACAAGGGCCATAATCCATTAAGCACCTTATTATCGTTAATTGAACTTGGGATGTATTCAAAATATCACGGCTCTCATTTCGACCCTCTATCTTAGCCTAGTCAGGAAGTGTGTTTCCTGCGAAAAATACTTCCAAGTCACCAAAAAATATGAGCAATAGCTCTTTCGATTCGGGATACAATTCTGTGAAAGACGATTTTTTTTTGCTGATGAAAATTGAAATAGTCTTAACAAAAAAAAGGAGGTTCAGTTTATTGGGAATAACTAAAACACTATAAGCAATAGCAAAAATCGGAAAAAATATTCTTGAAGAGGAGGAAATTACCAATGAAAAAATTTCAACTTCCGGAACTCTCATCTCCATTATTTATAATTTTAATTTAACGTTGAAAATAGGGCTCGGCGCGAACGCTACGGCACGCACGCGCTGTCTCTAAAGAGAGTACACCACTTTAAATAATTTTTGTATGGATTAAATATCAATTTAAAAAGGTTTCGTAAGAAAAAACCTTTGAATTTATTTTTCAACAAGTTAGGCATTTGTCAATTAGTCCTTATTTTTCGGACCTCGGTTTTAATAAAAAACGGCATAAATGTTTAAATAATAGCTCTATAAATTTTTCGCTTCTTGGAGCCCTTCTTATACAGGGTGTTACCAAATGAGTGTGAAAGTTCTTAGGGGGTGATTCCTTGTCGAAAATCTAAGGGGGTTTTCCATGAAAACAAAAGCTCTTAGGCCTTTCCTTGAAAAGTTACACGCTTCCAAAAATGAGAAAAAAAAAGTTTTTTTTTTCTTGAAATTGCTGAAGAGTTGAAGAAATGGCATTTTGAGGGGCATGTTCTACCAATAAAAAGGCTACCTATGAATATTTTTTTTATTTTGTTGTGATCTTTTAAAGAGGGAAAACATGCAACCCATATTCCATTTTTGACCAGAACTTTTTAACGAAACTAAATTTCTCAATTAAATGATATGTGTTGAAAAGAACGATTCATTGCAAAACTTTTATTAACTCTGGTGTTGTGTCCTTAAAAGCAATAGTTTCGTAATAAAATAATAAAATACAACATTGTGCATGAACGGATCTTTTTTTTTTTTAATTGAAAAAAAAATCGCATCAACCATTTCGGTTATTAGCGAACATTATTATATACATTTTTACAGTTTGTTTCTAATGTCTATGATGTTAAGGAACGTTGTAACATTGTGGAGAATACAATTTGGACCTAGAATTGTTTCCAAAGTTCCCTGTATCTTGTTATCATTTCTCTGTGGAGTGAAGAGTCCATTCTACCAGGATATGTTTGATTGATAACTTTTCGTTACACGTTTCGCACATGGGTTCATTTTTGTTATTTAGGAGGTGGTAGTGGGTGTGAACGGATCTTCTGTAAATATAATCGAAAAATCTAGTAGGTGGCTGTCACGTTTTGTTTGCACAACTTGTCACTTCATTCGTAGTATTTTAAAATCGAAAAAATCTAGTAGGTGTGTTAGCAATTTGTCATGTACTTAATTCCGGACGATCTTCAATCATATTGAGAACCTTCCAGTGCCACCGTTCTTATTACTCGTGGACGACCACAATCAGTTGTTCGTTTTTGAAAAGTCCCTCTTTCACAGAGACGTTGGTGAAGTTGTGCAAAAATTGTGTGATGAGGTATCACGCGCTGAGAATACATATTTGCATAGAGGCGTCTAGCTTCCAAACAATTTCCATTGGCACAACCATACATAAAATGCATATCGGCCATTTCAGCGTTAGTGTAGTTATTCATATTGAAGATTCAAAAGACACAATTGAACTTTCAACTACCACATAGGAATCAAAGCGACTTGACAGCCACCCACTAGATTTTTTCGATTTTAAAATACTACGATTGAAGTCACAAGTTGTGCAAACAAAACGTGACAGCCACCTATTAGATTTTTTCGATTCCATTTACAGAAGATCCGTTCAAGCACAATGTTGTATTTTATTTTTAACCAACGAAACCAAAAACGAGGAGGTTCTCTACTCGACGCGTATATTTTTTTTTTTTTTATGTATGATCACGCACAACTTTTTACTGAGACGTCCGATTCCGATAATTTCTCAGTGGATAGGGTGTACTTCGAAGTTGGTCCCATTTGAATTTCAGAAATGAAATCCAGCCCTAAGGGTAGCTAAATGAAGGATATTGATCACTCACCCTCTGAATTCTGGTCCGTTAACCGATTCTATCAGGCATAACTTTGTACTGGGATCTTCGATTTGGATGATTCTTTTTTTATCAGATAGGGTATACCTCATAGTTGATCATATTCCAATTTGAAATGAAATGATCCACCCCTAAGGGTAGAAAAATAGAAGATGATTGATTTTTCACTTGTGAACAGTGGCACACATATGTAGTTGACATTGACAGATCCTCCTACATCCGTCACAATAATAATTACATGAAAGGATGGAATTATATACAAAGTGATGAAATCAACTAACCAGAACTTTATAATTTATATTATATAACAATAAATAGTTAAAGTAGATAATCATATTATTTAACAGTCAATAGTTGAAGTAAGCTAGGTAAATAAGTATTTTGGAGGTGATCAAAAATTAAGTAGGTAGTAATTAGTAGATTTCAGCCAACACACCACGCATATCTTTCCATAGAGTAGTCCGATTTCGATGATTATCATTTTTTTCAATGGATAGGGTGTACTTCAAAGTTGGTCCCATCTCAAATTGATAAAAAAAATGCCACCCCTACGGGTAGCAAAATGGAGGATATCGATCGTTCACGCTCTGAATTTTGACCCATTAACGATCGTTCACCCTCTGAATTTTGGTCCGTTAACCGTTTTTATCAGGCATAACTTTGTACTGGGTTATCCGATTTGGATGATTCTTTTTTAGGCACATAAAATTGAAAAATAATAACTTTTTAACAGAAAATTGAACCGACGAAATACGGAACTGAAAAGTAAAAAATAAAATAAACCTTCTTAGTCTCAATAACTAAGCTCTTAAACTAATGTAAGTAACTAATCTTGAGTCGGCGCAAAACAAACAAGCAAAAGATTTAGGTATGGCGTAAAATATGGCATCGAGTTGCGCGGTGACATTCTGATATTTTTTTCTGAAGTAATTTAATGATCTTCGTTGATTGTTCGTCTGGCGCCGACTCAAAATTAGTTACTTACATTAGTTTAGGAGCTTAGGTATTGAGACTAAGAAGGTTTATTTTATTTTTCACTTTTCAGTTCCGTATTTCGTCGGTTAAATTTTTTGTTAAAAAGTTATTATTTTTATCAGGAAACGATTGCTTTTACGGACACAATACAGGAGTTAAATAAGTTTTGCAATAAATCGTTTTTTCCACACATATTTTTGAATTGAGAAATTTTGTTTCATTAAAAAGTTCTGGTAAAAAATGGAATAGGGGTTGCATGTTTACGAAGGCGTAGAAATGCCACACTTTTTTTTATTTCACAATTCCGACTTACAAGTCGGAATTCCGACTTGTATCTCGAAATTCCGACTTGTATCTCGGAATTCCGACTTGTAAGTCGGAATTCCGACTTGTAAGTCGGAATTCCGACTTGTATCTCGGAATTCCGACTTGTATCTCGGAATTCCGACTTGTAAGTCGGAATAGCTAATAATAGAATCTCTGATATTCTCAGGTCTCCTAAAGATAACATGCCTAATGAGTCTCAAGGAATATATGAAATATTGTATTCCGAATGCCCTAGGACTTATATAGGACAAACTAACAGGCGAGTTACCAGTCGAGTTACCGACCCTGCGTGAGGCCATTGTTCAGTTTCCTAGTATTGCTCTTAGCATCGTTAACAAAGACTTGGAATAGTCTGTTTGTTAATAGGTTGTTAATTAAATGGCACATTTTCAGGCATGGTATGACTCTGAGTAATTTGTATATCAGGCCTTCCCTCCATACGGTGTCATATGCTGCAGTAAGATAAAAAAATAACTTCATTTTTATCGTGGATTTTTCGATTC
Source organism: Gonioctena quinquepunctata (assembly GCA_018342105.1). Taxonomy (NCBI): domain Eukaryota; kingdom Metazoa; phylum Arthropoda; class Insecta; order Coleoptera; family Chrysomelidae; genus Gonioctena; species Gonioctena quinquepunctata. The sequence goes on along the minus strand of JAFIRS010000364.1, from coordinate 759,769 downwards.
ACAGAAAAATCTTTCTTTCAATATTCAATTGAGAATGTTTCCCTTTTCATCAATGAACGCTACGGATGTTCTCAGTCCCCTTTCAAACCCCGCTTCGATGTGGGTTGTCAGGGATAAGACTTGGTCAGTACAGCTACTGCCACTCCTAAGCCCAGCCTGTTCTACGGGGATCAGTACATCAACTGCAGGACATATACGGTTATGGAGTAGTCTTTCTAACAGTTTATAGCAGCAGCTGAGGAGAGCTATAGGTCGGTAGCTCTCGGGTAGCTCCTGTGGTTTCCCAGGTTTTAGAATAGCAACAATCTTTGTTCTCTTAAATTCTGGTGGTAGGCTGCCTGTGTTAAGGATGTCATTGAAAAATTTCACAAGCCACAGTCGGGTTGCCCTACCACAGTTAACCAGGAATTCGGGGTAGATGCCGTCGAAGCCTGCTGCTTTCCCAATTTTTGTATCCTTGAGGCCCTATTCTAATTCCTCGGCAGAGAAGTTGTGCGAAAACTCGTGGAACGTTTGAGGTCTCTTAGGGAGTTTTGACGTCTCTTGTGTGGTTTTTATCGGTTGGTGCACGAGAAACGTCAACTATGCGGTTGGCTATTTGGTTTGGGTTTATTGAGGCATTTCCCACGACATTTCCGTTACATTCTCCAAGCTTCCGCAGTAGACCCCATGCTTTCCTACTGGAACGTGCAAAGTTCATGCGTTCCACAGCAGAAGTCCATTTGTCCATTCTGCTGGCGTCAAGGGATCTTAGTAGATGGTCAGCAGTTTCCGGGTTTCCTGAGTCCTCGAATTCCTCGTATAGAGACTGGCTTTCCTCGCTCCATCCAGGGATATACTTCTTGCGGAAACCTCGGGGGATATGTTTTTTGGCTACAGCTATCATTAGGCCTATAAATTTGTGGTAGTTTTTAGCCTTTGATTGGATGAAGCGGATGCACATATCGAGTTCCGCTGCATAGGTAGTCCATTTCGCCTTGCCGAAGTTCCATCGTGGCCTGGGAACTGAGTCGACCATTGGTATTTCGATTCCTACTGTAATCACAACGGGGCGATGCTGACTATGTGGGAAGTCCGCTAGTACAGTGCGTGAGTTAGCTAAAGGTTGTGATTGTGAATTACTTGATATAAAACAGAGATCCGGATTGTAGCCCTTACGCCACCTTCTTGAGAAAAACGTTGGCTTATCTTTGACACTGAAAACTAAATGGAGGTTGTTGGTTTCGGCCCAGTCTACAAGCTCTTCTCCATTGTCATCATTATTCTCATATCCCCATAGATTATGGTGACTATTGATATCTCCTACATAGAGGACATTCACAGGCCATAAGAAGTAAACTAAATTGCACCAAAAGAAGAAATTGAATTAGCGGTGATGCTTTCAACCGATGAGAATCCTCATCTTAGTACGAGTAACATTGCAAAAGAGCTAAATGTGAGTCACACTTCCGTGAACAGAATATTGATAAAAAAAATTCACAGATATTTTCTCCGAAATGATTCGCCAAATTTGTTGGGGAATGTACCGATTGACACCAGACAGAGGTTATATTGCCATGATAGCGCGCCTCCCCACAATCAAAATCGGATAAGAAGATTTTTAAACAGATGGCGCAGAAATAAATGGATACCAAAAAACGGACTCATTCAGTGATCAGCAAGGTCCCCAGACCTCCCTTTCCTAGATTCCTATCTCTGGGGATATGATAAAGGAGAGGTCTAACGCGAGAAACCAACGACACCAGAAGATATAAAGAATAGAATTAGAGAAATTTTTCGCTCTATTACAAGATCAACTTCAGTTGATGTCCGAAGATAGCTCAAAATGGGAGATTGTTCGAACATCTCCTGTGAATTTACGCTTTTTTAAATTATTTGAGTTTACTTTGTTACCTCTTTTGTCCAGCATTGAATAAAAAATCGTTATTGCTGTTATGATGACTTTTTCATACTTTCCTTAAGAATTAGATACATTTGGGATGGAAATTAAGTAGGCAAACACTACTTTTTCTGCAAACACATAGTGGTATTCTGGTATAGCCTTATTTATGAGCGGCTCTATTTGAAAAAACTGGGATAAAAGTGATCCCGAGTTTGGTTACCCCTGTATGGTGAAAGAGCTACTCGGCAAAATTATGAATAGGAAATGAAAATACACTATTTTCAAGAATATTGTGTGGAAAAATTCTCTTATCGCAAATTATTTATTTTTATATATTTGGTGTCGAATGAATCCATTTTGTGACAAAAATTACAACATAACCCCCATACCACCTTTTTTGAGGATATTTCATTTGAAAAAACACAACTTTGATGAGTCACACGTTTATCGAACATCCTGTATGCTGGAAGTTAGTTTTGAAACATAGCTTCCATTGCTTTCTACAACTTTTATTTGAGTAATTTTTTCTTATCTCAAATAGGGAAGCAGCTATCGTCCACCCACGTTGATACATTCTGTATATATATATATATATATATATGTATATTTATATAAATTATATATATATATATATATATATATATATATATATATATATGTTATAATAATCTCATTTGTTCAATGTTTTTTCATTGTTATGACCTCTATGTCGGAATTCCGACTTGTATCTCGGAATTCCGACTTGTATCTCGGAATTCCGACTTGTAAGTCGGAATTCCGACTTGTATGTCGGAATTCCGACTTGTATCTCGGAATTCCGACTTATAAGTCGGAATTCCGACTTGTATCTCGGAATTTCGACTTGTATGTCGGAATTCCGACTTGTATGTCGGAATTCCGACTTGTATCTCGGAATTCCGACTTGTATCTCGGAATTCCGACTTGTAAGTCGGAATTCCGACTTGTATGTCGGAATTCCGACTTGTATCTCGGAATTCCGACTTGTAAGTCGGAATTCCGACTTAAGTCGGAATTCCGACTTACAAGTCGGAATTCCGACTTGTAAGTCGGAATTGTAAAATAAAAAAAAGTGTGGCACTTCTACGCCTTCGTACATGTTCAACCCTCTTAAAAGATCACAACAAAATTAAAAAAATATTCATAGGTAGCCTTTTTATTGGTAAAATATGCTCACAAAATGCCAATTCTTCAAATGTTCAGCAATTTCAAGAAATTTTTTTTTGTTTTTTCTGATTCTTGGATGCGTGTAACTTTTCAAGGAAAGGCCTGGGAGCTTTTTTTACACGAAATACCCCCTTTAATTTTCGAAAAGTCACCCCCTAATAACTTTCGCACTTGTTTGGTAACACCCTGTATATAAACTTAACAAGATCACGTTATAGAAGTTTTTAAAAGTTGTTATTCTGTTCATTATTATTCAACAAAAACTAAAAAGTTAAAAAAAAATTGTTAATTTTTTTTTCCATATGTTTTTCTATTGCTGTTTTTGCATCGATCAAAGGCATTTAATAACATTCGAAAAACATTGTTTAGGCCATTTGTTTATAAACAAATTGATTAGTTTAATATTAAAAAAAAACAAACATTTTGTTGTCTAGAAAATATGATTGAAAAAAATGTTTATAGTAGTTTTTTTTATATTTCCATTATTTAAATAATTAGTTGAGATTTTTTTTTCTATAATAATCATGATTGACATTTTTTAATGGAATAACAAAAAATAAAAATAATTTTATGAGAAATTTAATTGTTATAAACAAATTCCAAATCTCATTATATTTTTTCCCTAAACTACTAAAACTTACAAAAACAACCATACGCAACATCTTTTTTCTACATTTTGTATAGATTTTTCAAAAAATACGGTATATAAAAGTTGCAGCAGCCACTTGATTTTTTAAGTAACAAATCGCTGTAGCTTTTGAACCATTAAAGATACAGTTGTCAACTTCATCAACATTCTCACCAAGTGTGTATCTGTCATGGTTTCCTGTTTATATGCATTTGTTTATAAAAATTCCGTTATATACTTCTTACAATGCTTATATCTTTTAAACTATGAAAGTTAGCCCTTCTGTAGTTCAGGACGATTTTGTAGGCTAGTATTTGAATTATTAAAAAATGTTGGTATCAGTCATTAACATTGATTGTTCATGAAATACACGGATTTATTTAAATAATGTCAAGTTGACATTATTGTTGTTGTTTGTATTGATGAACCCTTTTGCAATTTTTGTCAGCAAAAAAAAAAATAAAAAATCGTCTTTCTCAGAATTGCATCCCGAATCGGATGAGCTATTGCTCATATTTTTTGGAGACTTGGAACAATTTTTCGCAGGAAACTCACCCCTTGACTAGTCACTTCTGGTTGTTATGCGGTTAGAGTGATTTTCAAAGAATTGGGGTTCAACACTGCAAAAATGGCTTACTATGTACTCATAGATTCTCACTCACGCTACGGAATACCGTTTTGGGGAGCATGCAGCCCAACCTTATTTAAAAGTTTATTAACTTTACAGAAAAGGGCAATAGGTATACAGGGAACCTTAATCCAAGGGATTCCTGTAGAACCTTCTTCAAAAACCATAAAATTCTAACGGTAACTGCATTACTCATACTGGAATCCGTGTGTCTGATAAATAAACATATATTAAACTTTACTGCGTCTTCGTCCCACTATAACACCCGGAACAGCAGACACACTCTGAAACTCACAATGCCAACTAAAAACATCACCAGAGACTCCATATTTTCCATATTTTAGTGAGATCTGCCAATATAAATGACCACCAATTCAGGAAGTTAGTCAAACAATTTCTATCTGATAGACCTTTTTATACTTTGCAGGAATATTTTAACTGACTCACTCATATTTTTTATATTTATTAATCAAGGTGCATTTAAATTGTTACCTTCTATGTTTACTCTTTTATAAATTTGACTATTATACACTTTTATATATACATATATTCTTATACTCTATTTACTTTTATATCGTCCATATTAACATTGTTTGTACCGTTGCACATTTTCTATTTTTTATTATCTTTTGTCATGTATTGCATTTTTTTACTCTATATGTATTCACTAACCAAGCTTTGTCAACAAGATTCTGTCTTATGATAATAAAGCATATTTATTATTATTATTATTATTATTATTATAGTCTATCCACTATTTCTTCAACTAAATTGAAAAACTGGGTCACACAATCAAGTACTTCATTGGTACTTTCATCTCTCTGGCAGAAGTTACTGAAATTAACGTCTTTTAAAAAATTGTTACATTGCAAACTATTAAATAGGTACGTGTATTGCCCATCAACACGAAAACGATAGAATAAGCATTATTTTATGTTCGTGACAAAATATCAGGGAATACAGATTTTATAACTTGTTAGGTCGTTTAAAAGGGTCGATTGGCACAACTTGTGACACGAATGTCACCTCGTTATCTCTTCCCGAATTTCCAGAGAATATCTGGATATGGGTGTGGATCATTAAGAAGCTTGCAGAAAGAGATCTTCAAATTTTGCGGAAAAATATGGAAATATTCAAATAGACATTCAAATACTTTTTTAACGTGATAACCTTCAAGCATTTGATGAAAAAACTACAAAAATATGGGAGGTATTTCCATTATATTATTTTTTCTTAAAAAAAAAAAGTTGTTCTACCCTATGCATGTCTCCCAAAGGACCTCGCACCGCATCAATGGGAAATTGGCTTTCGGTGAATTTGCTCGAATTTTTATATATTGCAGAACTCGTGATGCTGATCAAATGTCTTCATTGCACCACCGCTCTAAATTCAACAGTTTAGATTATATAGGGTGCTAAAGATAACTTTTCCAAAATTTCAAATGGCCATTGTGAAGAGACTTTTTCGTATATATAAACCAAATCGAGTATGCATCGATTGATCATACGGCCGATCTGAATACACTATAGAAAACAACTATTCCTGTACGTACAGACGATATACAGGGTGAGTCCAAAAATAGCAAGATTTTCAGTGATATCAAAAAAATTGAGAAGTGGAATTTCATTCATTTTCAGATATTTTGTAGGATACCAATATCAATTGCGATTGATGATATTAGCATCTCTTGAATTGAACTGACTGCTTATTGATATATCCAAATGCCTGAAATTTCGGAAAAGTCGGTTACAAACTCGATCGTTCACGGTGAAAGTTCACTCTGCAGATACATAAAATATACAGGGTGGCTAAAAAATTAGTGTCCTCTACTGATTTCCTCGAAGTAGTTATGTTTGATATTGATTTTATTGAAACATTTCTACAAATATGTGTTCAACACACATCTGTTGAAAGATTTTGATGAATTTTCTATGGAATATTTTGAATGGTATGTATAAACCCATATATACTACGAGTAGTAGAACGAGAAAGGGGACTTCCACATGTCGCTGAAATTGATGGAAATAGAATCTGTTTGACATGCAACCAATCAATTATTCAAGAGATTCATCACCTTCAAGAAGACCCAGGATGTTTGAGATTGAATATGTTAACACAATCATCAAGGCACACGTGTCTCATTTGTAATGGTGTACCTGATCTTCAAAGACTCACAATAGAACGCAGAGTCAACGTGTTCATAAGTCAGAACATTATATACCAGAAAATACCCGTTCCTGTAGAATTCATCTTGACGATCGTTGGTTTTTATTTCCCATCCTACAGATAGGCTAAAGATATATCAATAGAACTTATGCTCTGAAAGGTCAGGAACTACAATCATTTTTAAACGAACTCAGAACTGCCGCTGAGCGTAAATTGGATTACGAGAAAAAAAAATCTGATAAAGAATCCAAACCATTGCTCCGCTCACAAAAGAAGAGTTTGGTGACTTATATAATAATTGTGTACCAGAGACATATTTAAAAAAAAAAAGATTTATTGGCATTCTTATGCAAACTCTGACAAGGTATTTCTGATGAATATTAAACCATCATATTCAATTATTCAAGCCGCCAGGCAACAAGTTTAGTGATAACTAAAGTGCGAGAATCTTCGATGACACGTTTCGAATCCGATAATATAGGATTTACCGCAATAGCAAGAGAACAATTTGTAGAACGACATGTTAGTGTTTTTGCGAATCAATTGTACAATCCACAACGCAATGAACCAAAAGCAATAGTTTATATAGATGGTACTTATTTGTACATCGACAAAAGTTGCAACTTCCGGGCATTACGACAATCATATTCTCAAACCAGTCCTGATTGTGGGTACTGATGCTTACATTTTGGATATTCAAGGCCTATATTTCGCAGATTCGGGAAATAATGATGCAGCATACTGCAGAATGAATTGAGTATAGATGTCAACCAAATGAGAAGATGGTTTCATCCAAGTGATATTTTTATTGTAGATAGGGGCTACCGAGATGCTCTTCCTTTTCTTCAGAATATCGGCATTCATTGTCAAATGCCTTCAGTTCTACCTGGAGGATAGATACCAACTGACGAAGCCAATAAGTCCAGAATCATAACAAAAACTAGATGATAGTTGAGGCACGCAATGGTCATTTGAAGACAATGTTCAATTTTTCTCATCACAAAATTTATACACGTCATATTAAAAATATAAAATGTTTCCTACAAATAGCAGGTGCGATAATGAATAAGAAGGTACCATCCGCTTATTCAAATGAGAGATGCCGACCTAGAATTAGCCAATATAATGTTGGTATAGGCTAATAGAGTCAACGTAGTTCAAGCCAGAGTTGAAGCAGAAAATCTATATATGAGACGTGGTCAGTGGACATTACTCAGACCGGATCATTTCAATGAATTCCCAAGATTAGATTTACAATTGGTACGAGATATAACTGTTGGCATATACCAGGTAGAATTGGCAGCATCGTATATACAAGATACTGTATATACGATGAATTTCAAATGGATGCAAATACGTATGAGTGTGGATTTTTACGAATGAGAGCTCATTCACGATTCCGTAATGCATCCAAATATCACTTATTCATAGCATTCGAAGCAAATGTAGAGGATATTGAACAAATGAATAGTGTTGAAGATGTTATATTAGGATATTATTGCACTTGTAAAACTGGAGCCAGGACCCTTGGATGTTGTGCCCATGTGGCCTGTGTTATCTGGTACTTTGGCTACGCACGTCAAGAACAGTACAGTAAGGTATCCATCAAATGCCTTTCTCATCCATATAGAGGATGCTGAACATAGAGAGGGACAAGTAAATCAGGTATTCTGACTCTATCATCCTTTTCTGTACGTTGTTCATGTCATCATTCGTTTTAGTTCATTGGTACCCTGTTATATATTGTTTTTCCGTTCAAAGAATTCCACAGTTTTGATATTGAAGTAGGGAATATAATACATAATCAAGATCAATTGACAGTTGTCCGGGGTTGAGCCCAAGGTTTCCAACAGGATGTCATCTGAACACTGAAACTTGATTAATTCTGGAATTCCTGTCGTACTTCATTAGCAACCTATACATTCCATATAGGTACGTCTTTTTAATGGAATACTAGCATATTTTGTTTTCTATTTTGTTGTAAATCAATGTTTCTGTTTTAATTATTTGCAATATTTCTCGAAATTCCTCTACTATCATTCGTGTTGTTCTACTTATCGTAGTAGATGAAGTTTTATTTACTAATAATTTTGTTTAAAATCTTTTGGCAGATATGTGTAGAACAGAATGTATTTGTGGAAATGTTTCAATAAATCAATGTCAAACAAAACTACTTCGAGGAAATTATCAGTAAAAGACACTAGTTTTTGATGCACCCTGTATATTTTATGTATCTGCAGATTGAACTTTCACCGTGAACGATCGAGATTATGAATCCACCTTAAGGATCTTAAGAAAAACAAAAAAAATTTCAATTTGAGATCTAATTTATTAGCGCGCTAACTAGTCTTGTTCGGATATGCTTCGCAACTTGAGCAGCTAGAAAAACTGACATATTGTGACCCTTGACAGCACCTAAGATCGTAACTCGAGGGTACTGTGAGATCGAATGGTTCATCGATCTCGTGCTATAGGATATTGAAATTCCACAGCAGCAAAATAGATGCGAAATGTCAAATTCTCTATTTCGTTCAATCGAGTACCAGGACCCTATGAATTCTGATAAACTCTAAATATTTGCCAGAGTCAGAAATGAAAATGCCGGTGGAAATCCTCCCGAGTACGGTAGGACTGTCAATTACATAAAATAAATGCAGTTACGACGGTCAATTAGACAACCTGCTATCGTAGTGGTAGGAGTTATTAATCTATATTCTTGGTTAAACAAAAATACCCCACGACATAAATCAATTCACAATAACAAATAATTCGTAACTTGATTTATCGTGAAAGTCACGGTACTGGGATATTTTAAATTATTTCCAAAGCCGAATCGTACTTTTCATGAAATATTTACAAGGCACGAAATAAAATCTATTAGGCATTTCGCCAACCTGATAAACTCAAACGGTTAACACAGCAGGGGGAATATACACAACAGGCAATATGGTTATTAAAGGTTTATACACAAAGTTTCACTCACTCATGCTTTACGGAAAACTATTTTCTTTGACGGTCGCGACTCCCAGAACGATTCCAATCACTTGTTCTGGAGAATAAAAACTTGTTCTCGGAACGGACGCCAAACGGGCTCGCTCCGGACGGAAAGTAAAAGAACTTGTGCTCGGCACGAAAGTAAAAGATAGTGATCCTAATTGAATGTCGGCTCTTATATCCACCGGATTTAACAGAAATAACGGACAAAAAGCGTATAAAGAAAGACCCTCTTTTTGTCTGATTAACATAAGAACTGGACCAAAAAGCAGCTTATCTTTCTGTCTCCTTATGAAAAAGCATACTACGTTTTTACTAATATGAATTTACTTTTTTCTTCCATCATAGTGAAAACAGTTATAAAAGTCTTTTAGTCTTTTTGTACGGTGCAAAAAGGCATCAGAACTTTCTTTTTGCTTAGTTTTGTGGTTCTTCCAGTAGCTTTGTCTATTTACACTTATTTTATAAACGGGAATTATTTTGTTGCCAGACCATAATTATTACTGAGACCCAAATAGGCAGGGACGTACCAAAGTTACTTCAAACTTTTGGTTAGCCGTTCATAGTAACGGAGCTTGAAAAAAAATACTTCGTTACACTTCATTGTATTAATAAATTTCGGCTTGTAAAATCTAAATCTATTTTTTCTCAAATTTCTTAATACGCTGCTTTAGCAAACAATCATTCTTATTCTAATTTGAGAAATACTGGAATATTCGTGCGCTATCACCTCTAAACAAACATTTAGTTGCACTTCCTCGGTGTTCTTCGGAGGCTTATATGGTTTTAACTTACAGTCGACTGCTGCATATTTCTTTCCGATTCTGTCAATGAGGTGTATTTTTTCGAGAGGTTTTATCGCTAAATTTTTTTTGAAATTTTCGAGAAAGCATTTTGCCCGGAAATTTTACTGAGTGCGATATGCGGTCTTATCATCTGATTAAACCACGACAGCGAAGCTTGAGTGGTTTATTCTTTGATAATGAGGCCGCAAATTGCACGTGTTGAATTTCCTAGAGGCAAAATGCTTGGGGAAAAATTTCAAAGATTTTGCGATAAAATCCTTTAGCACGAATGATATTTGATGAGAAACTGGATAAAATTACCAGAATCCATGTTATATTTGAATTTTCAACGGGGAAAATTACAACAATTCTTCTCGTTCCAAAATTGAGGAAATCGTGTGTCCGTTTCTAAACGCTTCGGTTTACAGATTCATTCATTTACAATGATCATTCACTTCTCGTGAAACCTAAAATATAACTGCCCAAAAACCTAAAATATATATAAATTTTTCACTATAAAATATGTTTGTATCTGAAACCGATTAAGATAAAAGCTCCTGGATACGGAATCGAACCCGAGCCTCCCGGGTGAGAGACGGGTGCGGTATCGACTAGTCCACGAAAATCATTGTTGATGTTATGAAAGTAACGGATTTCAATTATTCGTTGCCTTACTTGAAAATCTGAGGTTTTTAAAGTGCTGAAAAAGGTATATTTCAATTAAAATATCAAATCTCTGTAATAGTGAGTTGAATATCCCTTATTCAATCAATTTTGCATTTCCAGTTTCCCTATATAGGAATTGAATGTGTTGACATATAATTCTGACAGCCCCTAAGTGTCGTTTTATCGCAAAACATTATCGAATGTACTAGTGGTTTTATCAGTTTGAAACAACGAGAAGACGTTTTATCACCTGATTGGTTCTCTAGTTTGAATTTTTTTTGCTATTTGATTGGTTAAAAAATAATGAAGGAAATAGTCATACTAAAATAATCATGCACAAATAACATTTTAGAAATAAGAGGAACTGTGATAGAATTATATCCCAAACCAACAACAGGCAATTTGTGGAAAAAAAGAAAAAATCACCTAATAATAAATTTGGAAAAATCTGTTTGCAAGCAATTCACAGGCTTTTATCAAGGGAGGGTGACAATGAGTCTTGCAATGAACAAAGGGTACGTTGTAGTTACTGATAATAGTATTCATTTTTTAGGCATTTTACGAATGTTTCTTTGGAAGTCTGACTATGAAAAAAAGCAAACAATACGAAAGTTCTCTCAAACGTTACTATTTTGCAGCTGTTCAAATCAATATTGCCAAGGCTCTCAGATAGAGCGTTTGGGTGTGTTACCAAGAAGAAAATACTTCGAAATCCTCAAATCAAAAGTAACCAGTAATCATGATATTTCTTAGTTAATGCTAGGGTTAGTTGTTACTTACATTTCTATTCAAAAATTATTATATTATTATATTATTATATTATTATATTATTATATTATTATATTATTATATTATTATATTATTATATTATTATTTTATTATATTATTATATTATTATATTATTATATTATTATATTATTATATTATTATATTATTATATTATTATATTATTATATTATTATATTATTATATTATTATATTATTATATTATTATATTATTATATTATTATATTATTATATTATTATATTATTATATTATTATATTATCATATTATCATATTATCATATTATCATATTATCATATTATCATATTATTATATTATTATATTATTATATTATTATATTATCATATTATCATATTATCATATTATCATATTATCATATTATCATATTATCATATTATCATATTATCATATTATTATATTATTATATTATTATATTATTATATTATTATATTATTATATTATTATATTATTATATTATTATATTATTATATTATCATATTATTATATTATTATATTATCGTATTATCATATTATCATATTATTATATTATTATATTATTATATTATTATATTATTATATTATTATATTATTATATTATTATATCATTATATTATTATATTATTAAATTATTAAATCATTATATTATTATATTATTATATTATTATATTATTATATCATTATATTATTATATTATTATATCATTATATTATTATATCATTATATTATTATAGTATTATATCATTATATCATTATATTATTATATCATTATATTATTATATTATTATATTATTATATTATTATATTATTATATCATTATATTATTATATTATATTATTATATTATTATATTATTATATTATTATATTATTATATTATTATATTATTATATTATTATATTATTATATTATTATATTATTATATTATTATATTATCATATTATTATATTATTATATTATTATATTATTATATTATTATATTATCATATTATTATATTATTATATTATTATATTATTATATTATCATATTATTATATTATTATATTATTATATTATTATATTATTATATTATTATTATATTATATTATTATATTATTATATTATTATATTATTATATTATTATATTATTATATTATTATATTATTATATTATTATATTATTATATTATTATATTATTATATTATTATATTATTATATTATTATATTATTATATTATTATATTATTATATTATTATATTATTATATTATTATATTATTATATTATTATATTATTATATTATAATGATAATATTATATTAAAATTGATTTTTTTAGTAATGGACCCGTTTGAGGCTAGCTCACTCTCTAACGCACTTTCCGTCTTAGGAAACTCAAGAAAAATATACGAATATCATAGATGCTTACGTCATAAGCCTTATTTTGCTCTAAAGTGGGTTTCACATTTAATGAGTCTAAAACTATGCCTCAAGTCGACAGAATTATCGGGAAAGCATTTTTTAAATATATTTTCAAAAATGAATTATGAAGGAAAAATTACTCGCAAAGTAGAAATTTGTCAACGTCATGTGATAAAATTTATAGTGAGTTTATACAGCACGTAAAATAAAATAAGAAATAAAATAAAGTAAAATAAAAAATAATAATTTTCAGATTGTTTATAGAGCTGAGTAAAGTATGCAGAAGAAGTAAGAAGCTGTCAATCTAAATTTGGGATTTTATGTTGAGGTGACCTCAATTTCAATGATATACTTGAAAAATTGGTCCCTGTTATTGTTTATTCAATAAAAAATAACTGTTGATAACCCTAACAATATTATAAAATCTTCGTCACCTAAAGACATTATTGGCCAAAAGCGAATATTAAAAAACAATGACACTGATCACACCATTTTCCAGTTATGAAAACAAAAACATACTACTAGGACTAAATAGCTATTATATCATGTCATCTATCATCAACTTTCGTCAATTTGTCTAAATTATTCAGTATGTATCTACATGTGCCTAACAACTAGTCAAAGTAAAATAAAATAAAAGATAAAAGTTAACCATCTTTTAAATTTTACTTCTTATTTTATATTACTTTTAATTTTATTTTATTTCTGTATAAACTTGTTATGGATGTTGTGTAGTTTTAACTTTTTAAATCACTTTATTTTATTTCTTATTTTATTTTACTTGCTGTATAAACTCACTATTAACCATACAGTGCGCAATTCGATGGTAATTTGTACTTCTACCAAATACTCAACCCGTAAGTGCACAACAGCACCGCCATTTGAATCCCGCTGGATTATCGATTTCAGTCGAGTGACAAACCACGTGAAGCCAACGCCGTAGAAATCTGCTCTTCGTAGACCCTTCATGTTACAGGTTTCTACTCTGAGACTCGAAGATCTTCGCGAGAAGATTTCTATAAGCGAGAAGGGAGAGAGTTTTGCGATTTATAAAACCAGCGTTCCTCAACAGTCCAATATTAACTTCTCTCTTGGCAGTACAGAGTGGCCAAAGGCATGAATAAACTAAAGGCAAGGTTTGTAATGTATTCCAAGAGTTGAATTCCGTCGGAATGATGAAGAAAACGAAATTTCACTTCACTTCAGGGCTCTGAAGTATAAAAACAAGACATTTAAAATAAAATTCTTGAACAATGCATACAAGAATCAAAATTTAAAAGATTGCTCAAAATTACATTTGATTATCGGAGAAAAGCTCCGAAGAAAGGAAAACAAAAACAGATAGGATGCTGGTCTCGTCACCAGCTGCTGTTACACTGTTACTTAGGCTGGCTTTTCCTTGTTCACAATAGTAGAAAATAATAAAATCGACGTAATACGTTAATACACATACAGGTTTATGACCACCATACACATGAAGATGAACAAACTGAATGTCGAAGCTTTTTTTTTATTTCCCAATTAAACAAACCGACGAAAGAAAAATAATTTGTATTTGATCTTCCCTATCAGTTTAAAATATGCGATGTTGTCAAAATTCATGTTTTCCAAACCTCTTATGATTCTCCTATTCCCGACAAAACTTGAAATTCACTATGTAGTTCCTCTCGATATTTCTCTCAATCATACAATCCACACTGCTTCTATATATTTTTCATATTATAATTCCAAATTTTGAATGACGTCATTACCCACAATCATAAATTTGTAAATCTGGCAACATCGCACACAACGTGACACTTGACAGCACGCTGTCATACCACGGCTGTCGAACCGTTAGAAAAAAAAAATCAAAATTTAAACAAAGTTGAAATAGACCAAAGTTAGGAAATTTTCATTAATTTGAACATTATAAATGTGATTATTTGAACCAGGAACAACAACAATCAAGATGCTTTGTTATTCTCATGGCAGGAACCTTCTGAACAATTTTTCATATTTGAACATCAATATTATATCATATACATTTTAGATAAGCACTGAAGATGACCGTAGGCCGAAAACGCTTTGCTTAACTATACAAAATTTTACACGAAATACAGTATTTTAATTTTTAATTTCTATATTCCCTCAGATCCTCATCAGCCAGTTCTTTCAGCAGCATAGCCGAAATTAATTTGTTGCCCCATATATGCTTCTTTTTGTTTTATTCGCTGATTATTAGCGGCCATTTCAATTCAGCTAGCACAGAATGCGGACTAAACTCTGTGTAGACAAACACTAAAATGATTATTCACTAAATTTAGTTACTGGCTTTAGCTACTGTCGCCGTGTCAATTAGCCTCTAAGGTTATCATTGTCCGATCTTTATGTTTTGTTATTTCAATCATTTCGTTTAGGATCCTTTTTTTAAATTGTTTGTTGACCTATGATGGTGACTGATTGGAAATCAAAAGAATGGAGGGATGACTTAGAATGTTCTGCACGATTCGTAGTTTTTTTTTAATGTGTTGTGTATATTTTTGCAGTCTCTTTTGTGTTCGATCATCCTGGTTTTCAAGCATCTTCCTGTCTGTCAAATGTTCACTTTCTCACAATCAGCACATTGAGTTTTGTATATAATATTAGATTTTTGGTTTTTTGGTGTGTTGATTTTTAATATTGTGTAAAAATTAGTTATGACTGTGTTTTCACACATGTCTTACTGATTCTAAACTTTTCATCGTCTGAAATGTTGCATAAAAAAGGTGTCAAACCTTCCACATATGGTAGCTTTGCGTATTTAATGTTTGTTAAAGTTTTTTTTGTGTATTACCTGATTTTAATAAATTTGTTTAAAAAAATTTGGGGTAACCGTTCTTTAGTAACATCGTTTCAATTAATTCAAAGTTTTTGTTTTATGTGCTAAGAATGTGGCTCTGTGTTTAAGATTGTTGATGTTATTTATTTTTTGTGTTGTCGGGATGTATCTTTCTGATTATGTTGGTTTGTGATACCAATCAATTATTATTTTATTCTCTGATTTTATGAGCATATTAACCAAAAAAGCAATACTTTTTTTTTCTACTTCCATCGTGAATTAAATTCTGGGATGATAATTATTAAAAATTGTTATTTTGTAAGCTTAAAACAATACGTCGAAGTATCTATTCAAAAAACTAATAGGGAAATTATATTGACATTTGTTCTGTAAGTCTGACATAACAATATCAGAACAAATAGGGGCTAGGCAATTTCCCATTCCAAGACCAAAAATCTGATTTAAAATGTATCTTATGTTTTTTCTTTGTTGAAAGCTTGCAAATTATCAGAATACATCAGTATTACGTGATCGTGGTTAAATTTGTATTTGTGATCTGCAAAAATCATTTTGCAAGTGGAATTAATAATAAGCGTTGTGTGTACCACATACAAAAAAATGTGAACTGTTCGCCTCGATAGTTAGAAGGTTCTAGCCGAACAAAAGGTCAGAAACCTCCTCAACAGATTCGAAAAAAAAGTGTCACCCTTTTTTATCGAAAACAAACATAATCTAAAAAATCGTCAGGATGGCAAACGACTTAATGATATATTGACGACTCAAAACTATATTTGGACTCGAAAGCACGATTGTACAAAGTTGCGAAATTGTAAATGAAAAATAGAATTTAGAGATGCAGTTCATTGATCAAAATAGCACTTTTAACCCAAAAATATCTTTGTAATAAACGAAATTTCTAGACATAACTAGAGGCCAGGTTTTCAAGCGAACGGAATGAAATCAAAAAATTATTTAGGTCAATACCTCGATTAAGTTCAAAGATAAGTCAAATTAGTCACGTTTTAAAATATCGACTGTTGGAAGATTGGAAAACAAATCTAAAATTTGTATTTTCCTAACAATATTTGCAAAATAGTGTTTAATAGAACTTTTAGAACTCCACAACTTTCATCGGTAGAATTTTTTTCTAAGGCGTAGATAAATACAGAAAATCGCTCTAAATTACTGTTGATGCTTTTCAATAAATTCATACCTTTTATTTGTCCTGTGTGCTCCTTTTACATAAGATCGTACGTTGATATTTTACAGTTTAATAGTTTATCCCCTACAAACTCAGTATAACCGTTCCTATAGTAGAATATTATAGAAATAGCTGAAAATGTCAGGTCAGAAAGTCAAGGCCCGAAAGAGTTTATACACTGAATAAACGAAACGTTGGCCGTAAAGTTATGTATTTGTCCTCATCCGACAATATGTGGATATACACGTAACGATTTATTCGGAATTCAAAATTAGAAGTGAGCGAAAATTCAAACGTCAGAGTGGCGAAAATTCAAACCAGACATACGTACATTGTTTGTATGTTTTCTCAGAGGTTATACAGTTGTGTTTGGAGTTTTTCTTAAAATATTTCCATTTGGTATTATTTTCCAGTTTTTTTGTGTAGTGTTATTAATTTCAAGACTCTAGTGAAGTGGTGTATTTGAATCTTAAGACAATAAATATCATTTGCCAAAACTCACTTTGAAGGAGACAAAGTATGTTCTAAATTGCTTGCAAAAAAAATATTTTTCGAAGTTTCTGGACAACTTAGTGAAGTCCTCGGGAATTATTGTTATGAATTATTTTGAACAAATGTTACAAATTATTATTTGTGAATGTTCAAATTGAAAATTAAACTAACAAAAACAGTTTTTTTTATTTCATCTAAAACAAATAAGATGGTATGAATATGTGTTCTTATCACTTAGATATACATACAAAGTAACTTTTTTTCCATACTGTATGAATAATCTTCGGTATGTTGAATAATATCTCTTTTTTCTCTTGTTAACTCTCTTTTTTCCTCTCACTCTATTTAAAGATTCTCTTTTCAACTTTTTTTCTTGGTCTCACACGATACAGGAACATTTTGGGAAGGAACTGTATTTTTCGTCAAGATCCCAAGAGCCCGTCGTCTGTCTATAGACTCACTCAATCGTAGATTAGTCTGCACCAGTATGTTACATTCATTTTCTCACGGAAAATGATAAAAACTTATTCTAGTACAACGGATTCGTTTTGCCCAAGAGTCACATTGAGATATACAACAATAATGATTTGAACTAGAATCACTCATTTTTTCACTCGAGGACATACAATAGTAACAGAATATTCACCAGGTAAACCAGAATCTCATTGAATGTCAACAATCATAAGATATTCGACAAGTTTTAAGAGTACAATGACTAAAATCATATAAACATTAATGTTTCGAAAAGTAAACAATGTGTCCTTATCACCTAGATATAGATACATAGTCACTCTTTTTCCATACTGTATGAATAATTTTCGGTAAGTTGAATAATATCTCTTTTTTCTCTTCTTAACTGCCTTTTCCTTCCACTCAACTCTCTTCAAAGGACCTTTTTAACTTTTTTTCTTGGCCACAGACGATACAGGAAGATTTTGGGTATGCTTCTTCAAGAGCCCATCGTCTGTTTATAGACTCGCTCAATCCTAAATTAGTATGCACTGCACCAGAACGTTACGTTCTTCATTTTCTCACGGAAACTGATGAAAATACAATGGTATCGTTTTGCCAAGAGCCAATTTGAGGTACACAACAATAATTATTTGAACTTGGATCGCTCATTTTTTCACTCGAGGACGTACAATAGCCAACAGAACATTCACCAGGTAAACAAGAATTTCATTAAATAACAACAATTACAAGAGATTCGACAAGTTTCAGGTATAGAATGGCTAAAATCATATAAACATTAATGTTTGGAAAAGTAAACAATGTACGTATGTGTAGTTTCAAAAATCGACACCAGAGGTTGTATCCGTTATTTTGAATTCCCAATTGTCGCGATAAATTGCACCAAATAATCGTTAGATAAATTGCTAAGAAAAATATCTTATTGGACCAATTTGTCTGGTCAAATCAATTGGTCCAATTAATTTGTACGAATGTGTAGTTTGGAACGATTATTGGGTCAAATGTAATCAATTTAACTGTGATCGGTGATCTTCCACCATTTCAAAAAATATGACCGATTAAACGTTGAAATTGAAGAGGTACGAGACGAGGTTTTGGCGTTTAGTGGTGTTGGACAGTTTGAATTTGGGCGTTGTAAAAATTGAACATGGAGGAAACTGCTGCGTTAATTTTTGCTGTAGAAATGTCTTGTCTGCTTCTTTGAAAACATTTCTGCTATACGCAACTAACTCCTCATAATTTTTCTTTTTAATATTTTTGTTTGTATATTCAGAACTAGTCGTTTTCCTTAAACACGGATTATTACGATATAACTCAAGTAAATCCGTAATAAACTCGTTGCTCGCCATTTCTATGGAAAGTAATCTACTACTACTAGTACGATCCTCATCAAGCTCAAGACATTTCGTAGCGTGGTTTGCAAATTATCGGCAGATACTTTGACGGATTTATCTGCAGATAAATTGTGGTGTTTATGTCGACAAACTATCGCATTCAATTATTGCTGTGGATTTATCGTACAACTTTATTATTTTATACAGTCCCCTAACGAATCGATTTTACTGTACAATTTTGGAGATCTGAACGATAAATTGCTCAGATCGGTCGATAAATCGTTCCGTGTTTCTCCACCTAATCCTATCAGTTACAGGACACAATTTTATTTGGAAAAAATTAAATGTTTTTTGTTTGATATTGTGTATTTTATGTTGAACCACAGCTTGTGATGTTTGGTTTGTTGGTTTGAAATGGAAGCTAATGGAGTACAAAAGTGTGAAAACAAAATAATTAGTTTGACGAAAAATTGGTTTATATTCCTTAAAGTATTAGTCGAAAAAACTGAATGATTATTGCAAGTAAATCATGATGTTAGCATTAAAGAAATATCCTAGGGGGCATTATAAAGTTTAATATTCCAAAAACTTTGTTGTTAAACAACTTGAAAAACTATGGAATTTAGAAAACTCATCTTCTGAATTAAAGAAGAAGAGGAACTGGAAGATCAAATTGAAATATCGCCGGCCCATTCTTGCTCTTTAGAACTTGTAGAAGTAATATTTTCAAAAAAATCTAACAAAAAAGTAAAAATACCTTAAAATTTTTAAAATTAGAATTGATTAAGTGTGCAAAATACTTGCCACGGATCTCTGTCGATATCTCCTCAAATATGACGCTAGATGGAGAAGCACAAATGTAGAGATTTTTAAAGAAAGGAGAAGTGGAGATGTTAGTTCTTCAAAAAATACCGCGACAAGTAAAGCAATATAAATCGAAGGTATTAATAAAAATATCATAGGAAGAAGAGTTCTGTCCTTTTTATTTCGATACATTACAACATTGGACAAGATTATAATTGGAGACATGAATTTCCACAAAAAAGTGATAATAAACTATTAGAGAAGGGATTCCATTGGGATATCCATTCAAATGGAGTAGAAACAACTTATTATTTGGATGAGACATGGATAAATTAAGGTAATACTGTATTCAAACTAAAAGCAGATAAAAAAATTTCGTCATGGGTTTTTGAAGAAGTTTCTACTGGTTTGAATAATATTCCCGTTGGAAAAGGTTGCAGAATAATTATCAGACATATTCATTGAATTTTGTTACCAATAATAACTAGCCGCTGATGTATTTCTAAGTATATTTTAGGCAAATATTGGATTTAATATACCAAAATTTTGTGATCGTTTATTAATAGTGCTAGAGCTACTATTCAAAAGTGCCAGAGAAATTACCAGCAAAATATATACTCGCCTGTTTAAATCTAAAATATCACATGCAAGGATAGGAATTGTCAAGCGTCATAAATTAAAATACCAAAAAAGTAATTGACGTTGACATGAATAGCCTGGTATAACTATTATTCGTTTACCGGTTTTTGTATTATTCGTCACTATTCGTTTCTTTTTAGACAGACAAAATCTAAGCATTGAGCATATACAAATCCGTGAAACATTCTATTTACCACAGAAAAATTCATGTGTGACGTTGGTTATTTCAAGCTTTTATTTTACTTGCTTCGTTCGTATGTCATTCTGTCATTCATTCCGGTTCAAAATTTGTAATCTATTTTTGGAGCACTTGCCGACATCCGATTGAGCTGAAATTTGGCAGGTGTTCATAATTCCGGTAAAAATGCATTATTAAATTTTTGTTAGAGAAAAAAACATAATGGCGGCTTCAAGATGGCGGACGAGTTTTGTGATTATGGTACGATTTGATTCAAAATTGGTATGTGGGGGTTTTCGGAAACGAAAATTGTAAATTTGTTGTCAAAATTCAAAAATTTAAGATGGCGGTTCCAAGATGACGGACAAGTTTTGTGATTATGGTCCGATTCGACTCAAAATTGGTATGTGGGGGTTTTCGGGGTCGGAGATTATGAATTCACAAATTCGAATTGGCGAATGAGTTTTGTAATTATGGCCCGATTCAATTCAAAATTGGTATGTCGGGGTTTTTGGGGGGATTGTTTGTTAAAATTCATAAATTGAAGATGACAACTTCAAGATGGCGGATAAATTAATCTTTAGATAGTCTCCCCATTGAAGGACTAGATAGCTCAGAACTCACAGGAAAAAAAGGCCTCATAATAATGATGCCTCAACAAAAATGCATAGATTGAGGCGTATTTAAGTACTAAAAAGCACAAAATAAAATAAATGATAAAAATCATTTTCAAAGACAAACCTTTATTCAAATGCACTAAAAAGTAAAAAATAATTGCTTTGGAGTTATAGATTCAAAAGCTTTTGTATTCGAACTGAAAACTTTGCGCGACAAGCTATTGAATCTATAACAGAATAACCTAAGTCACACATCCAAAGCAATTTTTTTTCGTGCGTTCGAATAAAAGTTTGTCTTTGAAAAGGTTTTTATTGATTATTTTTATTACAAAGAAACTTCGTATTTCGTAAAATCATAATATCTCATTAACCGGAGGACTATTTCTCTCTTTTTTGTATCAAACGAAACATAGATTTTTTCTTCTAAATACATAGTAACAAAACCTATATGGATTCGCATTTTCATATCTCTTTCTGTAGTTGTTTTGAAAATTGATCGCTTCTAATTCATTGATATGATTGAATTTTGTCCTTATCTATTCACAGGGTGTATTTGCACTTGTTGAACTACTGCTAACAATTGATAGTCCGTAAAAAAATATTTTTCTCATAAAGAAATACAAAAAGTTCATTCTTTCAAAACATACCCCAGTTCACGTTGTAACCGCGAAATGCAGTGAACCATGTCGTTGTTCAATTGCTCGATTCAAAGAGTGAGGTTTTCTTGAGACAACTATTGTTTTTTATCAATTTGTGAATGAATAATGATTTGAAAGTGTTCATAGATTCCATGTATAAAAACATCATTTATTACTATATATTACTTCACTTGTTTTCATACATGGTGAAGACATGTAGCAGAGACACAATTTTTAAGACTATTGTAAAAAAAACGAAGTTGATCTCTAATTATCTCAACTAAAGGTTTAAATACTTATCACCGGTCACTTACACGATTGATATATGTGCGTTAAAATATCGAAAAAAAAATCGTATGAAAAATGAAAAAAGTAAAATATCTATTATGAACATTAAAAAAAAATCATAATATTTTATAATGAATAAAATAAATCAACCTATTTGTTTATAACTTTTTAAAAACAAACAACACTATTTTATTTTAATTTTTGCTTCAATAATTAATAATTAATGAAATCGCAATGTCATAGTATAGTTGTGATAAAGCCTCCATGATGCGAAATAATTTCAGTGGCTTCTGTTTAACAATTATCTGACTTGAAATATAAACGGAAAAAATATTATCAATTCGCTCATTTTATGAACAATCGGTGATTTTTTTTCTGAGCCGTATTGTTCCTTCAAGTATCTTGATAATACCATAATTTTTTTATATTTTAAAGTAATATTAATTAATATTAAAGAAATTACTAGTTACTACCAGTTTTGGGGTATCGTAAAGGCATAGCGCTCGCCGACCGGAGCTCTATTTTCAACATTAAATTAAAATTGTTAATAATAGAGATATAGTTCAGGAAGTTGGAACTTTCTAATTGGAAATTTCTTCCTCTTCATGAACCTTTTAATTTTTTTTAAATAGTTTTGGAGTTGTTAATAAAATACTATTTTTCTAAATTAATCTGTTAATAACTTTTGCATTTGTTTACGTGGAGGTTTCAATCTTTTGCACATTTTTCTAGACCTCATTCCGTATGTAATGAGCACTCACTCATTTTTTTATGAGCTTTAACAAGAATTAACACCATTTTGAGTTGGGAAATGTACTAAAGGATTGGGATGATTATTTTCATCATCTCGTACATTGTTTTCCAACATACAGCCTTAGACGACGAACCCGTTACTCTGCACAATAATGATAATAATCACGAAATTTCTCAAGCGCTCTGCATTGTTACATTATTTCACACTAGTCTCACACCTACACGCTAGAACGATTCCAAAAATTAAATTTTAACGAGCAACTCCAAATACCGCTATATTTTATTCAAGTAGCATCTTGGGTAAGTAGAAAATGGGGCTACTATTCATAAAAATCAACCGGCGACGCAGATTTCTTCATTCTCCGTAACAACATAATGAACGTGTTGTAGGGGAGAGGTACAATCCCTTTTTAAAATTATTAAGTAGAGCATTTTTCATTTGATACTCCGATGAAATTAATTTTTCTGGATACTATATGCATTAGAGGTGAGTTTTTGTAATCCCTTCTTCATTTCGTAGAAGTAGAGAACCAAAATATGTTCCTCAAATCGTTGATTTGTGTACAACAAAACCGTCGATTCTGTTGAGGCATGAAGCTTCTTTATATTTATAGTGGGTACACAGAAATGTTCAATTTCAGTATCATTTCATTATTAATACTTGCAGTGAGTAACTTTATTGACTTGAAGCTTATTGTCGTGAATGAAATCAGTTGATTTCTTTCACTGAAATAATGAGTTCATTTCAGAAGTGACAATGAAAATATCCCAAATCAATGAATTCAATTGATGGAGTCAAAACTATATCATCCAAACGAACCAAGAATTTTGAATGAATTGATCAAAAAACAATCAGTTTCGATTATTCGAATGTATTATTTTCCATGCCTCTTTCGCCGCCGACGCGTATTTCTCACATTAAATGTTCAACCAAAGAAAAAAATACTTAAATCAAGAAAGCATCATTACTGATGATGCATACGAAATCATTAAAGGCCGATTTTTATTTCGAAGGAAAAGTTTCATCATCATTTTTATATAATATCAATCATCAAGACCGAAATCAATAGAGAATGTCATACAAAGTTGCTGTTATCTAGAACAGATTAATAACCAAATTTCAGTACATTGTTTTTAGTTTGTGCACTTAATATTGTTTCTGTAACTTTTTAATCATCATTGAAAAAATAAAAATATTATTATTCCAAAAATAGGTCCTGGGTTTCAATTGATAACAAAAGTGTTGAAATAAAAACCAAGGAAAGATTTAGTCAACTCACTAACCTAATCAATGCTGCATTCAGACTACGATGATAAGTGCCTTAACTGTATAAAATGAATATGGTAGGTACGTATAGAATGTAAGAATTTTAAAATTACCTCGATATTTATGTAGTGTTTACTTTTTAGGTTGCCTTAATATTTGGTGTTGCCGGTGCATGTCGCCGTGATGAACTATATCAATTAAATTTGAATGATTTTGGATCTAAGCTTTTGATTAAAATACCTACCCGATAATAAAACGAACAAACCAAGATCATTTGTGATAAACGAAACTTATATGCCATTGTATAGAAAATATGTTGCATGTCGTCCAGAAAATTTTGAAAGTTGCTGCTTTTTCTTTAAATATTCAAATGGAAAGGGTAGTGGAAATACATCAGTTTGGCAAAATGCCTCAAATTGTCACAATTTTTTTAAATTTGCCATATGCACATGAATACTGTTAATGCTGGGGCAGATTTAATTGCTTTAAAGAGACATGGGGATGGAAATCCTCAACCGTTGAAAAATATAGAGGAAAGTGACCAAATATGGAATAGTATCCATAATATGGAATACCCCCATTTTTCTCAAATGCAAACTCACACACGCAATAAACAGTGATTTTCTGTCTCTTTCTACTCCCATTTACGCGTACAAGTTGTAGCATGTCAGTCGAGCCAGCCCTTTCGTCGTAGTGACAGTGTTTTGTTTTATCGCTGCCGCATAACTTTCTAAGGTACGTAAAAAATAAT
This sequence comes from Gonioctena quinquepunctata, assembly GCA_018342105.1. Taxonomy (NCBI): domain Eukaryota; kingdom Metazoa; phylum Arthropoda; class Insecta; order Coleoptera; family Chrysomelidae; genus Gonioctena; species Gonioctena quinquepunctata. The sequence continues at coordinate 734,425 of JAFIRS010000364.1, read as the reverse complement.
TATTTTTCGTACAGAAAGTGCACACAGTATTGTTTTTATAACTTTTAGAGACCCTTTAGATGTTCTTTAGTATGTTTTAGCGGTATTAGATAGTATTACTTTCTGAAATATAAATATGTGAATATCAGTTTGAAATAGTTGGAAAAATCCAAATATGGATGGATCAAGTGTCCAATTATGGACTATTCCATAATTGGACACTGTGACGTATCAGCTGACTTAATGACTTTGTTAATTATATTTTTTTTCGGGTTTTATCAGAATGGCGGGCGTCAATTGGAAAACGAAGCGAAAAGAATGGAATTCAGAGCATATGGCAGAAGCTATAAAATTATTACGAGAAAAAAAATGGGTTATTTGAAAGCTGCAAAACACTTCGATGTGCCTTCGATCTACCTTGTTTCGTTTATGTCAGAAAAACGAATTTTCTCCAGAAGAAGCCGCAGCTACTACACTCGGAAGGAAAACTGTCTTAGGGACAACCCTTGAAAATCTTTTGGTAGACTACATTTTGACGATGGAGAGCAAATTTCATGGCTTGACATCGATGTGATAGAGCTTGCTAGGCAAAATAACGTAGAAATTGTCTCCTTACCTCCCCACACAACTCACAAGCTCCAGCCACTGGACAAAACGTTTATGGGACCACTAAAAACCTATTACAGTGAAGAAATACGCATGTGGATTAGAGACAATAATCGACCACTAAGCCCTTATGATGTTGTCGAGCTGTTTGGTTGAGCTTATTTGAAAGTGCAAACTGGTGAGATTTCAGCAAATGGCTTTCGTGTAACTGGCTTATGGCCATTGAATAAAAATATTTTCACTGCGGTCGACTATCTTGCTGCGCAACAAGATGCAGTTAAAGATGGTTGCATCAATGGCATCAGGTCACCAACCTGAAGTACCATCGATGGCCAGTTTAAGAACACCTGATAATTGTATGCCTTTAACTGAAGCTGTCACACCCAGACAAGATACAAATATTGAACCTGTACCCTCAACTTCCGGACTATCTCGCAGTGATTTAGGATTAGTGTCTCCGTATGACATCAGTCCCGTACCAAACAAGAAAAGGAAACCTTCTAATAGAGGAAGAAAAGCATCTGTTGCAGCAGTCATCACGTCGTCACCGTATAAGAATGACCTTATAGACAAAACAGGAAAAAAGAAGAAAAGAAAATAAATTAGCAAAAACAAGAATAAAACAGAATGAGAAGAAATCAAAGGAAAAACCAAAAGAAAAGACTAAGCCTATGTCTGATTCAGATGATGAGGAGGTGATGCTGTTTGATACAGACAGCGAACCCGATGCCTTGATAGGATGTACAGCTCCAGACTCTGAAGATTCGGAGTGTATTTTCTGTGGTATGCTGTTTTCGAATGACACTCATGGGGAAACATGGATCAAGTGCCTCATGTGTGGGCTCTGGGCACATAATGATTGCGCTGGGCCAGAGTTTGATACCTGGATTTGCGATTTTTGTAAATAATTTGTGTTCATTTCTTTATCATACCAAAGTTTTCAAAGAGTCTCTTATAAGTTAAGGTTAATTTTTCATAGTGATTATAGTATTCCATATTTGGGGTACCTATTCCATATATAGGTACCTTTATCGTTATTTAGTTTTTGAAAATTTTTCTTACCTCAAACTGAACAAAATAATCTAAAATTGTTACAAATATATGATTGTTAATAATTACCACAAAAAGTATTTTATTTATAAAATTTGTGAAAGTTATGTCTGAAAATCAAAACGGTATTCCATATTTGGTCACTATCCTCTATATAGAGGAATATTTTACAAATAAAGTAGACATAGCAGATAGAATATTCAGAGGGGGAAGTGACAAAGAGAAATCTGCTAATACTATTAGTATTATTGCCGAAGAAGAAAACAGCAATAACGTCGCTGACTGTTCAAATAACATAACAGATGAATTAAGAGGGGGAAGTGACAAAGAGAATGACTTTTCAGGTAGAGTTCAGCCTATGTTTAATAATTGTAAAAACTGCAACATGACTATAAATATACAAAAATAGTTATAATAAACGTTCCATATGTGTAATAATTTATTCAATAAATGTTCTTAATGTGAGTTGGTTGTTTGCGTGTATCTATTTACTGTCTAAAATGTATATAAAAACCGGTAGGGACCGATTTTGATGGCCTAGGCCAGCAAAAATGTTCCCGGACCGTTTTTGGGAAAGTTCGCTTAGCAACGTACTAAAATACTAGATTAGCGTATTTTGGGGTCTGCAGTTGCTCCGAGAAAGTAGGTATTCTTGAGCGATTTCAGAAATTTTTTATTTCTGCGTATTGCTGTTCATTATTCCAGTAGTATCTTTTTGTGTTTCATTTTATTTAGTCCAAATAGACACTTGCGGTTTTCGAATGTTTGAATGAATGATACAACTTATGGTTTCAATGTGCTGTATTGGCAATTCATTACTCTGGAACTATTTCGTGGTAAAGTAATTGGAGAAACATTGGCCACGTAGATCACCAGACCTAACTCCACTTGATTTTTCTCAATAAACTTAATTTAACAAGAACTGGAGGTATATTAATTGACATTTTTGATTTCATAAGCCCTTTTGTACTATGACAAAAATCAATGATGCGAATTTTGTTTTCGAATGAACTAGAAACTATACCAACTTTGCATCAAGTTTGGCATAAATTTATGAGCATATTTGGAAGTTTTTTGTGAAAAATCCAATTAGATACAATTTTAAATAAAAAAAACCTTTTCAACAGATAAGTGTGTAGCATTTTAACGGATCTTTAACGGGTCTTTTCGGATTAAATTTTGAAAAATAACTTCAACAGGTATAAAAAAATCATAAAAGTAATTTTGCATTATTTTCAGAGCAAAAACTGTTCACGAACGCTTGCGTCTACAAACTTCTTTTTTCGTCTCTATTATTTTATTAACCACGTGTAGCAAAATCATACAAAAATACGTATACGCAATTGTAAAATAGCAATCGGAGAGATTCATTCTTAAATAATGTTTTCGATGAAGAAAATATTAGAAAAAAAATGGCGTTTTAGGGTGCGTGTCTCGCGCCTATTTCACCCCAACAACATAATGAACGTATTACTCCATTATCTTGTTCGCAGTTTTCTAATTTCGCACAAAAAACATGTCAATCTCGCGTCGTGGCAGGTCAATCGAATCGAAGAATTCTTCAGCGCCGAAAGTTTCTCTCATTGTTGCACGCCCGTCTGCGAACTACACGAATACATCGAGCAAGACCCGTATTGAGTTTCAATTGATTACTAATACGGGAAGTTGGACGAATAATGGGTTTTTGTTTCGTTCGCAATCGACGTGGTTTGAGATGCAATATCCACTGCAGGTTTGCAATCCGATGGATTTTTGGGTCGGATGTACGGTAAGACTCATAGTTCGTCAGAAGTTTATGTTTGAACTTGACCGTGCTCAACTTTGTGGGGACTTTTAATTGCTAGACTGTCCTCAACTGCAATTATAGAAACAGTTATATTGATTGAGTACAAGAGAATTATTGTTTTAAATAATATTTCATTTTATTGCAATGAGAAAAGGAAAAACCCAAAATGCTGTTTCGTAAGTTATTTAGTTTTTATAACACACTACCCTGCAAGATTATTGTTTCGAAACTGGGTAAGTTTAGGGGCGCGCCAACTATGGGGCGAATGTAGGCAATAGCCACGGGCGGCAAAATCTAAGGGCGGCAATTTGGCTAAATAAACCGTACGAACGACCTCTTCTTTCTAATGCCGCGCGTCGGCTCCAATTCATGTTTAATGCGTGATTCTCTTTCGGTACTCTTTTGCTATTAGCGGTAGCGGCTAGCTTAAAAAGTCCGAGTATCACAGGTGGCTTAGCGGTATAGTTTCCTCAATATCAATTGCAGAAGCATAAAGAAGTCTTGCGGCGAAATCCTGTGAGCAGCAGTGGCGGAGATAACTAATTTTATTTAGATATTTCTATATCCTAAAACGTATTTCGATCGGCACACACCAAGACCACATACGCTACTGGTTTTTAATCTTTCAGAGCTATTAAAACACAAATATAACGCGTGATTTATGATTTATGATTGGCCCAGACGAATCGGTTGTAGAACAGACAGCAGTCACTCAAGTCCACGTTGACCAGCGGGCTCTTTGTGCCGACGGAGACTGTATACAAGTAGTACAGATTATTTTTCGTTCCGTTTCTTCGCATATACGCTCGTGTTAGCGAAGTGAGTTTTTATTTGCTCCCTATAGAAACAGCTTCTGCAATTGATATTGGATGGATTATAACGGTAAGTATAAAATAACTAATAGTTTAAAAAAACTAAAAAACACGCTTTTATAGAAAACCAAACTAAAAAAATATAAAATAAGAAAAAAAATTATTTTATTTTTGAAAAAGCGTGGAGTGCATGGTATCAATCAATACTTATATAGTACACACCTAGGGCAGTAAAATAAGAAATGTCTCAGATCACACGTTTTTGTTGGCGATACCATGCACCCCTCGCTTTTTTTCTTATTTTCTATTTTTTTAGTTTGGTTTTCTATAAAAGCGTGTTTTTTAGTTTTCTTAAATTATTATTTATTTCCTCCTTTTTAGTTTGGTTTATTTATTTCCTACTTTTCAGTTTGGTTTATTTATAAAAGCGTGTTTTCTAGTTTTTTCCAAACTATTATTTTTATTATTTTTTTGCAAATTAAAGAATGGAATAATCTTATCAATTGGTCCTCGATACATCTACAAAGTTTGAATGAAATCTGACCGTTTAAAGTGGGTCAAAATCGCGCCCAAAGGAGTCGGTTACAAACAAACAAACATACAAGTGAAGCTAATAAAAAGCGTGTAAAAACAATGAGAGTAAATATAGAGAAATTATTTTATTGTTTTTATTGATTTTTATTCGAGAAAGGCTTGAAAGTCGTCTGTCGGAAGCCGCAAAAAAATGAAAATTATTATAAATATGTCAGGATTTTGTAAAATGGGTCATTCTTGTTTGTTCTGAAAATCAGATAAGTTGATTAGATAGTTGGTTAGTGAGGTGAATATTTCAGTTTAAAAAATGGCAAGTAGTGTAACTAAAACTAAATACGGTATATTTATACTATTTATTCTACGCTTAATTCTAATTAAAATTTCTTGAACATGTTCTATATCAAAACTCAGTAGTTTTCGAGATATTTGACATTTATAATTTTTTCTTCATGAAAGGCAATTAACAATATGGCTAATAATTTTACCTTGCAACTACCAACTACTAATTATAAAGTATTTTTAGGTATTTTTTTTCAAGGTCCTGTAATACATACTAATACATATTTATTTTCAACAAATGTTGTACAGGATTTTCAAAAAATCTAATCCAATTTGTTGGGAAAGACAGATATAAAACAAAATTTTTTCAAATAGATCACCAACGTTCAATTTTTTTTTCTAAAAACGTAAATGAGGTTGCTAACAATATGACATTTCCTATGTGAAGGAAAAGGGCAAAAAATAAAAAGATTGTCAGGTCATCAGTTCCGCCAACAAAGACGGCAGAAAATGGAAGAGAAGAAAAGATTAGCTGATTCTTTGAAGAAATATTTGAAACCGTCAGAAATAAGTGTTCTTCCTGAATTCGAACATACCGACGATGCTCGCCCTAGTTGTTCCTCAGCCCCAAGTTCCTCATTTGTTTCTGATTGTAATAATATAAATAGTACCCAGGAACATCATACTGAAAACGTTCCAGCAGAAGCAACTCCACCGTAATATCTGATGACCCTGGAGATTGACCCGAAATAATTACATCCGCAGATGCAAGATTTTTAACGGAAAAAGGACCCATCAAATTACGAATTGGATCTATCCAGTAAACTTACAAGGCCGGAAGTTTTATGCCAGATGTCTTTATCGCAACCTTACCAATCTAGAGAAAGTTAGAAGGGAGTGGCTGATTTACTCAACAACAAGAGATGCGGTTTACTCAGTCTGTTGCAAACTTTTTGGTAAGTCTTTGATCAATTTGTCTAATAAGGAAGGGTGTTCTGATTGGAAACATTCGTCACTAGTGCTAAACAGACACGAAAAGAGCGACTCCCATAAAAAATATCGGATCTTGGTTAAATATGTTATCTAAGGGAGTTACTATGGATGAAAGTAAATTACGTTCATTGCATGTAGAGAAAAAATACTGGTATCGCGTCATTGAAATGATAATTTAAGCAATGCAGTTTTTATGTCGTCAATGTTTAGGTTTACATGGTAGATCTAACAAACTATATGAAAATAATAACGGAAACTTCTTAAAATTGATAGAAACGTTCACCAAATTTGATTCTGTAATGGATCAACATGTTAGACGCACACATAAAAATCAAAGCAGCGGTAGCGGTAGCGGTATGACAAACTATTCAGGCGATAAAATTTAAAATGAATTGATAAATTTAATCGGCTCGAAAGTAAGAACTACTATTTTAGATCTAGTAAGAAAACATAAATATAACTCTATAATTCTCGACTATACACCGGATGTGAGTCATACGGAACAATTGAGTGTAGTTTTGAGGTTTCTTTTATTGAACGAGTTGACGAAAAAAAATTATTTCTACTGGTGCTGGCTTGTATAACTATGTGACAGATTTATTAGTAGAATTAAATTTAAGTATATATGATTTGCGAGGACATGGATATGATAATGGAGCAAACATGCGTAGAATACACAGTGGATTACAACCACGAATCTTAAATATAAAACCGCAAGCATTTTTAGTTCCTTGTTCGGCGCACTCATTAAATTTAGTTATTAACGATGCTGCTAAAATTTCTTTTGACATTGTTCAAGAGATATATGTGTTTTTTCCCGCGTCAACCAAAAGATGGTCAATTTTGAAAACGTGCCTTACAGATCTAACTTCAAAACCACTATCTGATACACGCTGGTCCAGTAGAATAGACGCTATAAAACCTTTGAGATATCACATTGGTGAGGTTTATGATGCTCTTTTGAAAGTAATGGATGCATCCGCATCTTCAAAAGATTTTAGTACAACACACCTAGTTTGATCGCTCGCAAAACAAAAATCCAAAACTACAATTTTTTATGCTCTGTAGTAATCTGGTACAATATTTTATTTAAAATAAATTCTCTAAGTAAATTAATGCAGAATCAAAGTATAAATCTAGAAGCTTGTTTAGACTGTCTCAGACTTAAGAGATGATAAGGGATTTAGCGAACTTCTTGTAGACGCCAGGGAGCTGGCCGAAGAATTAGAAATTGAACCATTTTTTTTATCTCAAACAGTTCGTCAAAGAAAAAAGAAAATACAGTTTGATTATGAAAGTACTGACGAACCAATAACAAACCCGAAAATGAATCATAAAGTAAAAATATTCTTCTCTATACTAGATACGACCTTATCATCTCTTAATGAATTATTCAAGGGGTTGGAGCAATTTAATAACATTTTTGGATTTATTTATCAAATGTTCAGCTTGAATGAAGAAGAATTGAGAAATTCGTCTGAAAATCTATCATTCCATTTGAATGATGAAGCACGCCTCCAGAAAGTTCTTTCTAAATAACATACCAACGGCATCGGTCTGATCAAAAAGCCGAACAGTGGATATGCAGAAAACCAAAAGGAAAGCATAAGTGTTCTCATACAGACACACTTTCCTAGGTTCAAGGTTGATGAAGACGAACTGCAAAGTGCTCAGCTGAAAGGGGTTGTCATCAACCCCAATAGAACCAGCAGGAGCCTAGCGGGGAAAATCATCACCACCCAAAAGATCAAATGGGCCATTAAGAGCTTCAAACCTCCCAAATCGGCTGGAAAGGACGGAATATCCCTGCCTTATTACAAAATGGCCTGGAAATAATAGAGCCCTTCTTGTAGAGGCTGTTCAATGCCAGTTTCATTTTCGGTCACCAGTCGAACCAAAGTCTTATCGATCCATCAGTCTCACCTCCTTTCTCATGGAAACAAGGGAGAAAATTATAGACTGTTATAGCAGTAAAATCATTTTGAACAGACCGCTTCACAAAAAGCAGTTCGCCTATCAAGCAGGCAAATCAACGATTAATGCTCCACAATGCTTAGTTGAAAGCATTGAAAAGACATAATTTGTGAACGAAATGGCGCTATGTGCATTCGTAGATAAAGAAGGTGCTTTCGATAACATATCACATGACTTCTTCATCAGATCGCCAGAGGAAAGGAATATAAACACCTACTGATCAGATGGATACATGCAATGCTGAAAAGCAGAATCATTGTAAATGCTCTCGGATAGGAAACGGTCAAAATGACAGCGAAAAAAGGTTGTCCCCAAGACGGGGTTCTATCGCTTTCGCTGTGGTCACTGACCATGGATAATGTGATAGTGAATCGACATGAATCTGGAATTACGACTCAAGGTAACGCCGATCACCTGGTCGTCACTATTAGGGGCAAATATGACATGATGATATACAATCGCATGCAGACAGCCCTAAATTTGATAAGAAGCGGGTGCGCAAAGGAGGGACTAAATGTGAATCCTAGCAAAATATTGCTGGTTCCATTCACGAAGAGGCGCAAGTATGAACTGAAAGCCCCAAACCTGAATGGAACTCAGCTATTTTTTTCCAATGAGGTCAAATACATGTGCGTCATAATCGACCAGAGACTAACATGGAACAGTCATATTAAAAATATGATTTCCAAGTCTAAAGCGGCAACCTGAACATGCCGCAGAGTTTTTGGTAAGACATGGGGTTTGAAACCAAAAATGATATACTGGTTACATCGAACGAATATCAAACCCATGGTCACCTATGCCTCATCAATATGGTGGCCAAAAACCCAACAGCACTCGGAATAAATCAAGCTGCAGAAAGTGCAGCGGTTAGCCTGTCTGGGAATCACAGGGGCAATATTCATGTGCCCCACTGCACCACTAGATGCAACATGCCAACGTCCTAAGTCTTTGCCGTCCATGTCTTTAGGCTCATAAACCAAGTTAGAGATAACCTTAGAACAATGCAAGGTATAAATTTGGGAGCCAATTTTGCGGAGCTGAAGAAAGAGTTACGTTTTTCTTCCAAAGTCTTATATATGGACTGAGGGCATTTCATTGTATGCTATCATTTGAATCTATCTTTTGACTCTCTAGATTGAAATTTGAATCATAAAAACTTGAGGTTCAAAGGATATCCTCCGTTCTCCCCCATTTTGTACCATTTTTTATTCCTATCATCTTCTTCGCATGATATATACCACGGAGTGGAGCGAGATAGAAGGTCTGGTACTCTAGGAGGTCATACAGCACGTCAAATTCAGCCTGGTCCGTGAAGATGAAACCAATTCACGCCAACAAAGGGGTCTGAAAACCAACAGATACCCACCCACGACCAGATTTGTCGTCGTACCGCTGAGACCATCTTCTTCTAAACTAGCCTTCTTCATCTCCTTCCATTGAAGACCTTCTCCGCAGGTATATACAGTATCACCATCGTCTAGAGGAATCTTTGTGAATGTTCAAATTTAGTCAGAGTCAAAATTTGACATGTATATTTATTTTTTTTTGAATTTTTCAATTGAATTTTTTTTACTCTCCAAGGGAGTCAGGAACACGTTAATTTTTTTTCAATTCTTATACTATCTAGTCACTGTTTGAATATTCCATAGTCTGGAATAAATTTGTTAATTTGATTTCTTGCATATTTATTCGCCTTCCCATACAAGCTAGGTGACATTTATTTAGTAAATTTTTGTTTATCTTTGGCTTTCGTCTTTGGCAAGCCTGGCGCCCAACTCTTGAAGTAATCAAGTTAACTGATGTATAATTTTTTTAGTAGCCCAATTTGACAAACTAGAAAAATTCATTAATTGAACCTTACTCACGGCCTAACCGTATCAATCTGAGCAGCCTATCAGCAAAGTGATTTCACCTTTTTAAATTTGAATCAGATACTTCAGTTTGGGGTTCAAAATTAAAAGGGGTTACACTAATTGGCGCCCTCTATGCTGAATCTTTCGCCACTGCACTTGTGTGTAATGAAAGGGGCGGTGAAAAGTGCCTTCAGGTTGCACCAGGCATCAAACTTGATGGCTGGAAATCTTATTGGACATCTGAAGATTCTGTAAAATTTTCCCCTGGAATTCAGGTACAAGTCATCAGATATTATGCCAGATAGGCACGACTTTGAAGTGAATTATGAAGTGGTTAAAAACAACCAACATATATTCACAATGAACGGGCCTCAACTAGGAAAGGAATGCACCAGTATGGTATACTTGTTAGAAATAATGAACTTTGTATTTCAGAAACTGCTTTAATCAAAAATATACTTGGCAGTACAACGTACAACTTTTTCAGAATACTTGAAGTTGTTCTCAATCAAACATTCATTACATGGTTACCAATAGTAAAACTATATAATATATCGAACAGAGAGGGCGCTGATGGTTTCGTTAAACTGCAATACAGTGATTTCTATCACCCCTCCTCAATTTAAATGTTAAAAGAAAACTAAACAAATAAACATTTCAATTATTGAATAACGAACATTCAATGGCCTAATATACCTAACCTACACTTTAAAAATTTTCCTTTATTCAATGGTTTTGTAAACATATCAGAAACATTTTCATTTGTTGGAATATATTGTAAAATAATTTCTTTTCGCAAACACAAGTCTTTTATGAAATGATATTTTATATCGATATGTTTCAAACGTTTCGAATTTTCAAAATTTTTAATTAGAGATATTGCACTCAAATTATCGATTTTTAATACCACTGATTTACAAACTTTGAATTCATTCAAAATTCCTTTAAGGTTGACGAGTTCCTGTGAAGCAATACCAGCTGAGATGTATTCCGCTTCCATTGATGATTGGGCAACACACGTTTGCTTCCTGGAATGCCATGCTATGGGGTTTCCAGCATGGAAACATACGAAACCACTTACACCTTTTCTGGTTTCTTGGTCTCCTCCCCAATCAGCATCACATAAAGCTATTAACTCCTGCATGTTCCCCTTCTTAAATTGTAAACCATATTCTTTGGTATGATTAAGGTAACGTAAGATCCTCTTACCAGCTACCCATGTACTTTTTCTTGGTTTGTCCAGAAATCCACTTAAGTAAGCAACACTGTAAGAAATGTCTGGTCTGCTTACTAAAGAAAGGTACATCAAACTGCATATTAATCTTCTGTATGGAACGTTATTAATAATAGGTTCTTCTTCTTTGACTTGAAAATAAACTTCCATGGGTGTTGCTACATTTCTTGTTTCTATCATTGAAAATTCTTCAAGTAATCTTGTTATCATTCTAGTTTGGGTGATTTTTAGACCTTATCCGTTCTTACTGATCTCCATACCAAAAAAAGTTTTTACTTCGGTCATTTCTTTGATTTTGAATTCATTTCGCAAATCTCTTAGTAGCTCTTGAACTTGGTCTTCTGGCCCTGTAATCAGCCCGTCATCCACAAACAATACCAAATAAACATCATTTTTCGTGTACAAACAATAGTCGTAATCAGAACGTTTGAAATTCAGTTTTGTCATGACTTGGTTGAATTTTATGTTCCAACACTTTGGAGCATTTCTCAATCCATATAGTGCGCGATTGAGATTCAGATATTTCGACTCTGTTTTTAAACCTTCTGGTGCCTTCATGAAGACTTCAGTGGTCATTACTCCATTTAAAAATGCTGTCGGTACATCGATTTGGTGTAACTTCCAATCTTTTTGTACTGAAACCGATAAAAACATTCTTATTGTTGATAATCTACAAACTGGAGCATAACTAAATTCATCTGCATTTGCAACCAATCGAGCTTTCTTTGTTCCATACTCTTTAGTTTTGAAGAGCCACCTGGTGTCAATAGCACTCTGACCCACTGGCAGTTTTGCAGGTTGCCAAGTTTCTAATTTTTCGTGAGAGCTTAATTCTTTATCAATTGCTTGCTGCCAATCTAACATTATGCTTGCTTCTTTATAGGTTTTTGGGTCCTGATCTACTTTGGTCAGCAAACAGTAGGCTGTGTAAATTTCATAATCTTGCAGATTTTGGGGTATTTTCACAGTTCTGCCAGATCTTGTCACAGTCGATTCTTGCTCATTGTGAGTTAAACTTTCTTCATTTTCATCACTCGAACTTGGAGAGCTGTCAGAGGTCCTCATTTCTCCCTCGTTTTCATGTGCACTTTCTCTGTCTTCCTCGGGAAATTCACAAATCACTTGTTCCGGCTGATTTTCTGTTGTCTTCTGCAAATTTTTATGGTTCAAGATTTAATATTCCATGATGCTTTCATCTACTCGTACATCCCTAGATCAAATCACTTTTCGTTTTTCTGGAAGCCATAGTCGATAACCTCCACCACAATAACCAACTAGAATTCCGAATTCCTTTTTCTGCTCTATTGTCTAATTTATTCTGCTTTGGCAACACTGTATACCATGCACGACTTCCAAATATTTTTATTTCATCCAAGTCACCTTTTCCATGATTTTTTTTTGCAGGTGTTTGACCTTCCAGTAGACTTTTGGTGGTTAATCGATTTAGTTCATACACTGAACACTTTAGTGCCTCGCACCACAATTCTTTCGGAGCTCCTGAGTCTATAAATTTTGTTCTTATTTTATTTAGCAGTGTTCTGTTCATTCTCTCGGCTGTTCCGTTTTCCTGTGGAGTATAAGGGGTGGTGTATTATACCATTTTTCGACAATATAATTTGAAACTATTTGAAATATATTCTTCACTATTGTCTAGTCTCATAGCTTTTACTTCAACATCCTTTTGTCTTTCAATTTCTTGTACAAAATCTATTAGGTCCTGATTTGCCTCATCTTTTGTTTTTAATGTTTTGACAACAACAAAATGCGAATAGTCATCAATTATTTTTTTGAAATATCTTGACCCATCAAAAGCTACTGGATTGAATGGTCCACAGACGTCACTATGTATTAATTCTCCAATATTTTTGGTTCTCCTCTCAGACTCTTTGAATGGTAATCTTGTTCCCTTGCCTTTGACACACGTTGAACACATTTTGTCCAAATTTGGTGAGCCAAGCTCTGTTAAAACTTCTTTACTGGGATGGCCTAGTCTCCTGTGCCATAAGTCACTATCTATGGTTCCATATTCACCCTTATTTCCAGGTTTTTCCTCATTTAACACTTTGTCAGCTGTTAAAATATATAATCGTTTTGTGTATTCACAACTCAGAAGAAAATGTTCTCCTTTTATTTCCATCTTATGTTTATCCATAATTATCTTGCATCCTTTTTCTGTCATTTTTGATGCAGAAAGTAAATTGTGCTGCATATTCGGTACTATGAAGGCTTCAACCGACACCTTTTGCCCTTGGCATTCAAATTTCAAAGTTCCTTTCTTATTAGTTTTTCTCACCATTTGCTATCTGGATTGTTACATACTGGGGCAAATAATTTATTTCGGTCAACATCTTCTTTCACGAAATGATTACTCGCTCCTGAATCAAGAACAAAGTATAACTTGTCTTTGAGATCACATAAGTTTGCTGCATACAACTGTATTTCAGTTTCTATTTGTTTCTCATCAGCGTTATTTGCCTGCTGCTGATTATGATGACTGTAACCTCGACTTCTCGTACCTCGATATCCTGGTCTTCCTTCACCCCGGCCTCTAGTATTTTTAGGATATTTTTTAATAAAATGATCCATACTTCCACATCTACAGAATCCTCTTTTATCAGTTGCCTTGAGACTTGTCTCATCATCATACTTTTGACACATTTGTGATTGTAACTTCAGTTCTTCATCTAGTAATCTAGAGCTGTTACGATTGTGCCATATTTTGGAGGTAATGTCAATCCTTCTTTTCTGCTTCTGTTGCCGTTATACTCAGCTCTGTTTCCAAAATATCCTCGCATAGTTCTCGTCTCAGAATTGTTTGAATCCTGAACCACCAATTATTGAAATTGTTTGCCTCCAGAATTGGAACAAGGAAGCTTGACAGTCCCGCCATTCTTGACAAGTCAATAATACAATTTCTTGTCAGCGATTTTACCACGTTTTTCTTTCTTTCACTGAATCTCTCTAGAGCCGACACTACTCTGAACCCATAACCTGTTAGAAATTATAAACTTTGTATTTCAGAAACTGCTTTAATCAAAAATATACTTGGCATGGCAGTACAACGTACAACTTGACAGAATACTTGAAATTGTTCTCAATCAATCCTACATTGCATGGTTACCAATTATAAAAATATATAATACATCGAACAGAGGTGGTTTCGTTAAACTAACTACAATACAGTGATTTCTATTAATACTGATAGTTCCAAAATGGACGAAGGGGCCGGAATGGAGTAACGGGTCCTAGTTTGAGGCTCTCAAAATCACTAGGTGAAGTTTTCAAGCATGCTATAGAAATTTGCCTCCAAGAATGCCTTGCAAGAGGCTTCAGGGGGGCAAAGATCTCTATCCTATGCGACAGCCAAGCAGCACTGAAAGCTCTAAAGTCACACACTTGTGAGTCTAGACTGGAATACAAAAGAGCTGTAAAAATCGCAGTTGATCAGGCCAAAGAGTAAACTTAGTTCTTAATCCTATCTAGCATCTGTGAGTCGCCATCTTGAATTATTGAATTTTCTTAATTATTACCATTTTTTATTTAATCGGTCTTGTGTTTTGGAATCTTGACAAAAAAAATTGCAATCCTTGGTTCCAAAGAGCCTTTGGGAGCAATTTTGAATAGAATAGGATACAATCCACGACACTCCATTTATAACTCGTAATTCATACAGAATAGTATATTGTTTAACAAGCATGGAATGATACTCATTTCCCATGAGAATGATGTTTGCAGCATGAGCCGTAGGCGAATGCTGCAAATCATACGAGTGGGAAATGAACATTCCGTGTGAGTTATACACTATACTTCTTCTACGGCTTTAACATAAAATAGCGAAATTAATTTACAACAGAAACTTGAACAATTTTTGACAACAATTTTAATTGTATAGAACATTTCCATTTACAATTGACAAATTGGTAACATATTAAATAATTGAACAATATTCGGATTCAATTTTTAAAAAATTTACTTACTTACTGTGAAGCATTTGGGCATTGCAATGGAACATTTGCTGTTTCTTCATTTTCAATATTATATGACATTGAAGTAGATGGCAGGTTTCCAGTAGTAATATCCCTAGGACATTGATAAGACGAGATAATTTTATGACAATCGAAAGCTCGTTCCTTGTTACCAAGCAACGAACTTGAGAAATTTGTCATAAAATTATGAGGCATTTGTCAATGTCTTAGGGATATTCGGCCGAAAATTTTTTAACAAATAAATTTATAACTCAACACAATGAAACATTTATTTATTTATTGAAAGTACAGTTAGTGAAAGTACACTTATTAAAATTTAACTTAACATTAGATTCGTTGCTGTTCTCTACTATAGAAGATCAATTTTTTTTGTTTGTCGGCATCGACTTCAAATGTCATTAGAAGATCTATTACCACGCATAATATTTATGATCTTGTTGTGGTGTTTTTGATCGAGATTTGAGTATGGTTTTATAGAATTTCGATTGCTATGACCAGTCATTTTCAGCAATTGTTCTTCTACACCACTTTTTGCCAATTCGCTAACAGCAGTTGATCTATTCGAATGATTTGTTATCTTTTTGTCCTTTACATTCAAGCCAATTGCCTCAGCAGCAGATTTAGTCCATCCATTTATTGTATTTCTTTCAACCGGTACATTATCGTACCATTTGTCAGTTTCATTTTTCCAGTGTCGATTTGGTTTTAAGAACAGTCGTGGTGAGATAATATTGTTGCCTCGTTTTGATATCAGTTTATGAAATTTACTACTCGTTCAGCTTTTGGAACCACCTTGGCACATTTTACTGAACACCGGATGGTATTCAATGCGATTTGTTGGAGAGTCATCATTATTTTTCTCGATTTGAAAAAAAATCCACCAGACAAGCAATAACTGCCTCTTCTCCTCACCACGCTAATTCTACAGCAGCAATATGGTAAAATTTACGCATGAAACCTTCAGGAGTATTTTCATCCCATAGCAATTTTATTTTGTTAACTTCAGACAAATTTAACGAAACTGAACTGGACTTACGTTTACATGGATCTGCTTGTAGTTTCATCCTGATTGCATCGCAGGCATCTCGGGCTGGTTTAAATACTGTTTTGTTAAACGGGTCAATCATAATATTATAGTCATTATAGTTCTTTTCTTGAAAAGTTTGCACGAAACGTTCCACATTGTCTTCACCGTTGCTTCTTTAAATTAGGTCCCGTCTTTCTTTCTCATATTGACCGCCCAATCTTTTGGTATCAACGCCAATTCTTCTAAGCTTCTATGTTCATTTAATTCATATTCTCGTTCGCAGCAAAATTCCATAAATATTCCCCAAATATATTTGTGACTGTAGGTTGTATTTCTGGGAAGTTTTTCTTTGATTAGCGCATTTATACTTTGAACATTCGCATTGCCAAAACGTGGCATTTTGAAATTTATTTTGAATTAAGTTGTCAAACTCAATCGTGTTGCCATAGTGATTGATAATTGCACTGAATGCAATTATCAGTGTACTGTTGATATGATTGGGTGGAATTGTTTCATATGACACAAAATGACGAAATTCGAATGGTTGTTAGAACTGTCAAAAAAAAATTCAGATTAATTAATCGAACTCACAATTTTATTGGCGATGTCATATTTATTTTTCATTGACTCGTCAATATAACTGTCCGCAACTGTGGTTGATTTCCAACCTCCATGTCGCTTGAGTGATGTGATATCTTCGCCAGCGTCTATTAGGATTGAATCAATGACCAGCGTATAGTTCAGGATTTGGAAGTTTCAAGTATTCAGCTATTCGTTTTCCCGTATAACCAATTTTATTAATACCAACTCTTTGTATTGAACATTTTCCTTTTTGATAATTCAGAAAAAGAGAATCTTGTCCAACGTGTCCAGGACGAAGCTCCCTGTACTTCTAATAAATATCATAAAAAACACCTGTTATTGTGAATTTTCTTGGAACTTTGGTTATTGTATTTGGTATTTGTACAAGAATTGCTGTGGAACCCAAACCTCTACAATCTGTTGTTTTCATTTTGTAAAGTTCATCCCTTCTAGAAGCACCCATAATCGTCATGATTAAAAGGACCTGATTTTTTTAAATAAATACCTATTGAATAAAAGAAATTGATAAACTGCGTGAGCTCGAACTTTTTACTTCAAGTCAAAGGGAAAAGTGCGCGAGAATTGTATAGTATTTCTAATCCCAATTGGACCGACATAGAAAGAAATATGTCTCTTTCCAGTTGCCGCCTCGACATAGGCGTCGGTATATTATTTTTCAGTTGTATTTTTTCAGGTACGTATTCTTACAATCATAGCAATTGATCACCCCATGTAAAATTAGACACATGTTATCTCAACTGAATTTTATTATTTGTTTCGAAAGGTCTCCAGAAAGCCATATTGATAAAATTATTTTCAATGGATAATTTCTAACCTCACCAACACACGGCACTGATTAAGGGATATTGTGAACTCAATCAATCAATCAATCAATATTTATTTCTATTTTTTCGACATAGTTTACATGTATTGGAATTGTCATTTAGTTAGTACAATTACATTAGTATATCTACATGAAAAATTAGACTTAAAAACAAGAATGTATATATAAAAAAAAGGCATGCATAGTATATATAGAAACCAACAATAGAATAATAAAAATATCAAAAAAGAAACACTTTCGTCAAACATAATTATCTCAAAGTCTAATTATCACAAAGTCTGGTTTTGTATAAAATCACCTATACTATAAAAACATTATTTCAATAAAAAATTCTTCAACTCATGTTTGAATGAAGAAAATATGTTAATACCCTTCAGTTCTTCCGGAAGATTGTTAAATATTTTGGGTCCAATATGATCAGGAGCACATGAATTAATTTTTTTTCGAGCTAAATTTACATGAAAATGGTGCTTGTTCCTTGTTTCATAACCATGAATATCAGAATTTCGTATAAAAGTTCCCTTATTTTTGAAAACATGGACACAGGCTTCGAAAATGAAGAGGCATGGAAGTGTCAAGATACAAAATGTTTTGAAAAATGTTCTACACGATTCTCTGTCAGAAATTCTTGCGATACATCTCAAGATTCGTTTTTGTCCAATAAAGATATCTTTCGTACCTGGTGCATTGCCCCACAGGCAAATGCCATATCTGAGTCTTGATTCAACTTCAGCGTAGTAAACATTCAACATCTGTTTCATTTCTAGTACAGTTCGTAAATTGATGAATAGATATCTTAAAGAATTTAGTTTGGAACATAATTGTTGGCAATGGGATTTGCAGGAGAGGTTTTCATCCAGAGTCACCCCCAAAAACCTAACCACATCATGTGTATTGCACATAGTGTTTCCTCCGATTTTAACTTCAAGGTCATCAATAGTGAATTCTCAACATCAGTGTTTTTTTAATATTGAAAAATAAGTTTCTGCTATTGAAAAAAGATGATACTGTGTTTCAATACATTTCGATATTATGTGTTCACTATCTGTGGAGAACAAAACCAATGAAAAGTCATCTGCATACGCAGTATAATCTGCGGTACCAATTATAGCATCTAGGTGATTTACATACAAAATAAATAAAATTGGACCCAGGATGGAGCCTTGGGGAACACCCATTTCGAGTTCCCCACTACTCGAACGTCTGGTTTTGATTTGGCTTTCGTTTTTGAACTGCATCGTGACAATTTGTTTCCTGTCTTTTAAAAAGGATGAAATCCAGTTTAATGGTATACCTCTTATGCCTAAACTCTCCGATATATCTAGCAGCTTCTGATGGTTCACACAATCGAAAGCTCTACTCAAGTCGCAAAATATTGCTACAGGGCATTCAACCTTATCGATAAACTGGGCAATGCGTTTATGGAACGAATACATTGCCGTAGATGTAGACATTTTATGACGGAAACCGTGCTGACTGTTGCTTATGACTTCGTGTTTTTCCAAGAATGATGAAAGTCTATCCAAGAATGCATATTCAAAAACTTTTGCGAGACTATATGGTACAGTTACCGGGCGATAATTATCTGATAGAGTACGATCATTCTTCTTGAAGAGAGGTACAACCTTTCCAGTTTTGATGCTTTGTGGAAATGCTCCAGATTTTAAAGACATATTAACTAAAATTGTCAATGGCTCAATAATCACCCTCAATACTCTCAACAATACAAATCCTGGAACTTCATCCAATCCCGCAGATTTTTTGTTTTTTAATCGAGAATTTGAGAGAGTGTACAATTCATCCTCAGAAAAAGGTTTCAGAAATTATTCTTGGGTATAGTAAACTCATCATTACATACATTTTCCATTATTTGTTTGGGTGCATCTATGAAAGAGTTATTAAATTCCTCAGCAACTGTATTAGGATCAACTTCCAAATAGCCAAATCAAATTCAACGTAATATTATTTATCCCTTTATGTTTGTTTGTCAAATCAACCACTACTGCCCAGGAGGCCTTCATATTATTTTCAGCATTTGAAATGCGATTTTGATAATGACATTTACGCTTTTGTTTGATCAGAGAAATATGTTTCCGCTTCGATTCCTTGTAAGCAGTGCCCAAGTTTGGATACATTTTTTGTGATATGTACAGATCTTTCAGAGCTCCAGATTTCAGGATTCATAGCGCTTTTGAAATGATTATCGTTTATGGTAACCTTAAACGACGAATAAATATCAGGATTTCTGGAACTGAGAGCTTCACATTCAACTTCAGGAAAGTGTCCATTGAGTAGCTTCACCATATCTTCAGAGGTAGTTCCTACGTCCACTCGATAAACATGTAGTAGTACTTTCTTTGGAACACCTTTCACTGATATAGATCCATTATTATTACTTCCCACTAACAGATTCTTCTTTGGTTTATTAGCCGGCTTCCTTCTCACAACCTCCCGCTATTCGTTTTGGGATGAATTTCCTTCTCCTTGTTCAGAAGTCAGATGGATATATTCATTCAACTTAGTAATATGTCCATTTTCCATAATAGCGGTCGAAACTGCAGATTTTGATACCACTTTTCCTGTACTAATTCGTACACACGTTCTTTGGGACAGTCCCTGAGTCATTACCTCTTTGATATATAGCATTATATACCTGTGGTTTCTTATCAAGGGGAATCCCTGTTTCCCCGTTTTTCTGGGCTTTGTTTTCTTTCGGATTTTTAACTAGGGGACTCCTTATCGTAGCGATTTTCTGGTCAACGCAACTGGGGAAATCATGCGGCTTCAGATAACAGGTGTCCAATCCAGCTAGCCGAGCATTTATTCCTCAAATATATTTGATAGCGCCTTTACTAATAATCTGGGCAACTAGGGCCACACGACAGAACTTTTTTATGATTGTACCAGGAACGCTTCGAAAGTAAAAATACTGGTAGTATATAAATTTTCCATTTACGGGCAGTGCATATGAACACTCCTCGTAGTGCTCTTATTTTTATTGGCGTTCCAATTGGGATTAGACTAACTATACCGCTGAGCTACTTTGCTTAGTGTCATCGAGGGTGCAGACATGATATAAGTAATGAAGATGTATTTGTGATTTTTTTCAAGCTGAGCAAATTCACTCAATAAGATAATAACTTATCAAGTGAATGAATCAGGAGCGTTTTTAATAAACTTATCGACTTCATCAGTGGGGGAAATTTTGGATTTCTTTGGCCTGTATCCGTTTGATTTTCTTTTTAGGAGTTTTGAATAGTTGCCAATGTCTACAGTTCTGTTGATATTTATCATGGTCCACAACATGCAATTTTGCGCCCATAACGTTAAGGA
This sequence comes from Gonioctena quinquepunctata, assembly GCA_018342105.1. NCBI lineage: Eukaryota > Metazoa > Arthropoda > Insecta > Coleoptera > Chrysomelidae > Gonioctena > Gonioctena quinquepunctata. The sequence continues at coordinate 713,550 of JAFIRS010000364.1, read as the reverse complement.
TTTAAATTTCTGAGACAATTCATCAAAGTAGCAAGTAATACATTTTCTGAAGCAGACGCGGTGACCTTTTCCTTTTGCCAATATGTGAAGGATTTGTAGGCTTTTTCATATTTCTCTTTCGGTACTTCCGGAATCAAGTTTATACATGCCTGATTTACGGCTGCAATTATGTCTGGAGGAGTTAGTTCGTCAATGTCACTGCTCATCATATCTTTAAACTTTGACAAGTTTTGATGAAACTGAATTGACAGATGTCTTCAGTTTTCCTTGCTTTCCGTGGGAGACGTGATTTAATGACCAACAATAACACAATGACTTCATTGTGTTATCAGATAAGGAAATGAAATTGGAAACATACAATGTACTTCATTGTTTAATCAAAAACAGTTGAAAAAATGCAGTTTTGTATTATAGCCGTAGAAAAAAATGATTGTTTAATAAACCCACAAATTATAAATATAATTGGATTGTGAACCACAAAACTCATTGGCCATGTTGAATTATTGGATTTTGGCTAAAGAGTTCATGAGCTCCAATCATAAAACCTCCTAGGTATCAATTTTGAATAGAATCGGATTATAAATGATAGAACTCGTACGCCATCTTAGATTTTTCAACATTTTAAAGGACTTGGCGCCCAAAATCCTCAGGAGTGTATCCAAAAATATATCCAGAATTTTCACTGTAAGCTGAACATTCCAATTCTCCCAATATTGAAAGAACAAGCTGACTTTAGCATCTGGTGCCTTACAGAACAAGATTTTTTTGTCCGAAACCCAGTCTCACATGAGACACCACCCAGTGCGGACGTGCAGTGAGTGATATCGGTCTGTAAGAGTGTGAGTAATCAGTGATAAGTGATGTCGATTAAACGTGAGAATACCATAGTGTTGGACTTCAAAAATGTTCGGAAAAAACCCACGAATTTATCGCTACACCGGTGGATTCGGGAAAAATTCAAATTTAATGTAGATCAAATAGGTGGAATACAGTTTGATCACATCCGCTACAAAGTTTATATAAAGTTGATAACGGATTTGCTGGTGAAATCGACAATCCAAAAATTCGAAGATGGTACCATCCCTTTCGTGGATGAGGATGGTGTAGAACACGTGGTATACATAGCCGAAGAAGTTGACGATGTTATGGTTCGAGTATTCGATTTTCCGTTAGACATGGAAAATGGGATTATAAAACAGAAATTGTCGCAATATGGAATTGTGAAAAGTATTAGAAATGAACTTTACCGAGGGGAGGAACTTTTCGAAGTTGAAACTGGAATTAGAACGGCGTGGATAACGATGGCAAAAAGAATCCCGTCATATATCTCCATTGGAAAATTCATGTCATTGGTGACTTATCGGGATCAAATAAGGACTTGTATGGTTTGTGATGAAGCTGGACATGAAAGGAGGGAATGCCCGAAGCGACCAATGAATAGATTACAGGAAATAAGGAGACCAAATGCACCATATAAAGAACCAGAACAAAGTGAAAACAATGAAGAAAAACGAAAGAGAACCAGAGGTAAAGCCAATTGAAAAACAAAATTCAAGATAACCCAATAAATAAAAATGCAGAAGGAGATTTTGAGGAATAGAAAGTTCAGGAAGTGAAATAGGATCGGATCAAGAATGGAATATGGAAAATTCGGAAAATGACATAATAGAAGCGACACAGTTTGAAGAGAAGGTTACAAGAAAATCTGAGAAGAGACGGAGAGAAAAACAAGGTTCGAGTTCGGAAGAAGGAAAAAAGTTACCAAAAATAAAAATTAAGTTAACTCCTGAGTGCCTAATCATGAAACCCGGGTTTGGAAACTCGGGGTCTGAAGTCTAGAAGTGAAGTGAACTTGTGGTTTGTAATAATATTCTTTTTTTTCTTGGTTATTATTTGTGTTGACTATCTATTACAGACACAATCTTCACCAATCATATCATCAATGGCTATGTTACGAACAATTGTGACTATAAACTGTAACGGTCTGAAAAATATTGTAAAACAAACGTTGTTAAATGACTTCATAAAAAAATATGATATTGATTTAATTTTTGTTCAGGAACTGAACACCGACACAATAAAATGTTCTATAGGTTATCAATTGATTAGTATATTGGGGATTCCCAAAGGGTACAGGTATAATAGTAAGGAAGGATACGATATAAAGGACATCATGTGTTCAGTGGATGGCAGAATTATCTCAGCATCCATTAATAATGTAAGATATATAAATATCTATGCCCCTTCTGGATCCCAGAACTATAGAGAAAGGAATTCCTTTTTCAAAATGACCTCACCATACATTTAAACTTCGATATGCCCATGATTTTACTGGGAGATTTCAACTGTGTCGTAAACCAAAAGCAATCACGTAATAAAGCAAATATTTGTCAGATTCTACAAAATCTTATCCAAAATCTCAGTTTAGTTGACGTGTGGGAAAGGCTTCACAGAAATACAAACGAATTCACGTTCGTGCGTCAAAATTCCGCGACGAGAATAGACAGAGTTTACATCTCGCAAGAACATTTGAATATGGTTCATAAATGTGACATATTACCAATATCGGTATCGGATCATAATGCAGTTATTGTCTATCTAAAAATTGAATCGAACACGCCACAAAACTTCACTAAACACGGGTGGGGTTACTGGAAGGTAAAAAATTGTTGTTTCACAGAAAGCAGTATTGATGATTTCAAAATTGAACTTCAAAATATCAAATCGAGTACACTTTATGATAGAGACTTCATGAAGTGGTGGTTTACAGTCTTCAAAAAGAGAACAAAGTCTTTCTTTAGAAATATAGAAATCAGAAACGCAATAGATAAAAAAAATCTTCTCGAATTTTATCAATCAACTTTACTAGAGCTAAACATAAAACTAAATTCAGGGGAAAACAGAATTTAGAGAGGTCAAACTAGTATATTAGAACTGAAACAGAGACATCTAGATGAACGTTTCCAAAACAGAAACAGAGACAACATAAATGATAGGTACAGTCTTTTTGAACTCATTAAAGATAGGAAAAAAACTAAATCATTAATCCAGAAGCTAAACACGGACAATCAACAGTCGCTCAGTACATCAAAAGATATTCTTAAATACGCAGGAGAGTATTTTGAGAAGAAATTTGGCGAAACTGAAACTAATGAACAAGACGTAAGATGCCTACTGACCCATATTAAAAATAAGATCTCAGATTTAGAGAACTCTCTACTAATCAGAGAAATTAGCAAGGAAGAAATCAAAACAGTGTTGACTGAATCGGCAAAAAAAAGAACTCCTGGCCTCGATGGGTTATCTTACGAGTTTTACTTGAATTTTTTCGATGAAATAGGTGACGAGCTCGCAAAGCTTCTGAATTTATTCTTAAATCACGGTGTTGCGCCCCCACGAGAATTTTCAGAAGCGGTGATTACTTTGATCCCAAAGACAAACAGCTCCGTTGATCTGAACTCATTCAGACCCATAACCCTTTTAAATTCAGATTACAAAATTTTGATGAAAATACTAGCAGCACGTATGGAATCACACTGCTCTAAAATTTTTGGGAGCGAACAAACATGTGGCAATAAGACTTCAATATTTAATAACCTAATGCTAACAAGAGACGTGATATTACACTATGAAACAAATTATAATCAGAAGGGTGCACTTGTGACAGTAGACTTCTCCCAGGCTTTCGACAGAGTGAACCATAATTATATGTGGGTAGTTTTGAGGAAAACGGGTCTCGATCAAAAAGTAATTCAACTTCTCAAGCATGTATATATTGGCGCGAACTCCAAGGTCCTGATCAATGGTTTTCTTTCTAAATCATTCAACATTAAGACGTCTATACGACAAGGCTGTCCGATGTCAATGATTTTATTCAGTTTGGCTTTGGAACCTCTGATACGTTTAATAGATTTCACGGTAAGAGGAATTGAAATAAACAATAAAAGTCATAAGGTCTCAGCTTATGCCGATGATGTATCTATTTTCATCAGAGATGAAATAGACTTGCAGAACTTGAATATAATTTTCAAAATATACGAAAGAGCCTCAAATGCCAGAATAAATATGAACAAGTCTTTTATAGTACCTTTGGGAACGTTTGGTGACAACTCGAGACAATACATTCTGGATTACCCTGTCAAAACCAAAGTAAAAATTTTAGGGATGGAGGTTTCCCGAAATTTTAACGAGATGGTTAAAGCGAACTGGGAAAGGGTGCTGACTAACATCCAGACAACACTAATGCTGAACTATGTCAGAAACTTAGATTTGATCAGGAAAGTTTGGTTTGTCAATATTTATGTTCTGTCGAAAGTCTGGTATCTGGCACAAATACTACCCATGAATCGCCTTTACTGTCAAAAAATTGTGATGTGTACAGGGAAATATATATGGCAAGGAAATTTATATCGAGTTGCAAGGGAGCAACTGTACCTACCCGCGAAAAGAGGTGGTCTGAACCTGATAAATATAGAAAGAAAGGCTGCTGCTCTGTTTCTGAAAACTCAACAACTATCATGGACAAATGTACCGAACAAAGTCTCCTACAAATCCACGGTCAACAAAATATTTGAAAATGGAACTGTTGATTTACATTCAGCTTTCAGCAATATAAAAAGGTCACTTACAGAATTAGAGACTCCATTTAGTAGAGATAAAATTTTAACCGCAAAATTCATATACAAAGAAATTTTCATTGACAAAACAGTGCACAGTCCAACTGTCGAACTAAAATACCCCCAGTGTGACTGGAAAAATATTTGGAGGAAGATTTTGTGTAATCTCAATATTCCTACGAAATGGAGATCTAGTGCATACAAAGCAATTAATGAGACTAACTTTGTCAGGAGTAACCATACCACTGAAGTCATCCATATCGATGCTTGGTATTACTATCAGCAATAACCTTTCCTGGGAAAATCACGTGAGGTCCATTGCCAAAAGTGCATCCCAAAAACTTGGTTTTTTGTTTCGTGCCAAGAGCTATTTCACCTCCAGTCAGCTGCTTATGATCTATAAGGCACAGATCCGACCTGTCCTGGAATACTGTTCCCATATTTGGAGTGCGGCACCTAAACATATCCTGAAGCTATTGGATTCTGTCCAAAAAAGGGCAATTCGTCTCGTCGGTGATGCCTCGCTTACAAACTCGCTCACTTGTCTGGAACACCGTAGAAAAGTTGGCGATTTGTCTCTATTTTATAGATATTTTCATGGGCGATGCTCTTCTGAAATATCAACAATCGTTTCTCCTTTGGCAGTCTCTTCGAGATTAACCCGTCAAGTTCAGTCTTCACACCCCTTCGTGGTCACTTTGGAGACCTGCAGAACATCACTTTCCAAAGACTCATTCTTCCAACGAACTGCGAGGCTTTGGAACTCATTGCCTAGGGAGGTGTTCCCCGAGGCATACAACCTCCAGAAATTTAAGAAGAACACCAACTCCTACCTTCTTTCCCTTGGTTCCCACGATGTTCTCTGAACATTACAGGATATCCCTTTTCGTGGGAACCAGAACATATAAAAAAAAAAAAAAAGGCCAAAAATTAAAAATGCACGGAATCCGTGATACGGATTCATGCGAAAAATGCAAGACTGTAGATAGTTTAGTCCATAGAATAAGTATTTGTGGTGATGCTAAAAATACGTGGGAATGGACCCTCACACATATGAAGCGGAAGTTCAGAACAAACGTGATAGAAGCAGAGCCAAAAGATATATTCAGTTTGCACATAATAAATGAAGAAGACTTAAATGTATGGTGCTGGGTATTTTGTGGTCTAATATTCAACAACATAGAAACAAATGGCAAATTAGAAGATTTCAAAAATATAATGAGAACAGAACGCTTCAAGATAATAAAAAAGAATTGTTTGGAAAACTTTTCCAATAAAATATTTTTTTTCTAGCCCTACTGCTGTGATTAATCTATTTTTGTTTGTTTGTAAGATATAAGTAACTATAAGGTACTATGTATAGTGGAATATTGTATATATTTATTTATTTTAATAAAGGTTTAAAAAAAAAAAAAAAACCGAGCTGCAGAAACAAAGAAAGGTATGAAGATAGAAAATACAGAATAAAAACAGCTGCAGGCATAGATTACGGAAAACCGGCCACATTTGCAGAAAAATAAATAGACAAAACGCCGTCTCACCCTTCAGCCGTTGCCATGACTGAAATCTACGAATGACTGTTTGAACTGTTTGACTACTCCTTACTCACCAATATAAGATTTTTCATTAAACCTTCTTTTATTTTTGTTAACAGAAGCGAAATTTTTCTTATTCAAAGATCACGAGCAAGTCAAATAGTAAAACGCATTACTCAAATTTTACAGTTTTACTGCCAACGTGCCTCTAAGCTGTGTTAATTTCATTTACTAGTTTTGACTTCATCTACCAGGTTGGATATAACGAGGATAGTATTGTTTTCTTAACTTCGAAATTGAATATCTATCTTAGGCAGCCTGCAATCAAAATGCACTATTTGTGTACATTTACCACACAATCAGTTTAACATTCCACATTATTCAAATGTCGAGTGAAATAATTATTGCATTCGGCAATTGCCAAAGTTTTCCTCTGAGCAGGTCACCTGAAATTAGGCGGGCGGCGCTACCCAAAATTCTGTCGAATTTTACAAAGAACAAAATATATGTTTTCAACTTTTTTCCAGATTTTTAACCATTGTAAATCGTTATAAAATGGCAAAATTCACTCGTCATTCATGGATGTACAAGAGGTTAGATTACACCCTGTATATGCCTAGTGTATCAAAAAATGGCGAATTATAATAATATAATAATAATAATAATAATAAGATTAATAATAATAATAATAACAATGTTTATTCACTACAGATACAAAAATAAATTGTTCGAATAGATACACATTAAATTCGATTAACAAAAGATCACTAAAAGTTGTTAGTGGCAACTTGTGCTTGATGATATAATTGTTCCTTGCTTTTTTTTTATTTAAGAAACTTACGATTAAATTACCCCAAAAGAGTATCTAGTGAATCTTGTCTGTGGTAAATATTAGCTCGTGCGTTTCAGGCTGTATAATTATCAACTAAGATACACAAGTTTAAAAAGTATACAAAAAAACTATATGTACGAAAAAACTTCAACAAACTTCAGGAGGCGATTCCTCACAATATTCTCATATGAATTGTCCAAATAAATATATATTGTGTTGAAGTTTTATTTTTATTTTCGTTTTCTTTAAATAACTTTCGAAACACTGACCTTAATTAAACGAAAATTGGTATTGAGAGGTTTTTTGAGGTGTCGAATTCGAACCTGATGTTATTATTGCTCTTACTCGTACCTACACGTCTTTTTATTTTTTGAAGATTCATAACTTTTTGATAATTGATAATTACTTGATAGGTCCTTTCTTTCTTTCGTTCCGACTGAATGGCGCAACTTACAGAGACTTTTTAGAGAATGAATTGCCGGGACTACTTCAGAATGTACCATTAGAAATTCGTATCCGAATGTGGTTTATGCATGATGGGGCTCCGGCCCATTCAAGCGTTGTAGCCAGGGAATTTCTTAACATTGTCTATCCAAATCGATGGATCGGTAGGGGTGTAGAATAACCTAACCACGCGTGGGCACCAAAGTCCCCAGATCTAAACCCGCTAGATTTTTTTTTGGAGACATTTGAAGTCATTAGTTTATAAAACTACAGTAGCGAACGAGGAAGATCTAAGAAACCGAATAGTAGACGCCTGTGAAACAATAAGAAACATACCAATAATTTTTGAGCGGGTACGAGATCCAATGACTAGAAGACTGAATGTCTGTATCTTCGCTGAAGGTGGACACTTTGGACAATTTATTTGAATACAATTTAGTTTAAGGAAAGAAAAAGCCAAGTGAAGGATAAAATAAGAAATGAAGTGCATAAAGTACACAAAGTCGTCTTCACAAGAGGATTCAATATGAATTGAAACACAATTGGTAGACCACAGGCGAAAAACAACTACTTTCCTAGCAAATACCACGCAGAACGTTGAATTATATTCACCTGACAATCCATGCAATCTTTCTGATGAGCTCGATTATGTTTAATTTATGTCGTGACCGCCTAACAATCCCCATACCGGTTTCAGGCTTTTTGGCCCTCATCAGTGCGGATTAGTCACCAGCCAGAGATCCGGATCCGGATTGTTAGGCAGACACGACATGGATTAAACATAATCAAGCTTATCCAAAGAAACATTTGCGAACAATATCCATTTACATGGAAGTTTGCATGGATTGTCAGGTGAATATCATAAAATGTTGATATTTCTTGCAAATTTTATCAAAACAAATACATATTTTGCACCCTTGATACAAAAATAACTATTTCAAACGATTAAAAATGAATAGAATAGGTGGCGCCCCCTACAAAAAACCAAAACTACTTAATCAAACGTCAATTTCATTTCCTAAGCATTCCTGTGAGAAATACAAAATAATGGTAACTTCAACATGCATCGATTATCAAATAATCGACTTTCAAGTCCAAATATCTAGAAAACGGTTGCTTATAGCGACTTGTAACAAGGGTAGCTTTTTTTACGTAGATATGATAGAGAAATTGATTTTTTTACTGAAAAATGTGCTAGAAGTACGCTCAAAAAAGTTATAAATCTTCAAAATAGAAAAAGACGTGTGGGTGGCGCCCCCTACGAGTAAAAGCAATAATAACACAGGTTCGAATTCGACACCTAAAGAGACCTCTCAATATCAACTTTCGTTCAATTAAGGTCACTAGTTCGAAAGTTATTTGAAAAAAAACGAAAATAAAAACAAAACTTTAACATCCTGTGTCTTGGAAATGAAGCGTTTCCGGACATATATTTATTTGGACAATTCATATTAGAATATTGTGAGGAATCACCTTCTGAAGTTTGTCAAAGTTCATTTGAATCACCCTGTATATAAGGAAAGAAAAAAAAAGACAATTAATATACATTAAAAAAAATCAATGAGGTAAGATAAAATTTCAAAATTGCTAGAATTTTCAGATGTAATAGATATTTTTCAGATCAATCATTTGGTGAGTATAAAGCCTGTTTTTGCTCAGTAGCCATTTCTTTACTTTATTTCTGAACATCTTTTTGGAGTTTATCTTTCTAATTTCAGGTTATCTTTGGGTGAATGATTTTCTCATTACTGGTATTTGAAAAGAGCTGTTCCTATAGTTTGTAGGATATGTATGATCAATCGGGTTTTTGTCTGTGCAGTATTTTTGATGAATAATTATAGTATTACAGTACAACTCCTGATATCTTAGAATCTGTTTTGTTAATTGTACACATTATACGCACCTCCTCAGGCTATGATGCCATACCTCAAAAGAGATTCTACGAACGCGCAGTACATTACCTGAAGTTGTTTGATTCTCATTATTTGCCTACCGTGTTTGAATTTTGACAACTCCTTACTTTCTGTACGAGTGTGGTGATAGGGTATATCCCACTTCAGATTACTATCTAGTATTATACCTAAGTATAACATTTTGTTCACAGGTTCGATTTCCATATGATCATCTATCCGAATCGAGGGAAAGTCTTCGTCGATATCCTGTATGTGAAATGATAAGTAATTAGTTTTTTTCCAAGTTTACAGTTAGTAGTTTTGAAGTGAACCATTCGAAAATCATTTTGATGTCTTTTTTTGCTTGCTCGTGAACAGTGAAATATCTCCTGTGTACAGAATTGCTGTGTCATCAGCAAATGATACTATCTGACCTAAGAAGTTTTGCCGGAATAAGTTTGAAATATATATATATATATATCGAACAGTATAGGTCCCAAAACCGTTCCTTGAGGGACACCATACTTTATAAGTCTCTTCTGGCTGCTTATCTCTTCTATAGTTACACACTTCTGCCTGTCAGATAGGTAACTCCGCATTAACTTCAACACATTTCCCCTGAATCCTATTTTTTCTAATGTTTGGAGAAGCTTAGAGTGGCTAACTGTGTCGAATGTCTTCTTTAGATCTACGAATACTCATATTGCAGCTTTGCTTTCAACTAGAGCTTTGTATATTTTTGAACTTAGGCATGCAATTGCGTCCTGAGTAGATTTAGACTGTCTGAAACCGTACTGTCTGTCACTGAGAATCTGATATTTGTCCAGATAGTTGGTTACTCTTGTCTTAATGATAGTTTCAACGATTTTTGCATTGCACGAAAGTAATGAAATCGGTCTATAATTTGCACAGTTTAGTCTGTCTCCACCTTCATAGAGAGGTTTGATTGTGGCTTCCTCAGTTTTTGAGGAAATATCCCTTGATTCAGTATGTTATGATAAAACAGGGGTTTAGTTACATATTCTGCGATTTCTTTCATTATTCTAGGTGAGATTTTGTCAAGTCCAGGAGCTTTATGAGGTTTGAGATTCTTGAGAATTTAACTCACTTCGTTTTTAATCGCATTTTCTACATAGATTGAATTTTGGAGTTCGTGCTCGTCTGCTAATTTTTGTCTGATTTCAAGGAAAAAATCAACCATAGTGGTTGCAATTTCCAGTTTATCTTGAATAATTTCTCCGTTTTCTTTTTTAATTCATCAATTCCCTTTTCATTCTTCTTGTTTATTGAACATACTTCATTTAGGGTTTCCATAGCTCTTCATTATTATCTTTGTTTTTTTCGACCATATTTTTGTAGTAATCACTCTTTGTCTTTTTAATTAGTGAATTTAGATTATTTCGGTATTTTTTGTTATGTTATTATTGTTATTCTGCCATTTTTTATAGAGTGCGTCCCGCTGTTTCAGACAATTTATGATTCCCTAAATAGGAAACAAAAGCAAGTTTCTATAAAAATCGGATTATTTTGCTATGTTTTGTATTAGGTGGCTATGAAAATACCGCGTTCATTATCGAAAATTTGTTCTGAAAAGAATCAAAATGGAAGGCAATAACTATTCAAATGAAGTTTTGATTAAATTGTTCATTCTTCATGTGACCCTGTATGTTGTATATATGTCTATGACTTGATCATTTTATAATTATGCACACACACTTTTTATTATAGCCCTGAAGAAGGCGAACATTTCGCCGAAACGTTGACAGTAAAACTGTAAAATTTGGGTAATGCGTTTTACTAGTCTACTTGCTCATGATCTTTGAACAAGAAAAATATCCATCTTTTACTCCAGTCATTTAAGCTTAAATTAGGTAAGAATCTCGGAATTCGAGATACCCAGCTGTTAGTCTGTAAATAGTTGTATATTGACACCCTAAAAGTTGTCTCAAAACCTACATATGGTAGGGTGTAAGCAACTATTAAATTTCAAGGTCAAAGGTCACAAAATCGGTTTTTGCGCTTTTTTGGAAATATCTCATTTCCTATGGGTTTTTGCTATTTGTATTCATCATCAATATTGTAGAATACAAAATTCTCTACAAATTTTGTTTTAAAAAATTTTTTATACGGTGAACCGTTTTCGAGATAGAGGGCGGAGAGCGCGCGGTCACCGCATCACTTCAGGTCAACCGGTGCCTCCGGTCGAAAACGCGCCATATATAGTTGATGAACTATCAATAAATCAATGATTATAAATATTTGTCAATTTTTATTAACTATTATATTATATTTTATCATTTTTTTCCTAACTTATCCACTTTTTATTCAGTATTAATTTATTTAACAACACTTACCTGCCCATGTAATTGCAGAATTGTTAATGAAAATATAAGAATTATATTTGAATTTTAACCTAATTAATATTAATAACTTCTTAAATGATGAAAAAAAAACAAATAAATTATGAATTAATCTTTTATTAAAAATATCATTGAATAAATTTTTTTTATTGAAATTAAAAAATGGAATAAAGGGTACAAAACTACAATTTATAATTTTAATCATCTTCTTCCTCTTCATCGTCGTCTTCTGGCTGCTGGTAAATTTCAAACTGGTCTTCATTATCGTCTTCAACGACATTTGTCTCAAGTTCTTCCATGATTTCGGGATCAAAGGTTCCATCTTCGTTAATGTCGCTCTGATATGGTAGAGCATTGAGACAAGCTTGCCCATTACATTGGCCACAAGCTAAAGAGCATTGCAAGCCCGCTTTCCTGCATCCGCATCGCGAACCACAACCACTTTTGCAGTTGCAGAAAATTGTATTTAGCAAATCTTCTGGAGCAGGTGGTAAAATTGTCATGATAGGCTCCAGAAAATCATTTCGCATTGCCCAACCCCATACCTGGGGTTCCAAATCATGTCCTAACCAAGTTTGAACTTGATAATATACACGGTTGAAATGTTGATGAGCAGCTGCACTTGTTGGTGGAATATTTGAAAGCTGCACAGGTTTATTAAGTTTTGTAGACTTGACGTAATGCGTATAACGAAGATGATCGAGACTTTTCACAGATTTCGGAGCATTATAGACTGCCAATAAGGTTTGAGTTCCACCCTCTAATAATCTCTGGGCCGAACAATTTTCTTCCTCAAATGCTGCAGCTAGTTCATCCAAATTTGTCAGTTTCTCAAAAAACGTTTAAAAATGATTTTTTCCCTTTTAAAAGCGCAGAAGTTGTGTCACAGCCACTTAATGCGTGCAGAAATAAAATATGTTTTTTGGAATGAGGATAATTATCAAAACTTTTAGTCGAGTATATCTCCGTTTTTACATTTCCTTTCCCAACTTTTTTAAAGAAAATTTCTTGTTCGTAAGACAGTGTACGCCCATTTAAAATGACAAGTAAATCAATATCTTGTCCTATTATAACTGCAGTTTTTTTAGACTTTGATTCTTCAATTGCAGTTTCAACAATAAGAACATCCGCATCATCTCTGGCTTGTTTAGTAGTAATATTTGCAGCTTGTAATTTTTCAATTAACATATTAATGAACTTATCTTTGTTATTTCGATTTGATAAGAATTTTTCTTGAGTAACTGGTACAACCATTGTTTCATCGAAACAGACTTCGTACGTTTTTGAAAGTGCAGCAGTTCTTCTCTGCTGCTCCATAGCTTTTACGTTCTTACTGTAGTCTGAATATCCGTCAAATACAACAATTATTTTGGAACTGTAATGCCTTTGTAAATAATTCATGTATTTATAATTATATTATGATTTAAGTTTTTCTCTTAATTATTTTTTAATTTTAGTAAACGGTTATCAGTATTATTGAATAGATATAGATTTAATGCATGAAGAAAATGATAAAATATAATATTATAGTTAATAAAAATTGACAAATATTTATAATCATTGATTTATTGATAGTTCATCAACTATATATGGCGCGTTTTCGACCGGAGGCACCGGTTGACCTGAAGTGATGCGGTGACCGCGCGCTCTCCGCCCTCTATCTCGAAAACGGTTCACCGTATAAAAAATTTTTGAAACAAAATTTGTAGAGAATTTAGTATTCTACAATATTGATGATGAATACAAATAGCAAAAAACCCATAGGAAATGAGATATTTCCAAAAAAAGCGCAAAAAACCGATTTTTGTGACCTTTGACCTTGAAATTTAATAGTTGCTTACACCCTACCATATGTAGGTTTTGAGACAACTTTTAGGGTGTCAATATACAAGTATTTACAGACTTACAGCTGGGTATCTCGAATTCCGAGGTGAACTTACTATCATGACTGGACTATTTGGACGTGAAAACAGTAGGCTGGTTCACAAGAGCAATTTTCCGAAATTAGAGTTAGGACCAACCAAAAATTATGATCGAGGTGTCATTCGATTCGTAATTGCATTAGTTTGGAACCAATATCTGGAGAAACAAATTGCAAAAGTTATAAACAATTAACTAAACAAAAAAAAGTTTGTGAGGTTTTTTGTAAATGTCTCAAAAACCATTTGAGATATCCGAAATTTGAAAAAAGATCCTTAAAGAACAGAAAATTTCCTAAAAAAACTTCCGTGTGGCCGACCGAATCTGACACTTGAACAAAAAAAAATTTACCGAGTAAATATTAATATTAAGGAATAAAAAAAATATTATCTAGACATATCGATAAACAATAATCCGTCGGCAAACAATTTTTATCTCTATTTTTCAATCAATTATGCCTTTGTTAATTAGAAAATTTTACTTGTTGAAAGTTATCATAAATACCCTGATAATTGTTGAACCAAAAACCTGGAATTTTTCCCGGTTGGAAAAATATTTTTTTTTAGATTTTTCACTTTTTTAACAATCAAAGGCATAAAAAAAAACAATTGGAGATTTTTTTTTCAATTATCCCTATTAATTTTTTTTTTTGTAAAGAAATATTTTTTTTTTTATTTTAACGCATATTGTTTGGAGAATTGTTATAAACAGATGCATTGTTTATGAGATTTTCAATTATTTTTTTGGCAATCTAATCCATAAAGAATAATGATTTTTAGGAAAAAATGGTTTCTTAAAAAAAAAAATTGGTTAAAAACGCCTTGTTAATTAACTTTTTTTTTTGTTGTAAGATTAACATAAGGAACCGTTTTTTTTAATCATTATTTATACTGCTTTTAATACTATGGAAAAATTAATTTCCTCCATAGTATTAGAGAGCAATATAAATAATGATTTAAAAAAAACGATTCCTCCATATTAATATTTAGCAACAAAAAAAGTAACAAGGCGTTTTTCACTAATGAATTTTTTTTTAAGAAACCATTTTTTCTTAAAAATCATTATTTTCTTTATGGATTAGATGCCGAAAAAAATATTTTGAAAACTTTAAAATTTTTTAATTAAAAAAATTTTTTTAAAAAAAAAAATTAAATAATTTTAAAAAAAAATTTTTATTGTTTTATTTACGTTTTTTTATGCTTTGATTGTCAACAATTATCAGGGTTTTTATAATAACTTTCAACAAGTAAAATTTTCTAATTAACAAAGGCATAATCGAAAATAGAGGTGAAAAAACAATTAAGATTTTTTTTTGCAATTATCCCTTTAATTGTTTCTTATTGCTAAAAACAATATAAAATGTTTAAAAAATTGTTATAAACAAATGCATTGTTTATAAGATTTTAAAAATTTTTTTTCGGCAATTTAATCCATAAAGAATATAATTACTTTTAAGAAAATAAGAAAAAAATCGTTTTTAAAAAAAAATTATTGGTAAAAAACGCTTTTGTTAACTGACAATTTTTTTTGGTTGCTAAAGATTAATATTAAGGAACCATTTTTTTTAAATCATTATTTATATTGCTATCGAATACTATGGAAAAATAAATTCTTCCATAGTATAGAGAGCAATATAAATAATGATAAAAAAAGGTTCCTCAATATTAATATTAGCAACATAAAAAAAGTTATTACAAAGGAATTTTTTACCAAAAAAAATATTTTTTTAAGAAAGGATTTTTTCTTAAAAATTATTATTTTCTTTATGGATTACATTGCAATAAGAAAACAAATAGGGATAATTGCAAAGAAAAATCTTTAATTGTTTTATTTACGTTATTATTTTTTTATGCCTTTGTTAATAGAAAAGTGAAAAATGAAAAAATAAAAAATTCCAACGGGATCTTTTTTAAACCCTTTAAGGAACAGCTCCAAGGAGTGAAAAAATTCCAGGTTTTTAGTTCAACAATTATCAGGGTTTTTATAATAACTTTCAACAAGTAAAATTTTCTAATTAACAAAGGCATAATTGATTGAAAAATAGAGGTAATTTTTTTTGCCGACGGATTATTGTTCATTGATATGTCTAAATAATACATTTTTTTATTGCTCAATATTCAATATTTACTCGGTTAAATTTTATTTTTGTTCAGATGTCAGATTCGGTCGGCGCGCACGGGAGTTTTTTTTAAGAAATTTTCTGCTCTCTAAGGATCTTTTTTCAAATTTTGGATATCTCAAATGGTTTTGAGATATTTGCAAAAAACCTCACAAACTTTTTTTTGTTTAGTTTATTGTTTATAACTTTTGCAATTTGTTTCTCCAGATATTGGTTCCGAACGTAGATTCTCTTAATGCAATTACGAATCGAATGACACCTCGATCATAATTTTCGGTTGATCTTAACTCTAATTTCGGAAAATGGCTCTTGTGAACCAGACTGCAGAATACAGATGCTAAATTGTTGGCGGAATGAACTATCGTCCGATTCAACTTCACCACCTCCAGACCTTCAAATTCGCACCACCAGTGGCAACCAGACATCACTAGAAGTAATCCGCTGGCGAACCGCATGCCTATCAGAATCAAGCCATCTTTGAAAATAACCCTTCCCTCACATCTCGAGCACATTTCGTATGAAGTACTTTTCGAATCAACGGCGTAAAAACAAAAGCGTGTGGGCCGGCATAATTAAAAATTCTTGCCGCAGTAGGCCAGGCTTCGTTTTCATTGGGCCCCATTATTCGGCGTCTTTTTCTAATATGCCAGATAATCTTTCTCCATGATGGAATCGAGATTAAATTGGTTTCCTGATTGTCAGTTTCGGGTGAGTAATCTGCATAAGAGTTCGTCGCATTCAGAAGGAAGTAAACTGCTACTGGCTTTTTTCGAATGATAATGATACTCATGCATTCGGAGAATTTACTGAAGTGGGCCACGCCGAAGATTTCGTTAGTTCATAGGCGAAAGCCATCGAAAAGTTGAAGTAGATAGTAACTTGCTTATTGGGCATGATTTAACATAAAAATAAAAAAATAAAAACTGTATTGGTCCTTAGGATAGTTATAATAATAATAATTTATTCACTTAGAGAATACAACTGGTAGATACAATAAATATAACTTGCTACAATTTGCATGGAAGTTGTACGTACAATGAAAACAAGTGAATAAGGTGAAAACTCATTTAAGTTCACTTAAGAACTTATCTATGAGTAACGCATTTTTCTTTGTTCCATTAGTTTCAAATAGTGGCCTTGGTAAGTGAACAGGAGAAATGTGTATAAAAAGAAAAAGAAAAAAGAACATAGTGCTAGAACTTATGACAAACACATAACAGTAAAACTATATTGATGCAATGATCCGTTAATGGTGAGTACATCAGTTCAGTGATTTATTAAAGTATGGAATTTAGTTTGCTCGGTTCCGAAGGTCAACATTTTCAAATTTTTCTTATATAGGGCTTTGGAGTTGATATTTTTCAAGTCATCTGGTAGAATATCGAGCAATCGAGGGGCAAGTTATGAGAAGCATCTTTGACCAATTGACTTTTGGGCTCTTGGTAAGAACACATTGGATTTTAAATTACTTCTAGTGGGATATTTATAATAGTTGCCTCATGTCGAATAAGTTGGATTCGTCATATAACTTTTCAGTCGGATAAGTTTTTGGTTTGCGTAAAATAATCTTGATGAACCATTTTTGAAGAATTTCTTAAGGTTTCAGGTGGACCTTCCGAACACCTCCCCACCCGACAATACCGTACCGAATGATAGATTCTACTAATGCGTGGTATAACGTTTTAAGGTATTTGAAGCCTACACCTTTTTGAAATTGCCAAAATCTATGTATTAGTCCACGAATTTTTTTCACAACGTTTTTTACATGTACGTTCCATTTTAGGAAAGAATCAATGTGAATTCCGAGATACTTGACAGATTTCTCTAATGGGATCGTGTCGCTTCTCACAGTGAGGACGTCGTAATCGGGTAAGTTACACTCGTATAGAATAACTTCAGTCTTTTTCACGCTAACTATCAGGAAATTGCAGCCAAGCCATTCAAATATGTTATTTAAGTCGGGTTCCGCTGTTTCCCTGACTTGGTGTATAGTAATGCGGTATCATCAGCAAAGGATATTATGGTTCCGGCATTCTGTTTTGTGAGAAGTTCATTAATATATATTATGAAGAGTACAGGGCCAAGAACAGTTCCCTGAGGGACGTCATACGTTATTGTTCTTTCTGAGCTTATATCATTATCTATTCAAAGGCATTGTTTTCGGTTTGTTAAAAAAATTCTCAAGAGATTGTGCGTTATTCCGCGAATCCCTAGGCGTTCAAGTTTTTCTAGAAACAACCTATGGCAGACCGTATCGAACGCTTTAGCTAGATCAACAAATACACCTAAGCAAGCCTTCCTGCTATCAACTGATACGATAGGTTACTGCAGCAAATGGCATCTTGAGTGGATATCATATTGAATTAGTCCAAATAGTTTAAAAGACATTTCTAAAGTTAAGAACATAGATGGGACAAGTCGTCTCTAGGTACAGGTAAGTAAAATACAGGTTGATAAAAAACATACATTATAAATATTTCACAACACATATTATAAAATATTATATCCTAGATAAATATGATTCGTATTCATCGAGTGAATAAAAACACTTGCTGAGCAGAGTTCCTTCAGTTTCGATTTAAAAAGTGTTGGGGATTCCGCTTTTTTTACCCGACTACGGCAAAGCAAAAAGGAGGGTTATGATTTTGACCGGTATGTATGATCATCTGTTCCCTCATAACATCATAAACTACTTACCATAATTTGACAAATGAGGTATCAATGGAAGCGTCTTGTTATAGGTTGTGTGACGTCACATTAAATTGAATATGGCGCCCTCTAGAGGACATAAAGTCATGAACTAAAATAAAATTAATAATGCCGTGTTGGGTATCAAATGCAAGGGCTTAATAAGCACATTTCAAATATATATATATATATATATATATATATATATATATATAAGTTCAAAAATATAATCCGACTACGAAAAATCACGCTCTAAAAGTATGAAATAAGAAAATATTCCCATCTGAAATTATTATGTACGAACTATTCAATATTTATCGTCTAATAAATAAACAACTTACACGTAATATATTTTTCGTGCAATCGCACGCGAAGCGAGTATTTCGCATTCTCAACACAGTCCGCGAAATTTCAATTTCGCGGCCGTTACCCATAGCAACGGCTGCCAAACCAAACGTCACTTCCAAATTTGACATTTCTAAAATACGACAATGACAAGGATTAATTAACATTCTGTTTGTCACACACACCAGAATCTTTAAACTCGCTGTAACATTTTTCGTACTGCCGGTTTAGCTCTTTCAGGTATTAAAACGGAAAGCGCCAAGTTTACAATACTCTTTAGCTCTAGGAGTGCAAGATACTAAAATATCACTATCAGTATTAGACATATTTGCGTTTTGTCAAGAACTGTCAAAATATTTTGTTTATATTCAACCATATCATTTCCATAGCAACGCTGTGACTATGTTGATTAAATTGAACTGCTGTCGATTTTAAAGCAATAATATATTTATTTGCAATTATCTGTTTAATAATTCTGACGATTGCACGAAAAATAGTATGTATGCCATGACCGCAAAACTTTTCAGCGACCTCAAGATTATCCTGCCTCGGCCGCAAGCGGCCTCGGCGATAACTTTTCTTTCGGATGCTAAAAAGGTATTTCGCGGCCTTGGCATACAAACAACTATTTCGTGCAATCGCACGCGAAGTGAGTATTTCGCGATCTCAACACATTCCGCGAAATTCAATTTTGGCGGCCGTTACCGCCAAACCAAACGTCACTTCCAAATTTGACATTTCTAAAATACTACAATGACAAGAATTATTTTTTGGTGATTACAGCATTAATTTTTTGATCAACAACAAATACATACTTACTTATATTATTTTTCAGGTATTAAAACGGAAAGCGCCGAGTTTACAATACTGTATAGCTCTGGAGGAGTACAAGATACTAAAATATCAGTATCAGACTTATTTGCATTTTTTCAAGAACTGTCGGAATATTTCATATATAATCAAACATATAATTTCCATAGCAACGCTGTGACTTTGTTAATTAAATTGAACTGCTGTTGATTTTGGAGCAATAATATATTTATTTGCAATTATCTATTTTACTAATTTTGACGATTGCACGAAAAATTGTGTGTATGCCATGACCGCGAAACTTTTTAGCGACCTCAAAATTATCCTGCCTCGGACGCAATCGGCCTCGGCGATAACTTTTCTTTCGGTACGCTAAAAAAATATTTCGCGGCCTTGACATACAAATAACTCTTGCACCGACGATTCGGTAAAGGAGGAGGTTCTCTAGTCGACGTGTATATTTTTGTATGTATGATCACGCATAACTTTTCACAGAGCAGTTCGATTCCGATGATTCTTTTTTCATTGGATAGGGTGTACTTCGAAGTTGGTCCCGTTTGAATTTGAACAGAGAAATCCATTCCTAAGGGCAGCAAAATGGAGGATATTGATTGTTCTCTGAATTTTGGTCCGTTAACCGAATCTATCAGGCATAACTTTGTAGTAGGTTTTCCGATTTGGATGATTCTTTTTTATTAGATAGGGTATACTTCATAGTTGATCACATTTCAATTTGGAATGATATAATTCACCCTTATGGGTAGAAAAATAGGGGATGATTGATTTTTCACTTGTGAACATTGGCAGACATTGACAGATTGCTATTGTCATTATTTTTGTTCCCTCCGTAAAATTTTAAAGGATCGAATTATATACAGGGTGGGGCACCCCATACGACACGGTCCCTGTAAATGTGTGGCTGGAATGAAATGATCCACCCCTATGGGTAGAAAAATAGGGGATTATTGATTTTTCACTTATGAACATTGGCACACATATGTAGTTGACATTGACAGATCCTCCTACATCCGTCACAATAATTTCATTCTATGAAAGGATGGAATAATATACAAAGTAATGAAATCAACTAACCAGAACTTTCAAAAATAATTTATATTATATAACAATAAATAGTTCAAGTAGATAGATGATCATATTATTTAACAGTTAATAAGTGAAGTAAGCTAGGTAATTGAGTATTTTGGAAGTAATCAAAAATTAAGTAGGTAGTAATTAGTAGATTTCAACCACAAAAATTTTAAAAATAAAAACTTTTTAACAAAAAATTGAACCTACGAAAAAATCAACTGAAAAGCAAAAAATAAAATAAACCTTCTTGGTCTTATTGATAATTAAGCTCCTAAACTAATGTGAGTAACTAATTTTGAGTCGGCGCCAAACAAACAAGCAAATGAATTAGGTAAGGTGTAAAATTATGGCATCGAGTTGGGCGGTGACATTCTGATAATTTTATTTGAGAAATTCAATGATCTTCGTTGATTGTTTGTTTGGCGCCGACTCAAAATTAGTTACTCACATTAGTTTAGGAGCTCAATTATCATCAAGACTAAAAAGATTTATTTTATTTTTTGCTTTTCAGTTAATTTTCTCGTCGGTTTGATTTTTTGATAAAAAGTTTTCAATGTATTCAATACTCATATGCCGCTTTGCCCTAAAGCTAATGATTGCTTACTACTGTTAGAATGTATTGTTTTGTTAGGGTAGGTGGCATATGACCACGGCTATCCTCTGAACATCACTATGAATATGTATTAAATACATTAAAATACAGGGTGATTCAAAAGAACTTTGACAAACTTCAGGAGGTAATTCCTCACAATATTCTAATATGAATTGTCCAAATGAATACATGTCCGGAAACGCTCCGTTTCCAAGATACAGGGTGTTAAAGTTTTATTTTTATTTCTGTTTTTTATGAATAACTTGAAAATACCTACCTTAATTAAACGAAAATTGGTATTGAGAGGTTTTTTGAGGTGTCAATTCGAACCTGATGTTATTATTGCTCTTACTCGTAGGGGGCGCCACCTACACGTCTTTTTCTTTTTTGAAGATTCATAACTTTTTTAAGCGTACTTCTGGCACATTTTTCAGTAAAAAATCAATTCCTCTATCATACCTACGTAAAAAAGCTACCCTTGTTACAAGCCCTAAAGCTTATGATCGCTTACTACTGTTAGAATGTATTGTTTTGTTAGGGAAGGTGGCATATGACCACGGCTATCCTGTGAACATCACCATGAATATGTATTAAATACATTAAAATACAGGGTGACAAACTTCAGGAGGTGATTCCTCACAATATTCTTATATGAATTGTCTGAATAAATATATGTACGGAAACGCTTCGTTTCCAAGATACAGGGTTGAAGTTTTATTTTTATTTTCGTTTTTTTTAAATAACTTTTGAAATAACACCTTTTGGGGTGTCGTATTCGAACCTGATGTTATTATTGCTCTTTCTCGTAGGGGGCGCCACCTGCATGTCTTTTTATTTTTTGAAGATTCATAACTTTTTTGAGCGTACTTCTAGCACATTTTCCGGTGAAAAAATCAATTCCTCTATCATATTTACGTAAAAAAGCTACCCCTGTTACAAGTCGCTATAAGCAACCGTTTTCTAGATATTTGGACTTGAAAATTTAAAGTCGATTATTTGATTATCGATGCGTGTTGAAGTTATCACCATTTATTTTTCACAAGAATGCTAAGGAAATGAATTTGACGTTTAAGTAGTTTTGTAAATTACATACTATGTGACAGTTAAACGATTTGTTGTTTTGTTAAAGTTTCTGTAAGTTTTAAAACACTAATTTTGAAAACATGGATTATTTGAACAATAATGCTTAGTTAGCCGATATGCATTTCGTGTATGACCTTGCGGATGGCAATGCGCGCGAAGCAAGACGTATTTACCAGGAGCGATTTCCTAATCAAGTACTGCCTTCAGCTCCACCATTTACCAGTCTTCACCGTCATTTGGCAGAAACAGGTAGCTTTAAGAGGGCAGCTGATATTATTGGAAGACCACGAGCAGTCCAAACCCCAGAATTTGAAGAAGCTGTTTTGAACGCTCTCGAGGAGAATCCAGAAACAAGTACAAGAATAATTGCTGAAGCTCTCAATTCTACTCAGTCCACAGTTTGGAGAATTATCCACGATCAAAAATTTTATCCATACCATATTCAAAGAGTACAAGCTCTTTTGCCACGAGACTTTTCCCAACGTATTACTATGTGTCAGTGGTTTTTGAAAAAATTGTCTGGAAATCCTCAATTTTTGAGATATGTACTCTTCACGGACGAGGCAAACTTCTCCCGACATGCTATCACAAACTTTCATAACAACCATGTTTGGGCTCTGGAAATCCGCACGCAGTTAGTGAAAGACATTATCAATATCAATTTTCTGTAAATGTATGGGTGGCAATAATTGATAATTACTTGATAGCTCCTTTCTTTCTTCCGTCCCAACTGAATGGCGCAACTTACAGAGACTTTTTAGAAAAGGAATTGCCGGGACTACTTCAGAATGTACCATTAGAAATTCGTATCCGCATGTGGTTTATGCATGATGGGGCTCAGGCCCATTTAAGCGTTGTAGCCAGGGAATTCCTTAACACTGTCCAAATCGATGAATCGGTAGGTGTGTAGAAGAACCTAACCAGGCGTGGGCACCAAGGACCCCAGATCTAAACCCGCTAGATTTCCATTTTTGGGGACATTTGGAGTCACTAGTTTATAAAGCTCCAGTAGCGAACGGGGAAGATCTAAGAAACCGAATAGTAGACGCCTGTGAAACAATACACACCAATAATTTTTGAGCGGGTACGAGATTCAATGACTAGAAGACTGAATGCCTGTATCTTCGCTGAAGGTGGACACTCTGAACAATTCATTTGAATACAATTCAGTTTCCTTTATTTTATTTTATTCTACACATTCAAAATTTTTTGAATCAAAATGTTGATATTTCTTGCAAATGTTATTAAAACAAATACAGATTTTGCACCCTTGATACAAAAATAACTATTTTAAACGAGTAAAACTAAATAGAATAGGTGGCGCCCCCTACAAGAAATCAAAACTACTTACTTAAACGTAAAATTCGATTCCTAAGCATTCGTGAAAAATGCAAAATAATGGTAATAACTTCAACACGCATCGATTTTCAATCGACTTGAAATTTTCAAGTCCAAATATCTAGAAAACGGTTGCTTATAGCGACTTGTAACAGGGGTAGCTTTTTTACGTAGATGTGATAGAGTAATTGATTTCTCCACTGAAAACTGTGCTAGAAGTACGTTCAATAAAGTTATGAATCTTCAAAAAAGAAAAAGACTTGTAGGTGGCGCACCCTACGAGTAAGAGCAATAATAACATCAGGTTCGAATACGACACCTCAAAACACCTCTCAATATCAATTTTCGTTTGATTAAGGTCAGTATTTCGAAAGTTATTTGAAAAAAAAGAAAATAAAAATAAAACTTCAACACCCTGTATCTTGGAAACGAAGCGTTTCCGGACATATATTTATTTGAACAATTCATATAAGAATATTGTGAGAAATCACCTCCTGAAGTTTGTAAAAGTACTTTTGAATATAACGTGTAAGTTGTTCATTTAATAGACGATAAATATTGAATAGTTTGTACATAACAAATTCAGATGAGAATATTTTCTTGTTTCATACTTTTCGGAGCGTTATTTTTCAGTACTCGGGTTTTAATTATGCTGTCAGGTAGACAATTATAAAAACGACACCTGCATTTGTGGGTGACTTTTTATGAAAGGAATGTTTGTGTTTATTTATTTGAAATTATTTTTGCCTGGTGTTGTAATTATGTGTGTCACTAATCAGAGGAAATATTTCTTTATTTTTGAATATGTAACTGAGGAGTTTCAATATGTAAATTGATACAACAGTGGCAACAGTGGTAAAAAGTAAAAAATAATTGCTTAGCATGTGTGACGTAAGATTTCATGAGTTACAGATTCAAAAGCTTGTCGTTTTTGTATTCGAACTGAAAACTATTGCGACAAGCTCTTGAATCTGTAACCCACGAAATAACCTACGTCACACATTCAAAGCAATTACTTTCAGGGCATTCAAATAAAAGCTTATCTTTAATGAGATTTTTTATTGATTTTTTTAGTGCTATTTTCGGCTCACCATTATTATTTTCAGTACTTTTTTCGCGAAAAACGTTTTTTTTTCTAAAATTATTAATTTTGTTTTTCAAAATGTAAATACTTACATAACACGATTCTTACTTTTTCCCACCAAAAGCTTACTTAGTAATATTTATATTTACAATGTTGATAGCCTTGACTCAACGGTCAAAAGTCAAACGCTACCTAACTGCATTTCGTTGACCCCCCATTCTCTAGTCGACAGCCCAAGACGCGCCGTTTATGTGAAGTTAGCCACACTTTTTCAGCCACGGTTTCTGACGTGTAGACTGTCGACTGTGGGCTAGCGTGTTTTTACTCACAGTGTTGCCAGATTGATCAAATGAAATCTGAATTCGATCAAACAAACCCAGTCACACTTTCTAATTGAATGTGCAGGAATAGTATCCACCATGGATTTGCCTCAAAAGATAACAATCTCCCCTTGCGAATGAGTGGGTTGCGCTGCCACAAAACTAAAAAACCATTGGAAAGAGGGCAACAAAAATGCATAAAAGCACTATATGCATTTTTTTGACGTCCGTAAATATGAGAAACAAAATTCTCGGGCTAGAAAGAGTCGGGCTGCCACGAAACGAAAAATACTAAGGGAAACAATCATCAAAATGCAAAGAACACTATAAATGGATTCTTTGGAGCCTTTATAACAGCGATTTAAAAAAAAAAGGTTATAAAAATTCCAAAAAAGTCACGAAAAGAAAAATACCATTGAAAAGAGGACATCACAATGCATAAAATACGATCAATGGCTTTCTTTGGACGGCCGTTTGTAACAGGGAAAACAAATTCAAATAACTTCTCGGACTTAAAAAGTCAAGAAAGATGCGCTGCCACGAAACAAAAATACCATTGAAAGGACATAAAATGCATAGAAGGTAATCAATGGCTTTTTGGACGGCGTTTATAACAGAGAAAAAAATTTGAATAATTTCTCGGACTATAAAAAGTCAAGAAAACAAAAATACCATGGAAAAAGAACATCAAACAACCCATTGATCACCTTCTATGCATATTGATGTCCTCTTTCCAATGGTATTTTTGTTTTCGTGGCAGCGCGACTGTTTCTTAACTTTTTATAGTCCGAGAAATTATTTAAATTTTTTTTCTCTGTTATAAACGACCGTCCAAAGAAAGCCATTGATTACGTTCTATGCATATTGATGACATCTTTTCAATGATGTTTTTGGTTTCGTGGCAGCGTGACTCTTTCAATCAATCAATCAATCAATCAATCAAATATGCTTTAAAACCTAAAATTGAGTAATAAAAATAGAAAAAACACTAAAAATGCTAAAAACGGTAGTGATACAGGCGTTTTAAAATTTGTATAAGTAAAATGTACAAGCACAAATGTTAACTAGTATGACATTTAAGTAAAATGATAGGAAGGTACAACCACATGATGCAAACATAATAAAATTGATACTCAAAATAAGGAGAAAAGCATATTTTAGTGCTGACGAAAAGGTTCACTATTGAAAAATTCTTCTGTATTGTAGAATAGATGGATAAGAAGCAATTATTTTACATTTTTTTTAAATAATCCAAGAGATTCAATTTCCCTTGAATGTATTGGTAACTGGTTATACATTTTCAGACCGTTATAAATAAGAGATTCCTTAACAAGATTGTTTTTAGGGATAGGTAAGGATAATCTCAGTTTTTGCGTGGATCGTGTGCTATGGTATGAGGGCAGTGCATTATATTTGTGGCGATTCTTGTGTATAAGGCAGGTGGTTTCTAGAATGAAGATAGATGTAACTGTGAGGATTCTATGATTTTTGAACAGATCTCTGCAAGAATCACGCTTTTTCACTTTACAGAGGGCCCTAAAGGCTCTTTTTTGTACAACCTGCACCATTTGTAGTAGTTGTTTGCTGCACACTCCCCAGAAGGCTATGCCATAGACCAGGTGGGACTCAATGAGGGCAAAGTAAGTTGATTTAGCAGCTGTAAAACCCAATTCATGTGATATTATCCTTTCTTGACTTTTTATAGACCGAGAAATTATTTTAATTTTTTTCTCTGTTATAAACGACCGTCCAAAGAAATCCCTTCCTCGTGTTCCATGCATTTTGATGTCCTCTTTCCAATGGTATTTTTGTTTTTTGTGGCAGCGCGACTGTTTCTTGACTTTTTATAGACCGATGAATTATTTTAATTTTTTTCTCTGTTATAAACGACCGTCCAAAGAAATCCCTTCATTGTGTTCCTTGCATTTTGATGATTGTTTCCCCCAGTATTTTTCGTTTCGTGGCAGCCCGACTCTTTCTAGACTATTCATCAGCCCAAGAATTTTGTTTCTCATGTTTACAAACGTTCAAAAAATGCATATAGTGCCCTCTTTCCAATGGTTTTTCGTTTTCGTGGCAGCGCAACCCACTCATTCGCAAGGGGAGATTGTTATCTTTTGAGGCAAATCCATGGTGGTGAGTTCAAAGGATGGATACTATATCTGCACATTCAATTAGAAAGTGTGGCTGGGTTTGTTTTATCGAATTCAGATTTTATTTGATCAATCTGGCAACACTGTGCGTAAAAACACGCTATCCCACTGTCGACAGTCTACACGTCAGAAACCTTGGCTGGAAAAGTGTGGCTAACTTCACATAAACAGACTCGCCTTCGGCTTGGATGTTTTTGAAGACCGGACGGAGATTCAACCTAACCTAACTTTACGAAGTAACGCTCCGCTCGCGGATAGCGGATACTTCGTTAGCGGTAACTTGGTAAAGGTTAAGAATATGAGATCACCCAGTATCTTCATGAAATTTTCACAGGAGCTTAAGAAGACGATAAAAACAGTATAGCAATCGAAAATTTAGCGCGGAAAAGATAATTTTAGGAGATATGGGCCCCAGAAGGTCCATAAATAGAGGTTATGGAATATCACTTTTGGAAACTGCAAACTGATATAAAGAATGGCTTTTTGCACTAAACCATTAACTGTATACTCATTTAACGTTTAAGTAATATTAAAATCGCTTAATGATCAATAAAGACATGAAAAAACTCCGATTATGTTTCATTACATTTTTCACATGAACTGTCAAAAATCAAATATTGGTGGTTGCATTGATCTTGGCGTTTTATGGACATGCCACGTTGCCAACTATTCAAGTGAATTTGGCCAATCCGGATTTTCGCAATTAATTGAAGGAAGGGGGATGGAAATTTTCCGTGAGCGGAGCGAAGCGTCGCCTTGTAAGGTTGATTAGATTGCATTCAACTTGGGTAACAAGGTAGCCAAGTTAGGTTAGGTTATGTTCCTTCTTTTTACGTAAGAAACTAATTGGATATTTTCTTGTATGCATACAGGAAAACATCCAATCCAAGTGCGTTTCTTGGTCCAGTTTAAAATTACTTAAAACAAAATAATCTGAAGTCACATTATTTTATATGTTTGGTAACTTTCTAAATGCGGCACATCATGCTTAATTTTCAAAATTATAATCAATATCAAGAAGCGTGGTGAAATATACTTTGCATTTCAAACACAGATATCAGATCGTTATATTCATGCTGTGATACTTATCATTTATATGCTCAGTATGTATGACGCATTGAATTTCAGTATTTTCTTCTCTCCTTTTGGAGACATAGGCAACGTCGCATATCAATAAACTTCAAGTTTCGAATAATCATAACATTTGATTTTTGACATTTCTTCTGTAAAATTATAAGAAAAGTAATCGGAGTTTTTTCATGCCTTTATCAAACATTATGTGATTTTAATATTACTAAAAGTTAAAAGGTGTGTGCAGTTACTATTTTAGTGTAAATAGAAATTGTTTATATCAGTTTATAATTTCCAAAATTGATATCCTATAACCTCTCTTTATGGACCTTCGGGGGCCCATATCTCCTAATATTATCAGTTCCGCGCAAAATTTTAGATTGGTATACTGTTTTTACCATGTTTTGAAGCACCTGTACAAATTTCGTGAAGATACTGGGTGATCTCATATTCTTTACCTTTTCCCGGTAACTTTTCTCGTTTTTTTCGTATTATTATCGAGGCACAATAGTGACAATCAGTCACTAGTTGCAAGTACACGCTACATCACAGCGTCGACCCATAGACAACCTACGCCAAGTAATTGAAACCTCAAGAGTATATCTTCCTCAATATCTCAATAACTTTTGGGAATAATACTTCAGTTAGAGTTTCTGCATCAACAACTAAACTAAGAATAGCGTTGACACTACAGTTCTTAGTTATAGTTCTTAATACCTAGTTATTTGCATAGTAGTTGGGGACATTGCATAAACCTTCCATAATACTCATTCTCTTTGCGGGTAGAAAAAGGGAACAACTTAATTTTTCATGGCGATTATTTGAATTCTAACCTAAATATATATTACACTTACCTTACAGTTTTCTGCACTTTCTTCGGAAATTCCAAATAAATTTCAATCCAGTTCACAATAACAAATGGAATCACAAAGTAACAAAGACACTCACAAACACTTTTCACCCGATATTTTCCATTATTATCACCAAAATGAACATTTAACTCAGAAAATATTCGACAAACGCTTGCCTGTCAAACAACTAGCTGTACTGAATATGAATACATGCACGAAATTATTATGCGACTCCAAGTTGTTTACTATACTTTTTTCAGCGCCTGCTTCGTTTTTACAAGCTTTTATTTAGTTTCACCTATCCCGATGTTTGTCATCAAATCTTGCAAGTTAAATTTGACCCACTTCTAGTTGTTCGATTAATGTGAAAATTGGCAGGTGTTCATAGTTCCCGGGACAATGCAGTATGCATTTGTTGGAGAAAATAAAACAAAATGGCGGCTCCAAGATGGCGGACGAGATTTGTGTTTATGGTCCGATTCGATTCAAAATTGGTATCGGGGGGTTTTTAGGGTCGAATATTATGAATTTTCTGACAAAATTCATAGAATCAAAATGGCGGCTCCAAGATGGCGAACGAGTTTTGTAATTATGGTCCGATTCGATTCAAAATTGGTATGTGAGTGTTAGGGGTAGTTATTAAAAAGCACAAAATAAAATAAATCATAAAAAAAACCTTTTAAAAACAAGCTTTTATTCAAATACCCTAAAAAGTACAAAATAATTGCTTTGGATGTGTGACGTAGGTTATTCCGCGAGTTATAGATTCAAAAGCTTGTCGCATCTGTATTCGAAATTAAAACATTGCGCGACAAGCTCTTGAATCTATAATTCACGGAATAACCTACGTCACACATCCAAAGCAATTATTTTTTACTCTTTAGGGTATTTGAATAAAAGCTTGTTTTTAAGAAGGTTTTTTTTATTAATTATTTTATGTTACAAGCTTTTATTCAGTTTCACCTGTCCCGATGTTTGTCATCAAATCTTGCAAGTTAAATTTGACCCACTTCTGGTAACGTGAACGTGAAATTTGGCAGGTGTTCATAGTTCCCGTGACAATGAATTATGCATTTGTTAGAGAAAAAAAACCTAATGGCGGCTCCAAGATGGCAGACGAG
The DNA here is from genome assembly GCA_018342105.1 of Gonioctena quinquepunctata. NCBI lineage: Eukaryota > Metazoa > Arthropoda > Insecta > Coleoptera > Chrysomelidae > Gonioctena > Gonioctena quinquepunctata. Next base: position 683,287 of record JAFIRS010000364.1, on the reverse strand, counting down.
ATTTGTGTTTATGGTCCGATTCGATTCAAAATTGGTATGTGGGGGTTTTCGGGCTCGGAGATTATGAATTTTTTGCAAAAATTCACAAATTTAAGATGGCGAACGAGTTTTGTAATTATGGTCCGATTCGATTCAAAATTGGTATGTGAGTGTTAGGGGTAGTTATTAAAAAGCACAAAATAAAATAAATAATAAAAAAAAAACTTTTTAAAAACAAGCTTTTATTCAAATACCCTAAAAGGTACAAAATAATTGGTTTGGATGTGTGACGTAGGTTATTCCGCGAGTTATAGATTCAAAAGCTTGTCGCATCTGTATTCGAAATGAAATCTTTGCGCGACAAGATCTTGAATCTCACGGAATAACCTACGTCACACATCCAATGAAATTATTTTGTACTTTTCAGGGTATTTGAATAAAAGCTTGTTTTTAAAAAAGTTTTTTTATTAATTATTTTATTGTGATTGAGATTTGTAAATCATCCACTGTTTTCATTTGAATCGAATGGGCTATTGACACATATTCGATCATTATCGTAATTTGATTTTACCAATATTCTTAATTATTTCATTCTCACATGGCTCCACCTATAAAAAGTCATGAATTCAGCCACATGATATGCAATGTGATCGACCATTCAGGTAAATAAAGAAATACCTATGAGAGGGTATTTTTTTCGATTGTATAAAACGTAACACTCACTCAAAATTGAAAATGTCTCGTTTTGGTTTATGTTCCATTACGGAAATTAGTGAACATATAAGCCAATCCAGCCCAGAAAATACCAAAAAAAGTAAAGAGTCTGCCTGGAGACATGGTTCTTGTTGTTTATGAGTAATTGGGGGTAGTTAAAAGTAAGTTGAATAGAGCACTGTCAATTGACGTCACAACGTGGCGGTCATCAGCTGATCGGGAGCAACAAAGCATTTGAGTGTGTGTAGATCATTGTTTTTTGCGTCTGTTAAAGATTTGTTTGTAGACATTTAGTGAACATATTATCTGTTAATATAGTGTAAGATTCCTTTTTCTACTGAAAAATCCAATAATGTTGCTAATTATTTCCTAATTATGCCTCTGGAAGGAAATCGGATACATCTTACGTGCTCGTCCTGATTGTATCGGTTACTACGGTAAATATAAAGTTACACCACACATGCACTCTGAATATGGAGAAAATACTTTTCTCACGTGTTTTTGCCTCCTGAACACGAATCCAGAAAATGCGGCGGTCTCATACCGTTCCCGAGTTAGAGAACTTAAAAAAAAAATTAACCTTATTTTCAAGCACCGTTTTCTCGCACAAAACTCACTCAAAATGCCTCCTTCTTTTTACCAGCATAAACAATACACCCTAAATCACTTATTTTCGGCACAACTTGCACAAAATATCGTCGTTTTTATCGAAAAAATCCTCCTTCTTACACAGTTCCAAATAAATCAATTTCAGACTTTGACACATGGAATTTAGTAACTTTGCCTTATTTTTCATGTTGGTGATAAATGAATCCCGCCAACTTTTCGAATTCAAATATGAGCAATAGTTTCCCCTTTATTTATTTGTGCAATTGTTGTAGGCGGTGATTCATTTATTACCAACATGAACAATATGTTCTCTCTAAGTTCTCTAATTCGGGAACGGTATGAGACCGCCGCATTTTTCTTCCGGATTCATGTTCAGGAGGCAAAAACACGTGAAAAAAGTATTTTCCCCATATTAAGAGTGCATGTGTGGTGTAACTTTATATTTACCTGTTATTATGATGACAACATATTCTAAACCTGGAAAATTCATGTTTATGACACCACTATATAGACTTTTGCACTTATTTCACCATATTCACTCTATATGAACTAAGGATCACAACAATGTCAACAATAATTTTTTAGCATATCGTTTTTCGGAGAAAATTCACAAGAAAGACACACGTACTCTACTGGACAGAAGCTTTGCTTGCCCCCTCGTCAGCTGTTTGACAACTGTCAGATTACGTCACTGACAGTGATCTATTAAATGTTGATAAACGTATATGCATGATTGGCGAAAGTGACAAATATGACCGGAATCTAATAAATTTGTGGTGTTCACGAAATAATCTTCCTGAATATCACTCGACTATGACAAAAAGAGACTATTTGTCATAGTATTGGGATATTACCTGCAACAATTTTCATACATTAATATTCTTCAGCATTAGGTAAACTCATCTTTTTTTATGTCAGTATTTGCCTAGCAGCCGTTCAGTTCACAAGTGATTTGTTTGCGAAGGTCAAGTATATTTACGTTTGGTGGCTATGCCTGTAAAAAGAGATAAAACTATCACTTTGGATTTCAAATATGTGAGGAAAAAACCAACAAATCTTCATCTACACAGATGGATTCGAGATGTTTTGAAATTAACAGCGGATAGAATTCAATCAATACAGTTTGTTCATATTCAATACAAAGTTTATATCGGGGTAATCTCACAAATTATAGTCCAGTCGACAGTGCAATTATTCGAAGGAACAGATGGTCTGATAAAATATCACGACGAGGAAGAAAACGAGTTTGATATATACATATCTGAAAACTCTGAGGATATTAAAGTCAGAGTTTTCGATTTTCCCGCACAGATGCCAAATGAAAAAATCATGGCAAAACTTTCGACTTATGGAAGAGTGAAAAATATAATTAATGAAAAATACTCAGGCCATGATGATATCTTTCCAGTTGAGTCTGGGATAAGGACGGTATGGATGACAATGAGAGTAATGGTGCCTTCGTACATAACCATCGATGGATCCATCTCACTCATAACCTATGCCAACCAAGTAAGAACTTGCATGGTCTGTGATCAAGCAGGACACGAGAGACGAAATTGTCCAAAGATTACGAAAAATAGGATAAATGAAATAAGGAGGCCCAATGCACCAGTAATGAAAGAGGAGGAAATAGAAGAAAACCACCCAATTACCCCCACCTACGCAAGTATAACTCAGGGTACCCAAGAAAATAACGAGAAAAGAATCGATGTTATAGATGCAGAAGAGGAAATACTGCAGAAACCAGAAGAAAACGAAGAAAGTAGCTCAGACAGTGATAGTGACATAATTCAACCAACATTAGATATAAACAACAAAAAGAGATCCTTAGAAAGATACAGTTCGGTGTCAGATGAAGAAAAGAAGATTCCGAAAATGGTTATGAAAAATATACAAGGAAAAACACCCTCGATTGGTGAGAATAAAGAAGATAGTGCCAGCGGATATGAGAGGGAAAGCAGTGAGGACCAGCTCTTTTAGTCCTGCGAGAAAGTGAGTGATATATTGTGATCCACAGAACATTATCGATGAATTGAGAATAAGTAAGTTTCCCCAATATTATTAAACTAATAGTGAGTTTATACAGCAAGTAAAATAAAATAAGAAATAAAATAAAGTAATTTGAAAAGTTAAAACTACACAACATCCAATAACAGGTTTATACAGAAATAAAATGAAATAAGGAGTAATATAAAATAAGAAGTAAAATAAAAGATGGTTAACTTTTATCTTTTATTTTAATTTACTTGACAAGTTGTTAGGCATATGTACATATTGAATAATTTAGACAAATTGACGAGATAGGATGATACATGACATTATATAAATAGCAGTCGACATCATATTTTTGTTTTCATAACCGGCAAACGGCGTGTTCACTGGCATTTTTTTTAATTTCTTTTTGTCTTTGAATGACTAGATTTTATAATATTGGTAGTATTGTCAACAATGGCTTATATTTTACTCAATGAACAATAACGGGGACCAAATTTTCGTGTATTCATCATTGAAGTTTGAGGTAACAACATAAAATCCCAAATTTCGATTGACAGCTTTCTTAACTTTTTACATTAATTTACTCAGCTCTATAAACACTCTGAAAATTATTACTTCTTATTTTACTTTATTTTATTTCTTATTTTATTTTACTTTCTGTATAAACTCACTTTAACATTCAATAACGTACGAACAATAGCCTCGATAAACACGAATGGTATAAAAAATAAAGTGAAGCAAAAACTATTCAATGAATTCATTATAAAGTATGATATAGACATTCTCTTCATACCAGAAATAAACTGCGATACAATAGACATGTTGCAAAGTCATGAATACATACTGAATATGGGAGAAAAAGAACGAGGTACTGGCATAATATACAGAAAAAATGTTGAAATATCAAACATTTTATTAAACCCAAATGGCAGAATCATTATGTTAATGTGTATGCCCCATCCGGAACTCAGAACCATAACCAAAGGAACAACTTTTTTTTAAATGAATTAGCTCCACATCTCAAATTCGATACTCCTCAAATAATAATAGGTGACTTCAATTGCATTATAAAAAATAAAGATAGTAGGAACAGCTCACGAATTTTACATGCGCTTAAGAATGTAGTAATGAACTTAAAATTGTTGGATATCTGGGAAATCATACATAAAAACCATGTTGAGTACACATATATCAGAGCAAATTGCGCAACCCGTATATACAGAGTATAAATATCCCATGGGGAACAAATGAAAATCACTAACATAAAATGTTTACCGGTATCTTTCTCTGACCATAGATCGATTTTATTTTATATGAAAGCAGATCCCATAGTAAGAGCCAAACATGGGTGGGGGTATTGGAAGTGTAAAAATTCAATTTTGAATGAAGAAAATTTGATCGACTTATTCAGGGCTGAACTCTTGAATATAAAAGCACATCCCCAGTATAGTTCAGATATAGGGGTATGGTGGGTTAATATCTTCAAACCTAGAGTAAAAAAATTTCTTAGAAAAATAGAAATAGAAAGAAATCAAAATCACAGTGAACTTATAGGTTTTATAGTAATGTGTTAATGAACTCAATATAGAATTAAAATGTACATGAAGAAATACGAAATTGAAAAATACAATTTTTTTAATGAAAGAGAAACGGATGAAAGAAATATGTAATGATAAAATACAGAATAGCGATGGTGATAGGTTGATGCTGAACGATATCATGAAGATGAAAAAAGGATATAATCAACAACATATCGATTTTCTATATAACGAGAAAAATGAGAAAGTCAATGCTACAAGCAACATGTTAGAATTCGCCCATGAAACATTCACAAAAAAAATTTCTCCCCAGATAAATTAAGATCGGGAAGCTCGGTGTTTGATGGCTCATATTAATAAAAAAGTTAAACCAGAGAAGCTTCAAAAATTGCAGATGGCGATCTCTAAAGAAGAATTAAAAATAGCCATCACAACATCAACAAAAAAGAAATGCCCTGGTCCGGATGGAATTACTTATGAATTTTATTATAAAATGTTCGATATGATATCAGATGATCTATTGGAAATCTATAACACATTTATGTTCAAAGACAAAAAACCGCCAAAGGGTTTTAGTCAGGGTGTAATAATTTTGATAGCAAAAACAAAGAATCCCAATAAAATTGATCAATTTAGACCTATAACATTACTGAATGCTGACTACAAACTGCTCACCAAAATTCTTGCAAACCGATTTGAATCTAGTATGAATGACATGCTAGGAAGCGAACAAACATGTGGGACAGATCTATATTCAACAATCTCATGATAAACCGTGATATTATTCTGAATACCGAAAAAACAAATACTCCAGCGGCCTTACTCAGCATTGACTTTAAAGAAGCATTCGATCGAGTATCACACAAATATATGTGGCAAATCTTGAGAAAGTTTGGGATACCAGATAGTCTTACAAATTCACTAAAAAATATATATGAAGATGCAACATCTCAGATAATAATAAACGGTTATCTATCGAAACCCTTCTCAATCAAGAACTCGGTTCGGCAGGGATGCCCTCTCTCAATGATTTTGTACAGCCTTACCCTAGAACCATTCATCAGACTCTGTGATTTTACCATACAAGGAATAAAACTGAAAAATCAAACGTTCAAAGTAAATGCATATGCCGATGACGTCACCATCTTTATTCAGCACACAGATGAACTCATTATTATCGAAAAAAATATCGAGATTTATGAAAAAGGCTCGAACGCTAGAGTAAACCCCCAAAAAACTAAAATTTTACCACTAGGTAACTGGGTAACTGTTTTTCCACAACAGCTCACCTATGACATGGTTAATGAAATAAATGTCCTTGGAATAACACTAACCACAAGTTACGATGATATGTTAGAAATAAACTGGAAAAGAATTATACAAAAAGTACAATAAAAATGTATACAGATGATCTAAGGTACATAATATTATAAAAAAGGTATGGTACTTGAATACCTCCATCTTATCCAAGGTATGGTACACCGCGCAAATCCTACCCTTGGGAACCAAACCTAGTCAGCAGCTTTTGCTCATAACAGGAAAGTTCATATGGCAGGGACACCTATATAAGATTGCGCGAAAACAGTTATATAACTGTCATAGTAGAGGAGGTATTGAATTGATCAACATAGGAAACAAAGCTGCAGCTCTCCTAATCAAAACCCAGTTCAAATCATGGACTCCTGAGGGAACCAATATAAAATATAAATCGATATTAAATGATATTTTCCTAACGAACTCGCAGGATGATATGCACAAATCGTTCAAAAATATTCACAATATAATAATGAAGCTTGACATCAATGAAAATAAACAAATATCCTCGCGAAGTCTTTACGGAGATATCATGGAGGATGAGATTATCACCGGTCGCATAGAAGAAAAAATCACGAACAAAAATTGGTCCAAAATTTGGAAAAACTGTTTAAACAAAAACATAAGTACCGATTGGAGAGCTGCAGCTTTCAAAGCCCTAAATGATATTTACCCCGTACAAGCAAAGCTACACAAACATAAAATTTCGACTACAAAAAATTGTGAAAAATGCGGCACTACTGATAATTTGAGTCATAGGCTCAAGGAATGTGGGCATGCAAAATATATCTGGGGATGGGTAAAAAATTTACTGGTGAGGATTTTTGAAATACATATCGATCAAATGGACGTGTATGATCTGATAATGACTGATTTGGAAAAAGGAGACGAATTAAACGTTTGGTTATGGTTCTGCGAATCCCTAATATTTTTCAACTTGGAATTTTTTTTTAACTTAGATGAATATCACAGAATGATTCAATATGATAGATACTTTAGGATACAATCAGGTAAATTTAGCAATAAAATCCTACACTTTTGAAAAGTGGTGTTAAAAATAAATTTTATTATTATAACTAAATTAAGGACCATTATCTAAGACAAAGCAAATAATTTGTATCTGTAAAATGATAATGTACAAATGTATAAATGCTCATGATAAAGAACTGTGATAAAAAAAAATGCGTTTTTGAGCTATAAATACTCTAGAGATATCTAATGCTTGACCCCTTCCTACGATATTGTATGAGATGGCAGAGTGCACGAAAGTTTAATATATTTTCAAAAGAGTATCGGTGTTTAAAATGTTTCTTAACGTAGTAAAGATGTAAAAGCTTTCATTCAGTTTTTTGCAAACGTATTTGTTCCTCCCAGGTGAGGTTGAGGTCGATGAATATGCATATTCGCTGTGTACATTAGGCTGGAGGGGATAGATGAAACTATGACAGCGCCCATGGTGGCAGGAGTAGGTAATAATCCTGGTAATCGTAGTGGCAACGGGTAGTGGTAGTATAACAACATACATATAATAACAATGAGCCCTCGCTATTGCTGTGTAGTCGATTGCAAAAATATATAGTTCCAAAAATAGTACGTGTAAAATGCATATCTATATTTCCAATGGCATCGCATTAGCTGCAACAAAGAGAAAAGTGTTCTGTTATTCCACGATATTTGAATCTCTAATACCGGGACATGGATAAATATTTCAGATGTTTTCCGTTTTCCATCTGATCGTCTAGAAGTGCACAGTAAAAGTATAATCAAGTTTCGTGGGACGGTCTTGAACCGGTGATAAAAAGCAAATAGCGACTTAAGCTGCGAGTATGGAAACGCATGGACGGTGTTGAAATGTAAACTAATCAGCCTTATGAACAGGAGACAAACATACTTTTGATGTTTTCCCGAATTGTATATTATACATTGGCATTCTATCAGGACGAAGTAATCTCCGATCCCTAAAACCCCCACATATCAATGATAATCACAAAATCCCCCATCTTGGCCGCCATTTTAATTTATATTTTGACAAAAAATCCTAATCTCCGACCGTGAAAATCCCCACATACTAATTTTGAATTGATTCGGACCATAATCACAAAACTAGTCCGCCATCTTGGAGCCGCCATCTTGAATTTATAAATTTTGACAGGAAATTCATAATCTCCGACACCGAAAAACCTCACGTACCTATTTTGAATCGAATCGGACCATAATTAGAAATCTCGTCCGCCATCTTGGAGCCGCAATTTTGTTTCCTTCTCTACCAAAAATTCCGTAATGCATTGTCACCGGAATTATCAACATCTGCCGAATTTCGAATTAATCGGACGACTAGAAGTTGGTCTAAATTCACTTGCAAGATTTGACCCTAACTAAGGAACTAACCAGTGAAACTAAATAAAAGCTTGTAAAAAATGACTACAATCATGACAGTTCGGTAGTCCAAGCAAAAATGTTCCTCATATTATTATTATTACTTTTGTATTTTTTTGAAGAAACCTATTCATTTTTATTTGTACCACTTATTATATCGTCATAACAAACGGGGCATATTCAGGTACCTTTATAGTAATGATATACATATATTTACAGTGCGTATGTTAGATAATTTAACTTACAATAAATGCTAAAAAAAATTAACTTGAAATTTTTTCCGAAGGTTTTTGTGAATTTGGTTACCCCGCGCACTGATGTTAGGCACAAATAGTGTGTCTTGGAACCTCATTGGATAAAATAGCAAGGCACATACTTTGTGTCTTATGGCATTCAACGTATTAACTGCCTGACATTTTGCTAGTAAGCTGTGCATATCTACCAACGAAGTGAAGTTGTTTACTGTGAGATTCATTGACATTATTATACAGTGTTTCTCAAAAGTCCCCTCCCCCCCTCTTATTTTTGGAACGATTATACATAAACAAGTGAAATTTGGAATCTGAATATTAAAGGTTGTAAACTTCCCTACTAGTGATGATAGATGACGAAATCGTCAAAGATGACTTCACAAGGCCATTGTGACCAATAATTTTAAATGGAACCCTACGGCAAGTGACACCTCTTTTAAAAGGTATCGAAAAAACATATTCAATGATACTAATTTTGTTTGTGTTTATGGCAGTTTTGGCAACTCGCTTTTAAAAAACGCAAAGCTGTGATTAATTAAATCAGTTAATACTAAATTTCCAAATTCAAGCTCCGCCTCTGGATAGTTGTCAAATAAGCTGACGTTTTTGTTAGTCTCCCTAATTCGACGTTTTTGTAATTGTCCAAGTTTTTGTACATTTAATAATTTGTGTATTGATCGAACGTTTAACTGTTTTAGCAGCTTTTGGTACTTTTAATATTTTTTTACATTTTAATAATTTGTTAAACTGTTGTGAGCCGAACGTTTAAGTGCTTCAAGAAGCGAAATGGTACGTGCTTTAGGTGATAAAGTAGCAGCGATCCTAATTCTTGGTGAAACTGGACAAAATATTCATGCAGCAGAACACATTTTTAATGAGAGGTTTCATGATCGCCCCGTTTCGAGGACTTATTTAAGGGAGCTTCTTCGTAAGTTTGAAACAACGGGTAGTATTAATGATGCAAAACGATCTGGCAGACCACAAATTTCTGATGAGAAAAAAATTGATTTCCTGGCAGGAGTAATAGTTAATCCTACTTCTTCAACAACTCACGTTGCATCTACCTGTGAAGTCAGTCGAAGTACAGTACACAGGGTGTTGAGAAAAAACAAATTTCATCCATACAAATTAAAAATGGTTCATCAACTCTCAGACGACGACCCAGACCGAAAACTAGAATTTTGTGAAAATATGGAAACTAAAATTAACCAACAGCCAGACTATATAAAAAACAATATGTTTCAGTGACGAAAGTACTTTCTATCTAAATGGAAATGTAAATACACAGAATGTGAGGTATTGGAGTGACGCAAATCCTCACCTGTTTTGTGAAACACATACCCAATTTCCCCAGAAGGTGAATGTTTGGGCAGCTATCCTGGGAAACCACATCGTTGGGCCTCTTTTTTTAAATACTAATTCAACTGGGATGTTTATCTGGAGCTGTTGCAAAACGCAATAGAACCGTTAATCCTTGAAATTTTTGAAGATAATCCAGATGAATTCGGCAATTTGGAAATAACATTCCAACAGGATGGTGCTCCTCCACACTATGACGGTGCAGTAAGACGGTATTTGGATGAGGAGTATCGTGGTAGATGGATTGGATGACGAGGTTCAACGGAATGGCCAGCTCGATCACCGGACCTCACACCTTTGGATGTTTTTCTGTGAGGGTACCTCAAATCGAAGGTTCACGCCACTGAACCTGACAATATTGACGTTTTGAAACAACGTATTGTTGCATAATGTGAGGCTGTTTCCGCAGACACATTTGCAAAAGTACGAGAAGAGTTAAAAAATAGAATATTCCACTGTCAAGAAGTAAATGGAGGTCACATCGAGCAATTTCTTTTAGTAGATACTGATTCTTAAATCTGTAATTAATATCATACTGAATGGAATTTAAATTTCAATGTTTACTAATGAGCCATTAAAACTACCATAAACACAAACAAAATTAGTATCATTGAATAGGTTTTTTCGATACTTTTCAAAAGAGGTGTCGCTTGCCGTAGGGTTCCATTTAAAATTATTGGTCACAATGGCCTTGTGACGTCATCTTTGACGATTTCGTCATCTATCATCACTAGTAGGGAAGTTTACAACCTTTAATATTCAGTTTCCAAATTTCACTTGTTTATGTATAATCGTTCCAAAAATAAGAGGGGGGGAGAGGACTTTTGAGAAGCACTGTATGCATCTGATTATTCTCGTTTTTATTATCTTCAACTTCTAAGCATTTTTCACATCTTCGTATAGTCAGGACAGTAAATCACTTCCACAAATACCTATATGGAAGGGAGTTTCTCATCAGGACGGACCATGAGGCCCTGAAGTGGCTACTGGAGATGAAAAACCCAGAAGGACAAATAACCAGATGGATAAAAACGCTAAAGCAGTACCATTTCAGAATCAAACATCGCCCAGGACGACTGCATAGTAATGCGGATACCTTATCTAGAAGACCGTTATCAGACGCCTGTAAGCATTGTCAGCGGATTGATTGCCACGAAGAAGTTGCTGACATCAAACGAACGAGACTGTTACCTGAGGACGCCAGGACCACCGCACACATGAGACAGGACCAGGATACGGATCCAAACATTGCGGACTTTCTACAATGGAAAGAGGACGGAACCGGCAGACCCTCCTGGGGAGATATTCCGGACAGAGATCGCATCTTCAAGGCAGTGTGGTCTAAATGGGATTCCCTGGTTGTGAAAAATGGATTTCTTACACGGGTATGGAAATCAGCTGATTGAAGATTGTCAATTTTCCAATTAGTTTTGCCCAGGAAAAGGATAGAGGAAGTCTGGAAGGAAATCCATGAGGGAGTCAATAAGACCTTGGACAAGATCAAGTTTGCGAGCTGATAAGTATCAACAGGACCAGAATCACGGCGCTTCACCCCTAGTCAAAAAAGATTCGACCCAAATATGGAAGAGCATCTTTCCAGGTAGGGAAAAACATCAAAACGACTGGGACAGACACCTTCCACTATTTTTAATGGCATACAGAGTAGCCATCCTCGACTCAGCCAAGCTTACTCCGGCTAACATCATTTTCGCAAGGGATCTTCGATTGCCCAGTGACTATGCAGATAACTGAGGGACACCCTGCTGATAATCCATGAAACAGTTCGGAAGAGGTTAATACTGGCCAGTGACAAGATAAAAGCTCGTTATGATTTGATAGCTATCAGGAGGAAGATATTAACAGAGTCTATGAATGTCTGACTAATAAACTGTATTTCGACGTTAATAAGTGTATGACACTGACTATTAGTAGAATAAAAGATGTAATGTAAGACAAGTTGATTGTTAATGTAATGAAAAACAAATTAATTGTTGTAATAGAATGCCCAGACTATTCAGTGAAGAGCGGTGTGGAGTTTAGAAATTGTTAATTTGAAAGGGCGCCAGAATTTTTCTTTGTTAAAATGGGATAAAAAATTCAAATTCCCAACTCAATAATGATTGCAAATTAAATTATGTTTCCTTCTGTAAATAACTACAACAATACAACAAATACCAAACTTATATTAATCTATTTACAGATTTACATCTTTTCCAGTTGTTAACAAATATACACACACAAAACATATACACATATATATGTTATATATTTGTTGAATAAAAAATTTATTTAGTTTCCAATGTAAGAAATATTGTTTCGTTTTATTTGCAGAACCTGTCGGTTTATCGATGACGATGTACCTCTGATTGTCGTTTGTATAGCACGTAGGTAGACTTCACGCAGTTGCTTGGCTCTCATCCAATTATATAGCTTATAGCTGCTGGGCGACTGATCAGGTGTACAGATAGATCAGGATACAAGCATCAGCTTCCTGTCCATAGAGTGTGTTCTCAGCAATATTACATGAAAAACAATATTGTCTGTATCAGAATTTGATATACAAAAAAAATTTAACTTCTTGAAACTTGGAATATTTTCAATGCACTCCTCAACTCATAGTTGTTACAATTGAGTGTAATCTCATCAAGAGATTAGGTATTACTTAAAATTAATTGAGTATACAAATCAGTAATATCCAATACTGAAATTTAATAAAAATTGATTTTTTCTTTATATATGGAAAAGATGATTTATTCTGATCTTGAGTAGCCAATACTATACTTTACAAAGAATATAAAAAAAACAGAATTATATGGAAATGACTTCAATTTCAATGATATTCAAGAGAAAGCATATGAGAACTATGTTTGATCAGTCATCAAATGCATCTTCAAAAAGGTTTATACGTAATCAAAGAATATTCCAAATTTCAACGATAAAAATATATGCATAAATATATATACACGTGATCACTTCACCTACATCAAAAATCACAGCTTGGTGATAATCAACACCAAATATGGAACCATATCAAAGATGTACTCAAATATAAAAATCATGAAAAATATAGATTAATCAACTATATCATACCAAATACAATGAGAGATATCATACATTTGTGGAACCCCCATTAATTCCCAATGAAGCCTTGGCAGGAAAAGCCATCTAATAAGATAAAATTGACATATATTATTCCACTCGATATACACGTGTGGCATTCATGAGTCTAACAGAACTCCTTAGAAAAAATATATTATGAACGGCAATCTATTATCAGATTGACCTAAATAACTCTAAACTTAATTCCCTGAACAACCCACCCAGATGGCTTCAGATATCATATCCTCTGTGAAGAGACATCTGACGTTCTCGTCAAAAATATATACCAAAATGGTTTAGATTTTTTCTTGATCAAAAATATTTTCTCACCTACCTTGCCTGATATCACCAAATTTCACTGATTTGAAATTAATTTCGTAAAAGAAAAGGGAATATGCTCTAATTCATTAGTTAATTAAACATGAACCGATTCTACTTTATTGTATAATGGCTGACAAGTTTCAGAACACACGTTTACAAGTAATCGGTATTGTAGCTTGCTCGATAAGGGACGAGAGATCCCTCTTCATTCCTTCTTAACATAATCGTCAAAGATTTTTGTTCTATGAACAAGATCCCTCACAGAACAGTTGGCGCGAAAATGAGATGAGATCCTTGAAATTTACTACAATGTTTACATCTGTCAAAAATCAGATGACTGCCCGATTTTTCTTGAAGATCTGGTGATTTTTCCAAAGTGATTTCTTCGTAAACGGCCTTTTTGTGATCATGGAAACTTCCACGACGGAAAGTGGACTGATGTCTCTAGTCGATGAATTGACTTGAACATTGAGGGCGTTGGAAAATGTCGCCGATGACATTGTTTCATTAAACTTTCCGATACAAACTATTACCAAGCCATTCACTGCCGGACTATTACCTCTCTAACAACCTTCTGACCTGAACAAAATCAGAGAGTTCATTGTAGATATCATAAAATATGTTGATGGAGTTGAGAAATCGATGAATCCTGGTCTGCGACAGTCTAGGCTGCTTCCAGCTATCTTAGAATGACTTATCCGGAAAAGGTGAGCCCTACTAACAAAGGCGAGTAGAGAAAAAATCTAATCAGTTTTCCTTTTATTTTTCAGTAACACCCCGCATGATATAATCGGAGGAGGGGGATCTAAACCAAGCAGTTGGTCGAAGAACAAGGCCCACTGTCAAGATCGATGAGATTAATGACTATCATTAGTATACATATCACTTTTTAATAAACACATGAATTTCACAAGTGAGTGTGCACTTTTTATTCTATGAAGATATCTTGATTTTGGCTAGAGAATTCCGAACAATCACAGAGGGTTCCATGGTTCTTTAGAAAAAAATATCCACTATATTTAGAATTTTCCATCTCCAAATAAAATATACTTATAGTCAGAAGATTGTCATCTCGTGGGTAAATGAAAGGTAGTTCAGAGAAGATACGAATTCATTCATACAAATACAAGTCATTTTAGTACGAAGATAATTTGAGTTCTTGCAAGAAGATAGTCGTGTGTTCTGCCAAAATAGTGAACATCTCTCAATTTGCCCAAAAGCTGAGACACTATCAGTTTTCACAATTTGGGTTATTTCACTTAGATAGGACTCGAACCAATTGAAGCTTCGTCGTCTGAAGCGTTAGAGATGAAGCTTACGTAACAGTCAAAAGCTTTAGATATACCGCAAATCACTGCATCGCTCACTTCCTTCAGAGTAGAATATCGATTTTTCAGAAAGCGAATTTATTTATTGAAATTCAAATGAGAATATTTTATATTGTGTAAGTATGCCAACCGAAATTGAAAAAGTTACAGATACTGAAGCACAAATAATTCAAATGTAAGTTTGTTATATTAGAAACATATTTTTTCGTCATTACATCATTTAATATTCAAAGTTTATAGCACAAATATAAAGATGAAGTGAAAACATGTTTCAATTTTTCAGAAACTTCAAATTTAGGATTACTGTCAGGATATGTCTGGGGATATTAAATCCCTTTGAGTACTTTTTTACAATAGCATATTATTTTGTTCCACCCCATGTTTTCTGTTTCATGTATTGCGCACAAGAATGTATTCCTGTACAGTCCTTTCATTAAATCTCTTAAGGAAACTGAATAGTTTTGAAATTGGCCCACAAGACAGAAGTATCAATGTACAAATTGATTTCCCAGATATTTCAAAGGTCCCCATAAATAAGAGGGAAATTGAGGTATGATGATTTTTTAAGGTAACATAGATAGTGATTATATGTTTGATGTTCTTATCATATCTCATAATTTTCAGTCTGGATCGAATGCGGAAGTTCAATTGAAAAAATAATGCATATATTTCTAAAAAATGTTTTGGAAAGAGCATATGGCAAGCTTCTTTCTCAGTTTTGGGGTACTAAGATTTCCAACTATTTCAATTATATAAAACTGATCTAATAAGGTTTTCGTGGAATGTAGTACGATCCAAATAACAATGAAATTAGGTTACCGATATATATGACTACTTATAGTTTGAATTTTAGATTTATTTACATAATACCTCAACTTTAATTTTCTTATTCTTGTGATGTCTATGGTATTCTCAATTTTTTTTTCAAATAAAATTAATTTTTTATGTGAAGTGTGGAGAAGTTTGTTTCAGCAAAAAAGGCTGTTGTGTTGATGACAAGGGTAATTCCCAATTATTAGAAAAAAAAAACACTTCAGGATATTTTGTAATGCCTCTCTTTTAATTTTCGCATATGAGGTGCATGTTCTATGATGAACAATTTTAAACTATGTTTTGTGATAATAAATAAGCTTGAAAACACAGTATGGATTTTATTACAATCATCAAATGTGTTTTAATGATTTCCAATCAAGCACATTTACATAATTCATACAGCTACAATTGCAGATCCTTTAATAAAAAAATATTCACACTACTCGGTACACACAGTCCGAGAACTATAGTGAAACTTGAATTATAAATGTTTAGTTTACTTCGATAAAAAAAAGCTAGAAGGTAATTCGGTACAATTTAATGAATACATATTTAATTTACAAATTAGGTCATTTAGAACCGTCATCGGTCCTTAGCAACTCTGCTAGACGTACTAGAATTTGTTAGGTTCCATTTTGTTCCTGGAAAACTTAGGGCAAAGTTTTGCCGCTGTCATATAGTGACAAAAACACAGCCCCTTATCGGATTTTTTGGGTATGCATTAACTTGTCTAGTATATAAATCACTACACTCAACAATAACCTGTTTTCATCACATTTTCGTCAATCCTAGCGAGGTATCCATGGATTAGGTAGCTTGTCATGAAGAACTTAGCAAGAACCATAAAAAATGTAATAATGTATGTATCTGAAACCTTTGAATAGTTACAATCTAATGTAGACCTTTTTAGTTCGATCGTCAATTGCAGATTCAGTGATCCAGTCCTTTTTAAGAATATCATAATTCAATATAAATAAATTGACCTAACCTAACCTGGAGTGCATATTATATATCCATCGTCAATAAGTGAAACTCCTCGACGCATTCTGAAGACTGAAACAATCATTTATAAATCATGAAATGTTGAAATTTCAATTGTGTCAATTCATGGACTCAATTTCATCCCATTCGAAAACCTTGATATTTCCTACATTTTTTTATACGAAAACTCCCGAAGGTCCGAAGCGTTTCCTCGTGTACGATCCCTGACACTTGATGTCACATGACAAGCTTTCCTGACTCCTAATTGGCTAAACTCATCCTAAACCAAACTCTGATTTTATGAATGAAATCAAAAGTGACAGCATTTGGAGGATTTTGAAACGATTTTACTATTTCATTCATGAATAGGGTTAGTGATTTCTCTTGTATCCTCTACTCTTTGTAATCGTGCTGTCAGAATGACTGCGTTCGCACACGTTCTTTTCAGCCGTAGTGACTGTTCTATTGCCCACGGTTAGATCGCTGAGATTTTCAATAGGGATTCTTGATTAAAGTAAATGAATAATTCTCTGAGCATATCAATAAGAAATGTAACAGATATATCGTTACAAAGACCCTGTCTTATTCGAATATATGATCGGTAACGAGGTTCTGATGCGATGTATCAAAGTAAAAGACCTCGGTATTACTTATGATACCAAGTTTTCCTCTCCCCACGACATCACAAGTATATTTATAATAAGGCAATCGTCAAATTTCAAAAATATTGAAATCCTTAAAAAAAATTACTACAGTCTAATACGGCCCAAATTAGAGTTTGGTAAAAAATATGGTTTGCTGAACATCAAACCAAATTGGGTAAGTTGGAAAAAATTCAAAATAAATTTAGAGAGATACCCATTCACAATGATATACTCTATTCCATATTCCACGAGTAGAGTAATAGTGCATCCAATGATAAGGATTATATTTGGTTACTAATTGGATTATATCATTGATTTGAATATAAGGACTCATTCGAGTTCAATGGATGTTTCAAATATAGTAAGTCTTTGGATATCAACAAAGACTCAAAATAAAAATAAACTTAATGTAAATCAACAGCGGACCAATTCATCAATTACTTCTCATCTGCAGCCGATTTGATGACGGCTACTGATAAAGAAGCAAATTCTTTCCTAAAACACTACCAAGCAATGAAATTCATTTTTCTTTTTTCCCGTCTGCAAAGACGAGGTAATTGACGCCATAAACTCCCAAAAAACACCTACGCTATGACTTTATAATATGAACAGTTCAATTAACAATAACATAAAAGATATACTTGCTGACCCACTCACAGAGATATTCAATTTATGCTTTTGTGAGGGGGTTTATCCAGATGTTAAAAAAAAAATTAATACCGATCTTTAAAAAAGACAATATTGACCTACCAGAAAATCACCGTCCTATCTCGATAATCACAATTATTGGTAAGATTTTTGAAGTCATCATTAAAACGAGGTTGTCATCGTACTTTGAATATAATAATTCTATAAACGACCAACAATTTAGATTCAGGAAAAACCGCTCCACAATACAAGCAGTTCGTAAACTGGTGACGGATATAGTCGAGGGATTTGAAAATGGACAACCTATGTGACCTCAGCAAGGCCTTCGACTGCGTCCCACATCGAGGCTTACTTGACAAGCTTGAACTGTATGGCATAAGAGGGAAAGCTTACACTTTTTTCGAGTCATATATATGTGAGAGAACTCAATACGTAACATACAACAACAAGACGTCAGAGTGTAAACCGATATCATCAGGAGTGCCCCAAGGATCAGTCTTTGGGCCACTCCTGTTCATACTATTTATAAATGACATATTCTACCACATCAAACCAGCAGAGTGTATCTTGTTCGCTGATGACATTGCTTTCTACAACTCTGCCTTGAACCCGACATAACTTCACCAGAAGGACATCGAAGCATCCAACAAAATCAGTGAGTGGCTCACAACAAAACGACACGGAAACTCAATCAATCACATTTTCTTCCAACACCCACTTTGCCTCAGACGTACCAGTTAAGCTGTTGGGGATCACCCTGGACAGCAAACTAAAATGGGATGAACACATTGGTTTACTATGCAAAAAGTTGGCAAGTCAAACATTCGTCCTTAGACGGCTGAGAAACACTCCTGAGAATGTCCCGAAAGTCCTGAAAATGTCATACTTTTCTCTATTTCACTCTCACTTAAGTTATGGCGTAATTTTATGGGGTAACTCTATCCATGCAAATTGTGCCTTCATTCAGCAGAAGAAAGCAGTCCGGGTTATTGCCAAAGCAGATCAGAGAGAATGTTTCCCTTTTCAACAGATCAGAGACTCTTGCAAACCCTTATTCAGGATATCAGAGATTCTGCACTTTATGTATGTTTCTGTTTGATTGAAATACATAAACATATTCATTGCTATACCAAACACGAAGATCTGCATAAATATCCCACCAGAACTAGCTCTCAGCTCATCAATCCCAGACTTCGTCTCAATACATCATTAAAAAATTCAATCAATTTAAATATATACAATAAAGTGCCTGAATCGTTCAAAAAACTCAGCTACCATGAATTCAAACAAGCCATCAAACACCTTCTATTGGAACATAGCTTTTACTCGCTAGATGAATTTTTGTCAAGTGATCTAACATAATATAATATTCCGTAAACACCACGATAAATGAAAACACCCATCCTTCTACCTCGAACTCATTTCCAACCTAATTTGTTATGTGTGTATACATGTTGCTTTTAATTGTTATGTTCACAATATTACCATAAGAAGATATTTTACACCTTACTCAAACATATGTTAAACGATAATCTGTTGTGTAAACCATAATTTGCTGTGTATGTATATTTGTTTTATTTTATATTTGTTATGTTCACAATAATCCTATAATATGTTATTTTAACGACGGACATGTTCCAAACTTCTTGACGTGTGTAATGAAAGAAATATTCGAAAACACCAATAAATTCTATTATATTCTATCAATGATAGACTATATTAATTTCAATAACGAATTTATCATTGATTCTATCTTTTAATCAGTTTCATTCCAATTCCATGTTTGGATATCAATAATATACTATATTAATTTGAATTCAGAATTCATCATTGAATAAATCTTCAACTCATTTTCAAGTGATATGGCTCTTATTGGTAGAATAATTTTTATAATCCAAGTGTTTATGTGGTAGATCAGCAGCACGAACCTAATTCATTCAATTGAACGAATCTCTCATTGAGGATGGTTGATTTTATGAAACATAGGTTCGAAAATTTATTCCATTTGGAATAATTATATTATATGATGACTTATATGGTTTTCGTTGGGGTTACAGAAATAATCCTTTTCATTGAATGGTAATTTCGATCGGATGAATTATATATTGTTATGATAAGTATTTTATTAGTTATTTATGATTTATAATTTGTTTCATTAATTTCCCTATATTTTTAATAATTTTGAAAAATTAATACCTATCATAACAAAATGAAACTCCGGCTATGTTGTCTTACTCTTTTTCAACAATATTTTTACCTTATCCCAGCTCAGTCGGTACGCCTATGAAGAGTGAGTCATCTCTATCTCAGCAGCAGGTTCAGTGGTGCCAACTTGGCGCAATGTTGGATGTCAAATATGCTTTTTTGTGGGAAAAATATATGGTTAGGTGCTCAAAAGATAAACACAGGTTGCAGAAAATCGTCAAATATTTATTTTTATTGAAATAAATCCTTAAAACTGACCTACTCTGCGAAATCTAACTTATCTAACTAAAACAGTGATGTGAAATGGTAAAATTTACTGATGGGTGATAAATAGTTGGTGAATAAACGTTTAAATGTTATGGACAGTCTGTGAGCATAGAAAAACCATTAAATGTTCAAATGAAAGGACACAAGTGATCAGATAACAATATGAGTTTCTGGACCTGATACGTTGCATTGTTTTTAGTTCAGCTTTTAAAATACCTTGCAATTCTTCCTTTGTGGTGTTTTCCTGCCTCTTGGAAGTGTTCGTGCTTACTGGAATATGCAGCTACACTGCAAAAAGCTCCTTTTGTTCCTGGGAATTGGCATGGACTGGACTTTGTTATTTTGAATGAGGTAAGTGGATTCTTCTGGTTTCTTGTTATAGTTCCTCTTGGCAACCCACACATTTTGTTCATTTTCACAAATTTTTAAATTTAGTCCCACTTTCAATATCACTGTTTACTATTCTAGCTTATTCTAATGATTTTATTCACAATGTACTATTCTAGACCTTATATTATATCTTCAGACTTGGATAAAATTCACATTTGACATTTTTCTGTGTTCATAATTTCTATATTTCATTGTTTTCCTTGCATAGTTTTTGACATCTCGCTGTTGGGTTTCCTCCTGATATGATTTACCATACAGGATGTTCCAACTTGTATACCATTTGATCTACTTGAAATACAAAGCTTTTTCATGAACTTAAATTTCCATATTATTTTTATTGTGTATTGTTGGGCACATACTTACGACAATAGGGATACTTCAGGAGTGACATTTTGATACAAATGCGTTGACTAGAGCATGTTATAAGAATAGTAAAAAGCATAGAAAAATTGCAAAACAAACATAGCATGAACCATGATAACTAAAATACCAAATAATAATAATAATGAATTATCGTTTCATTATTTTTTTAAACATTACCTAACATAACAATATTTATATATATATATATATATATATATATATAACCAAAAATTAATTATATAATTAATTATTTCAATAATTTGGAAAAAAATATCAGTTTTTTTATAAATACTGGTTACTGTGTATAAGGCCTGAAGAAAAATCCGAAGCAATTTTGGGCCTAATTTCCCCCTTGAATAATTTTCAGAAGGTGGTTCCATCGCTACTGGTTTGCAGTGTATATCACGTAGGATGACTCCTTTTGGGTAGTGAGTAGGAGAGAGGCTGGTACAGTGGCCAGTCAGGTATAGTGGTCACTTTTAAATATTTGTTCTGGTTTGATACGTACAGTCGCTCCACCTACGATTCACACGTGTATAATCGTTCCCACAAGTATTTTGCAAATTAATTTGTTTAGGTGTGTTGTGTAGAAAAAATAGGTAGGCAGTAGTGTTTCGGAAATCATGAAAATAATACGTGCTGTGCTGTTTACAACCGTTAATCCAGATTCGTCAACCAGGCCGTCGGGACTCCCGATGACGTCATCGAATGGTGCCGATAATTCGAGAACCGCCTTTCGAAGACTCGAGAAGGCAAGGACGATATATAAGTGGTGCGAATCATGAATTTGACAGTTTGTAAATATTGTTGTTCAGAGAAACAAAGTAGTTCAAGGTGAAGTCTATTTAGTGAGGTGCATTTCATTTGTAAACACGTATGATTGTATTTCAAAGTGAAATAAAACGGACATTAGTTAGTTAATCGTGAGTTTTCATGAAGGAACCCTAGTTTGGTAAAAATATTTTTTGTTGCTTATTCTCTCATGAATTTTATGAACTTTGACCATTCACATCTTTATCACTGAATTTAGATATCTATTATTATGAAATTTTTTTGACAGTTATAACAACCATTAAAATTTTGTCATTTTGTGTCATATGAAACATTTTCACCCAATCATGATAATTGCATTCAGTGCAATTATCAATCAATATGACAACACGATTGAGTTTGACAACTCCATTCCAAATAAATTTCAAAATGTTACGTTTTGGCAATGCGAATGTTCAAAGTATAAATGCGCCAATCAAAGAAAACATTTCCAGAAATACAACCTACAGTCACAAATATATTTGGGGAATATTTATGGAATTTTGCTGCGAACGAGAATATGAATTAAATGAACATAGAAGCTTAGAAGAATTGGCGTTGATACTAAAAGATTGGGCGGTCAATATGAGAAAGAAAGACGGGACCGAATTTAAAGAAGCAACGGTGAAGACAATGTGGAACGTTTCGTGCAAACTTTTGCAAGAAAAGTACTACAATGACTATAATATTATGATTGACTCGTTTAACAACATAGTATTCAAACCAGCCCGAGAGACCCGCGATGCAATCAGGAAAAAACTACAAGCAGATCCATGTAAACGTAAGTCCAGTTCAGTTTCATTGAATTTGTCTGAAGTTAACGAAATAATATTGCTATGAGATGAAAATACTCCTGAAGGTCTTATGCGTAAATTTTACCATATTGCTGCTGTAGAATTATCGTGGCGAGGAGAGGCAGTTGCTTGTCTGGTGGATTTTTTTCAAATCGAGAAAAATAACGATGACTCTCCAACAAATCGCATTGAATACAATCCGGTGTTCAGTAAAACGTGCCACGGTGGTTCTAAAAGCTGTACAAGTGGTAAATGGTTGGTTTCCAATAGTGAAAGACAAAGCTGCCCTGTACGTCTTTTTCATAAACTGATATCAAAACGAGGCGACCATATTACCTCACCACGACTGTTCTTAAAACCAAATCGACACTGGAAAAATGAAACTGACAAATGGTACGGTAATGTACCTGTTGGGAGAAATACAATAAATGGATGGACTAAATCTGCTGCTGAGGCAATTGGCTTGAATGTAAAGGACAAAAAGATAACAAATCACTCGAATAGATTAACTGCTGAAAAGGAAAACATTCTCAATTGAATATTGAATAGAAATATTTTTCTGTGAATTGGCAAAAAGTGGTGTAGAAGAACAACAATTGCTGAAAATTACTGGTCATAGCAATCAAAATTCTATGAATCCATACTTGAATGTCGATCAAGAACACCACAACAAGATCATAAATATTATGCGTGGTAATAGATCTTCTATAGTAGAGAACAGCAACGAATCTAATGTTAAGTTAAATTTTAATAATTGTACTTTCACCAACTGTACTTTTAATAAATAAATAAATATTTCATTGTGTTGAGTTATAAATTTTTTTGTCAAAAAATTTTCCGCCGAATATTCCTCGGACATTGACAAATGCCTCATAATTTTATGACAAATTTCTCAAGCTCGTTGCTTGGTAACAGCCCTCAGCATTCGGCTTCGGGCTGTTACCAAGGATTGTCATAAAATCTCGTCTATTATCAATGTTCTAGTGATATTACTACTGATAATGAGAGTACTTGCCACTGGTCAAGCTATACCACGTATCGTGCAGCTCTTACCTCTGAATCATTTGTTTTTCTAGTTTGTATGAAAACCAAATTTTCATGAATAAAAAGTAGTTCAGAACTTTTTATTTAGAGTAACTTTTTGATTTGTTGAAAATATGAACAGGATGTTCATAAAATCAGTAACTTTTTCTTCTGCATATTTTTTATTAATTGAAAATTTCAAAGATACAATTCAATGCTGACCTCATTTTCAATTCCATTTACTTCGAAGTTTCTTTGATTGAGCAATCGACTGTATCTCTGACATTTTTGAGCCGATACTCAATTTAAAAAAATAATAGTTTAAAAAACTAAAAAACACGCTTTTATAGAAAACCAGACTAAAAAAATAAAAAATAAGAAAAAAATTTATTTTATTTAAAAAAAAGCGTGGGGTGCATGGTATTACCTCGGCCAACAATTACCTGTGATCGAGACATTTCTTACTTTACTGCCCCAGGTAATGTACTATATAATTATTGATACCATGCACCCCACGCTTATTTTTAAATAAAATACATTTTTTTCTTATTTTCTATTTTTTTTTCTGGTTTTCTATAAAAGCGTGTTTTTTAGTTTTTTCAAACTCCTTCAATTTTGACAAAATAATCATAATCTCCGACCCCAAAAACCCCCACATACCAATTTTGAATAGAATCAGACCATAATCACAAAACTCGGCCGCCATTTTGAAGCCGTCATCTTGAATTTTTCAATGTTTACAAAAGAATCATAATATTCGACCTCAAAAACCCCCACATACCAATTTTGAATAGAATCAGACCATAATTACAAGCCGAGGCCTTCGCCATCACTCATGGCCTAGAACAACTGGTCGAGCTACCAACCCGCATCCCTGATGTCAACAACCAGTCTGCCAATACACTAGATCTTTTCCTCACCACCAATCCTGACCCGTATAGAATAGAACATGCTCTTTCCATTTACCATCGAGCTGCACAATACCACCCCGTCTCATGTGGCATTACAATTCGGCCGACTGGGAAGGTCTTCGTATGTTTTTCTCAGCGTTTCCATGGAAGAGAGTTTGTTTATCTTCAGTAGATCCAACACGATGTGCTGAGACAATTTCTGAAATCATCATGTTGGGGATGCAAACTTACATACCGAATACCGAAAGAAGAACATCATCCGATAAGACCTGGTTTAACAGAAACTGCTCTAGAGCTGTGGCTTCCAAACAGGCAGCATACCATCGATGGCTAAAAAATCCGGGCCCTGAGACCAGAGCAGCATATGTCGAGGCTAGAGGCATATGTAAAGAGACAATAGAAAGCTCAAAAGATGCCCACAAAGCCAAAATAAGATCAAAACTTGCTGAATGTCCTAACGGATCCCGTTCATTTTGGTCTTTCGCCAAAGCTGTGGGAAGAAATTTCACTTCCAGCTCATTTCCCCCCCTAACCAAAGAAGATGGAACACTAGCAACGACTGCCCAGGAAAAAGCCAATATCTTTGCGCACCTATTTGCTGGAAATTCCACTCTGGATTCATCGGGAAAACAACCCCCGAACATTACACCTATTGACAGTCACATGCCCGAGATCACCTTTCGCCAACGTACTATCAGAAAGATTTTGCTGGGTCTCAACACCAACAAAGCCTGTGGATCTGACGGAATCCCGCCGATTGTTCTCAAGAAATGTGCCCCGAACTAACACCTGTTCTTTGCAAGTTGTTCAACCACTCTTACAATTTGGGGGTATTTCCGTCCAATTGGAAAATTGCAAGAGTACAGCCAGTCCCTAAAAAAGGCAAAAAGGCCCTACCTAGCAACTACAGACCTATCGCACTGCTATCTATTATTTCAAAGTCATGGAAAAAGCCATCAACATCGGGCTCATGAAATATCTGGAAGACTCAGGAATTGTCAACGATAGGCAATATGGCTTCCGCCATCAGAGATCAACTGGTGACCTGCTCGCTTACGTCTCACATATATGGCAGCTATCTATTGAAAAGCATGGAGAAACTTTAGCTGTGGCATTAGATATCTCCAAGGCGTTCGATCGAGTTTGGCACCAGGGACTCCTCGCCAAGCTTCCGTCTTATGGCTTGCCCCTCAGCTGTGTTCTCTGCTTGCTAGTTTTCTCTCAAACAGGTCTCTCCATGTAGTGGTCGATGGAGTTTCATCTGACACTCTACTCATAAATGCTGGTGTTCCGCAAGGATCCATTCTCGCACCAACACTATTTCTACTTCACATCAACGACCTGTTGAAAGCAACTTCATGTCCAGTACACAGCTTTGCCGATGATAGTACCCTCCATACCGCTTTCTCTTCCAGGGCCCCTATATCAGCCCGTGAAACCAGAAATGAACGAGGAAGAAATGTTAATAATATAAATATGGACTTGGCAACAATTCTCGAATGGGGATCTAATAACTTGGTAGAATTCAATGCAAACAAAACACAAGCATGTCTTTTCTCTAGAAAAGCCTATCTCACTGTGCCTAACATAACTTTGTCAGGAGTAACCATACCACTGAAGCCATCCATATCGATGCTTGGTATTACTATCAGCAATAACCTTTCCTGGGAAAATCCGTGGTCCATTAAAAGCCTATCTCACTGTGCCTAACATAACTTTGTCAGGAGAACATATCCTGAGGCTATTGGATTCTGTCCAAAAAAGGGCAATTCGTCTCGTCGGTGATGCCTCGCTTACAAACTCGCTCACTTGTCTGGAACACCGTAGAAAAGTTGGCGATTTGTCTCTATTTTATAGATATTTTCATGGGCGATGCTCTTCTGAAATATCAACAATCGTTCCTGCTTTGGCAGTCTCTTCGAGATTAACCCGTCAAGTTCAGTCATCACACCCCTTCGTGGTCACTTTGGAAACCTGCAGAACATCACTTTCCAAAGACTCGTTCATCCAACGAACAGCGAGGCTTTGGAACTCATTGCCTAGGGAGGTGTTCCCCGAGGCATACAACCTTCAGAAATTTAAGAAGAACACCAACTCCTACCTTCTTTCCCTAGGTTCCCACGATGTTCTCTGAACATTACAGGATATCCCTTTTCGTGGGAACCAGAACATATAAAAAAAAAAAAACTCGTCCACCATTTTGGAGCCGCCATCTTGAATTTTCCAATTTTGACAAAAGAATCATAATCTCCGATCACGAAAACTCTCAGATACCAATTTTGAAGCGAATCGGACCATAATCACAGAACTCGTACGCCATATTGGAGCCGCCACTTTGTTTTTTTCCACACAAAAATTTCTCAATGCATTGTCACCGGAATTATGTACACCTGCCAAATTTCAAATCATTCGGACGTCTGGAAGAGGGTCAAAATCACGCCCAAAGAAGTCGGTTACAAACAAACAAACATACAAGTTCAAAGCTCATTCGAATCTGAAATATATAGGATGTCATTTAATAAAATATTAGGTTCCATCGGAAGTGGTGAACACTAGAACGATATCGAACATTTCATATTTCTTTCTTCAAACCAAAGAACATTTCGGGAGTGTACCTAACCTCATGGTCACCCGGTATATCTTTCAGCAGCAAATAACTTCTATTCAGTTTGATAATGTCTTTTGACAAAATTCTACCACCGGCCCTGACTGATACGTAAACTGAACTGAGATTAGTAAACATAATCCCACCTCAATGATAATCATAAAATAATTTCCCAAGCCGGACCCATTCAGCAGTTCCTTAGCAAACGATACGAAAATTCAAATTAATATTTTAAGATGTCGCTCAATTTTCCTACGAGGAAATTTCTAATGCTCAATATAGGTACGTATTGCCTTTCATTTCGGCTACAGCTTGAGTAAATTGAACAAATTCAGCAACGCGTGCAGATTTGCCTTGAAAGGATCTTGCGGTTAAATAAGACCCTCGCGCTTATCAAATCCCTTCTAACGTGTCTCCCTTTTTTTGAGGATAATTTCAAGACTGAAAGAGATTGACAACATAATTGAAAGGACTTCAGCTTGCATTGATTATATTTCTGTTCAGATATTATTAGAATTGTTTTGTTGTGAAAATGATCCGATTACTTCATAATGACTTGATCAAGTCATTAACCATTTAGATTTCTTTTAGTAGCATTTCATGGACTAGTAATAACAAACTTCAACGGACACCCGACGTTACAGCAATTTCTTTCGAACAAAAATTGGCGTAGTAACGAAAATTATTTATAATTATTATTACCTAGTAAAAACTCCAACATGAACTACAGTTAACATTTCACTTATCCACATTGTATTTTTTGGTTCAATCTTCAAATATTAAGTTTTTCTACGCACTGTGTATAGCTGACAATGACTGATGTCACATGATGGGCAGAATAGTGTGTGTAATATTCGGCTAGACTTTAGAACCTTCGGATGATAATAATAATGTTTATTCACCAAGAAAAAAGTACAAAAGTGTAAGATGTAAATGAACAGGATTTGTGTTGTACGTGATTTCGTATTATTTCACGTGAAGTTGAAATCGTTAAGTGGACATTCAATATAAAAAATAAAATAAACAAAAATTTGCAATGAATTTACTCTAAATATAAATGTCTATTGAAAAGGGAAACATTCTCAATAAAATATTGATTGAAAGATTTTTCAGTGAATTGAAAAATCCACGATAAAAATGAAGTGAATGCGATGTCTCTCTTGCATCAATGTTACGAATGATTTCTGGTGGGTACTCTTTTTTGGAAAACATTCTTCTTCGCCTCATTCATCTTCATGAGTTCTTAATTAAGACTGGAATAGAATATCAAATAACTATCTGAGTAAAAATGCGAATTTTCAATTTCAGATTTTTTCTTTTGAGTTAGGGTCTTTTCAGAATATCTATCAGATGTAGTTCAATGTCCAGCGTGGCTTTAGCCGGGCAAGTAGTTGTTTTCTGTTAGACATTCACAAAAAATAACTTCATTTTTATCGTGGATTTTTCAATTCACTGAAAAATCTTTCAATCAATATTTAATTGAGAATGTTTCCCTTTTCAACATGAATACCCCACAAGAGGTTATTTTGACGATGGAAGATAGTGACTAAAGTTTATCTTTCAGTCGCAGATGATTCCACATCTGATTTTATGAATATCCTGTTCATATTTTCAACAAATCAATAAATGTCTAATTAAGTGATATGTGTATACGCATAATTACATATGCACACCCAGAAAAAAACAAATTGTTGTATCAAATAAAATGTATTTGAATGAAACAAATAAAAGTGTAGTATATGCACGACAAAATATAATCTCAAAATTATTTCTTGGTTTTGTATCAAATTTAAAGTTTCAATCAACTGAAACTAATTTGCATGAACCAAATATTTATTCGGCCAACTCTATTCATAACTCGTTTTGGCAGAAATGTTGATTCGAACATGTAATTATTTTGTTGAAAAAGCCTGGAACGAATCTGCGTGGCCAATGGGAGCTCACGTAAATCGTTTTTTTCTCAAAAGAAAACCATCAACACCAGGAGCATAGCGTAGACATCTTCTGTAGGAATAAATTTGACGATGTGAATATCCGCCAATTGAACATACGTAAACTCTCAAACGAGTTGCACAGATTATATCTTTTTCTTAGCAACCATAATTTCAATGTTCTGTGTTTCTCTGAACATTGGTTGAACGAGTCTTGCTTAAAACTATGTAATATTCCTAACTATAATTTAGTATCATTTTACTGTGGATCCAGTTACATTCATGGTGGTGTGCAAACCTCTGTGCCTTGACGAATTCTGTGCCGAACGTGATATAGAACTAAGTGGGATTGAACTTCTGCCACTACATGTTGCAGTTATAGCGATATACAGGGTGGCCCATCGAAAACGTACCGCAAGGCATTACAGGGTGGGAAAGAATGTTTCGGCAAAATCCAAAAACACGTCAAGATTGTTTGTCAGGGGGACACATTTTAACGCAAAAATCATAGTAAAACCTTCAACCCCCTAAGTAGGGGGTGTCATCCCAAAAATGTTTTCAAATGGCAAGGGGGGTCAAGTGATACCTCATTAGAAGGGGCTTGTCATTCCCTATACAGTACTGCTCAGTTTTTGAAAATCGATCTCCTCTTTTAGAGAATATGGAGCGTTCAAACTCCAACAATAATGTGTGACGAAAAATGCAAAAATCGATACATCTGTACTTTAGAACTTATTTATTAGTCGAGTAAATGCTCGAATTGCTGTCCGCCAACCTGCATACAGTGGTACAAGATGTCGTACATTCTGGAGCATTTGCGGTGTCACTTCGCGACATACGTTAATAATTCTCCTTTGCAACTTTTCTAATGTGTCTGGTGGTGTTTTGTAAACGAGACTTTTTAGGTGTCCCCACAAAAAAAAATCTGAAGGACTTAAGTCTGGTGACCAAGGTGGCCATTCAATTGTGCTCCGTCGTGCTATCCATCGTCCTGGAAACGTGTCATTTAAATAATTGCGCACATTTTGGGAGTAATGCGGAGGAGCTCCGTCTTGTTGGAACATCAGTTCCTGTTCATTATATGCGGGATCGTTCTCAATGATATTTGTTAGAGCTGGGTCGATGGCATTTTGTAGTAAATCCAAGTACATATTGCCTGTTAATTTCCAGGAAGGAAAAAAGGTCCTACAATGGAATTTCAAAAATACCAGCCCACACATTTAACTTCTGGGGGTGTTGCGTGTGTGACTCGTGGAAAATCCTTGGATTGGTGTCAGCCCAGTGACGGCAATTGTGGCGATTCACTAAACCATTTAGGAAGAAGGAACTTTCGTCCGAAAAACACACATTAAATGGGAAATTACCATTGTTTAAAGCTCGCTCACTCATTTAGTTCGTGCAATAAGCGAATTTTATACGGATGGAATTTGTATTTTTTTAATACCCGTTGGACACTAGTACGAGACACACCCGTCGCAATGGCCAATTGTTTTGTACATAGCGTACTATCTACTGCAACTTGCCCCAATACTGCTATCATTTAGTACTCGATTTTCAAGCTGCCTTTTTTTTTGTTATGAACCGAACCTGTTTCGCGAAATTTTGTCACCAATTCGCGAACAATTTTTCCAGAGGTATGTTTGTCAGGATGCCGTTGGTTAAACAATCTCGCGACACGATTTCCACATTCATCGTTTTTGAAAAAAAGCTCAATAATTTCCACTCTTTCTGCAATTGACTACACCATAATGATAAATTTTAAAGTCAACAATTTTTAAACACGTTAACCATGACAGGTATCTAGCAACTACTCGACCTAATTTGAACGTGCAGAAAGAAACCCGATAATTTTTTACTCACTAAAATGAGCCAAAAAAAATTGCAAATCGGCAAAAACAGCGAATTCATTTGAAGGAATGTATTTCAATAATACCTACGATAAGTTTCAAAGTACAATTGAATCGATTTTTGCATTTTTCGTCACACATTATTGTTGGAGTTTCAACGCTCCATATTTTCTAAAAGAGTGGATCGATTTTCAAAAACTAAGCAGCACTGTATATGGAATGACAAGCCCATTCTTATTATGGTATCACTTGACCCCCCTTCCCATTTGAAATTTTTTTTGGGATGACACCCCCACTTAGGGGGTTGAAGGTATTACTTTTTGCCTCAAAATATGCCCCCCTGACAAACAATCTTGACGTGTTTTTGGATTTTGCCCAACATTATTTCCCACCCTGTATGCTTTTTGCGTCGAAATGTGCCCCCCTGACAAACAATCTTGACGTGTTTTTGGATTTTGCCCAACATTATTTCCCACCCTGTTCTTTTTGCGTCGAAATGTGCCCCCCTGACAAACAATCTTGACGTGTTTTTGGATTTTGCCAAAACATTCTTTCCCACCCTGTAATGCCTTGCGGTACGTTTTCGATGGGCCACCCTGTAAGGTCGGCATGTGTTGACGTCTGTATTGAATTCACGGATAAATTGGAAGAAAGCTTGATCTTCATCTCAGGTAAATTTGATAAGATAATACTACTCGGGGATTTCAATATAAATTTTCTCAAACAGCCTACCAAATTATCAAATCTTATATGTCTCACTAATAGCTTTGGCCTTCATGCCACAGTCTCGGAGTCTACAAGAGTGGACAATGAATCAATAACCTGTATTGACAATATTCTAACAAACCTGTCTAGTGATTTCGAAACTGGTATCATTGACTCCCGCCTTTCCGATCATTATGCACAATTCATAAATCTGCATGGGTTTTCCTAATAAAACCAATGGAGAAACCTTCAGGAGGATAATAACATCCGAAAGTATTTCAAAGATGCAAGCTTCCGTGTCATATGTTGATTGGGATATATTTAATGATAAGAGAGAGAGAGAGAGAGAGAGAGAGAAAAAAAAATACTTTATTGTCATAAGAGTAATATTGTGGACAAAGTTTCACTTAATCTATAACGCAGTTTATATGTAAAAACAAAATGCATTTAAAAATAATCAATTTTCACTTAATACATAAAGTCAGTTTGTATATATAAAAACATATAAGTCGTACAAAATACTGGTAAAAATAAACAAGTTTGTCTTAACCCATAAAATAAATTCATATAAATATAAAAATAAAAATAAATGAAATATGTCACATTGAAATATTCCCTAAATAAAATTTAAAATCAAATTATTAATTGGTTTGAAAAAAATTATCATTATAAAATTCTTGTATATTATAGTATGGTCTATCACTTAAAAAACATTTCACAGCCTTCCTGAAGCATTGTAAAGATTTTATTTCTATTATATTCTTTGGCAAATGGTTGAACATTTTACAACCATTATAGACAATGGAATCCTTTATGACTGATGTCAACTTAATGTTGTTGGATTGCCTTGTCACATAATGGGTTGGTAAGGATTGAAATTTGTTCAAATATTTTTTAATTATACACACTGTTTCCATTATGAAGATAGAAATCACTGTTAGAATTCCATGAGTGGTAAAGAGTAATCTACAAGAGTTGCTACGTTTTGAGTTGCACATATATCTTACGGCTCGTTTTTGCAAAATTAAAATATTTTGCAGTAGATAACCACTACATAAGCCCCAAAATCAAATTCCATATCTCAGGTGAGATTTCACCAGAGAAAAATAAACCCTCTTAGCTACTGTTAAACCAAGTTTATTTGCGACTACTCTGACTGCTTAACAACCACAAGGCACTTTGTTACATAAATTTTAGTTTACTATCGATATGTACTCCTAAAAATTTTAAGCTACTTTTGTTCTCAATGATATCATTGCCAATGGGTATATTGTCAAGTTCACATCTGAAAGTTATTATATTAGTTTTCGAAATATTTAGAGAAAGACGATTTGAATCATACCAACTCTTTACTTTCTTCATTTTAGTTATACCATTTGAATTGTCCGATTTCCACAAAATGGTAGTATTGTCTGCAAATAGTGTAAATTTTCCTGCGATGTTTATACTTGTCAAATCGCTGACGTAGATGAGGAACAATGTTGGCCCTATTATTGAACCTCGCGGCACACCATTATGTATTTTCCCAATTTCTGAGCGATGGTTTGTTTTCACCATCTGACTACGACCTGACAAATATGAGCTGAGCTCAGTATCACTTCTCTGAAGCCGTAGTAAGGAAGCTTCCGCAACAGTATTTCGTGATCCACACAGTCGAAAGCCTTCGAAAAATCACAAAACACTGCAGCAGCAACCTCGCCACTATTGATTCCAGCATAAACTTTTTCCATGAGTGAGAAAATTGCATCATTAGAGCCAAACTGTTCTTTATTAACGATTTTATGTTTCGTCAGAAATGCAGTTATCCTTGACTAGTTTTTCTATAAACTTTCCTAAAGTGGAAATTAGGGAAATAGGCCGCGAGGGGTCGTCCTGTTTTCCACCTTTATGTAGTGGTATTACCAATGATACCTTCAGGAAATCAGGAAACTTTCCTGATTGAAATGGTACATTAATAATATTGGTTGCGAGTTGTAATGTGTTATCTGGGATATTTTTCAAAATGTTTGCTGTAATGTCGTCGTAACCAGATGACGACTTTTTTCCAATGGAAACAATCACCTGTTTCAGCTCATAAATATTAGTGTCATATAGAATGCAAGTTTCAGAAATAAAAGGGTTTTTGAATTGTTCCATAGGGCCGTCATGAGTAGTCAATTTTGCAGTAAATTTTTTTGCAACAGAGCAGTAATATTCGTTAAGAACGTTTGGTGAAAGTGAAACCTCATGTACTTTATTAGATTTGCCTCTTAGGTCATTAATTACTTGCCAAGTCTCCTTCGATTTGTTAAAAACTCGGTTAGCATGATGGTATCATATTTACTTGATACTTATCAAAATATTGTTCATGAACATTTTCCTCTCAAAAAAGTCTAAGGAAATAATCTGAATGCACCAGTGGAGTGGTTTAATGAAAACTTGAGAGAAATGAGAAATCCGGTACCCTTGGCTGAAGCTATCTCTGATTCAACTAACGACCCAAATCATCAAGAAACTTTCAAACAACTGAACAAAACTTACAATAAATCAATAGTTGAAGCTAAAAGAAAATCATACGACAAATATGTATCAGAATCGAATAATAAGATCAAAGATTGCTGGAGATTGATAAAATTCGAAAGCAATAATCAAATCAACAATAAAATTAGTAAAAATTACAATTCTCATGAATATAATGAATTTTTTGCCACTATAGCAGAAATCATAATAAAACAACTTGTTGATGTCAACTGCGACCAATCTGTTTTCAGTTCGATTGATGATCAGTTGAAGCCTAAAGTTCCTGGCTCTTTCTTTCTACAACCCATCACTGACTCAGAAGTATTCAATGCAATTAACCAACTGAAAAGTTCAAGTTCTTTAGACTTGTATGATCTGAATAGCAAAATAATTGAAAAATCCATTCAATTTCTAATAGAAACTCTAACTATCCTATACGATGCCTGTATAACTGAAGAAATATTTCCTGATGAGCTGAAGCTCACAAAGATAATCCCAGTTTTCAAAAAAGGAGAGCTAGACGAACTGGAAAATTATCGCCCAATATCGATCATACCCATATTTGGTAAAATATTTTAAATAATATTGAAAACTAGATTGGAGATGTAATTCGAAAGCAAGAAACTTCTGAACAAGTATCAATATGGTTTTCGGAAATCATGCTCTACCATTCAAGCCGTAACTGGAGTCATGAAAGAGGTAGTTGAGGGCTTCGAAAACGGGCAGCTGACAGCGGTCACTCTCTGTGACCTGAGCAAAGCCTTCGACTGCGTCTCTCACGATATTCTCTTGAGCAAACTAGCCGACTACGGTGTAATAGGTATTATACTTTCTCTTTTCAAGTCATACCTCAACAATCGAAAGCAGTGTGTAGTCCTTAATAATAACAAACAATCGCCATTTGAAATAGTGGAAACAGGAGTACCCCAGGGCTCTGTGCTGGGGCCTCTTCTTTTAATCATTTATATTCACATGCTACCTGGTAAATGTGTCGTTTTTGCTGATGATAGCACACTTATCTGCTCCGACAAAAATTGTCAAAACTTGGTTGCCACCATGAAACATTTAGAAATCAGGCTGAAAAGTGGTTCACTGCAAATCTTTTGAAGTTAAATCAAGACAAACTCAAAATCAGATTTGTTCGTCTGATAACAAAATGGAAACAGGTGGAAGTGTTAATCTACGAGGGATTACCTTAGACAACAATCTCAACTCTAAATACACATTCTTGCTCCGACAGTTGAAACCAATAATTAGTCCCAATATTTTGTTGACAGCATATTACGCTTTTTTTCATTCACATCTCAGATATGGTATTGTCTTATGGGGAAACTCGTCTTCTTCAGATAGAGTTTTCAAACTTCAGAAAAAAGCAGTTAGGATAATTGCGAATGCTGGTTATAAGGACACTTGCCTATATTCGAAAATTTGGAACTAATGCCCCTTCCCACATTATATATTTATCTCTCACTTCTTGACATCCACTTCCATGACTATAGTACTCGTAGTTCAGCACTTATTAGACCTTCCAGATACAGACTGCAGAAGTCGGCATCTAATTCCTTTAATACAAATCTGTATAATATCCTTCCACAAATAGTGAAAAATTTTTTTACAAACATTCAAAATTTTTATCAAAAATGAATTAATCTCCAAATGTTACTATAATGCAGAAGAGTATATGGCTAACCCACCTGCTGTAACAGTATCCAACGGTTGATGTATAACCTCATTGTATTGTATTGTATTATAATATATATATATATATATATATATATGTGTGTGTCTACATGCTTGTATATGTATATTATATTTCATGTACTATATATATATATATATATATATGTGTGTCTACATGCTTGTATATATATATTATATTTCATGTACTATATATATATATATATATATATATATATACATTCTGAGAAATTCTTTGGAACAGCAGCAAAAAAAAGTGTACTCTTATAACATTATATTTCCAATATTTCGACAATGAATATTGTCATCATCAAGGAAATACAAATGTGAAAATACTATAATAAAATTGAAAAATATATAAATGTAACCTTACTTACAATGTTAGTGAGAATGGTCGTTTTTCGGTGATATACAGAAAGATGTAAAAGACAACATTAGAAAAACATGTAAAAACATGGAGCAATAAATAGAGTTATATGGAACACTATTTGTAACAAAAATCACTGGTAAAATTACAACAAAGCCGAGAATAAATGTGGCATCATTTTTTGGTTATGAATGTGAAAAGTGTGGGAAAACCAAGACATAGAGGTTGGAAATAACATAACCTACAATGTCAAAGTCAATTTGTAAAAATTATTGAGAAGAAAAAGAGACACTTGATTTCAGCTGTTCAAGTGATATTGGAACACCATTCGCAATTACTACTGAAGATGATATTTTATTTATGGTAAAAAAATTATGGACAAATAAATTTTATTTTGTTCTTATTTTGTTTGTAGTGAGTTTAATGTAGGTTGATAGCAAAAAGAATTATTATTGAGAGCATTCGGGTTCTTGTCTGAAATTGATAAATAAGAATAGATCTCACTCAAATGATTGAGATATGTTCTTTTGTCTAAACAATTATTGGATTGAGAAATGAATGCCATTTGCAAAAATATTCGTTTCGAAGCATTCTTTTCTTTTACTAAAATTTTAGTAGAATTGTAATCCATGTTGTGATCCTCTTTCAGGGTGATGTCTACAATCACTTTTGTGGGTAATTATTCGGTCTTTTAGTAACCTGGCTGTTTGACCTATATATTCATGGTTACAATTTGCACAAGGAATGCAATAAACTAATTTTGTTTGTTAAAGTAACGCAGTTTTATCCTTGACCACAGAGAATAATGAATGTATGGTTAAAACCGTTCTTTGGGCTATTTTTATATTGCCAAATTTATTGAAAATTCGTGAGAGCTTAGGTGTGATTTTTGCAATGAAGGGTAAAGAAGTATAAAAAATGTTCATTTGAGATACAGTTTTGTCATTATTATTATTAAGATTTTCCGGTATACTGTCATTCAAAGACTGCTGTATAGACGGTGTGCTAAATTAAATCTTATTCAATAAGGATGAAGGATATGAATTTTGTTTGAAAAAATTGTGGAGAATTTGTAAGTTTTTATGGTGAAACGATGAGTCAGAGATACGTAGAACACGTTGTTTCATCTGCTTGATCAAGTTTATTTCTAGTGATTGTTTATGGTAAGACCAATAGTTCATATACCTACCAGAACTAATAGGTTTTCTATACCAGTCAACTAATAAGATGTTGTTGGAAGTATGTATGAGCTTAGTGTCCAGAAAAGGAACGCTACCTTCATCGTCTTCATTTTCGATGGTAAATTGTACATAAGGAGCATAGCTGTTGAATATATCTACAATTTCTGTAATCTCTGATCGGGAAAGAACTAGGATAATATCATCAACATATTTTTTGATGAAGAAAACTTCATAAGGAAGGATATTTAAGACAATATCTAGCAAATCGTCCATAACAGAGTTTGCTAAAATGGGGCTTATCTTTGCCCCCATGGGTGTGCCAAAAGTTTGTCTGTAAACTTGGTTATTAAAGGAAAAATAT
Source organism: Gonioctena quinquepunctata (assembly GCA_018342105.1). Lineage (NCBI taxonomy): Eukaryota > Metazoa > Arthropoda > Insecta > Coleoptera > Chrysomelidae > Gonioctena > Gonioctena quinquepunctata. Next base: position 645,361 of record JAFIRS010000364.1, on the reverse strand, counting down.
GTATTGTTGAAGAGAAACGTTGAAAGATTGATGAAGTCGTTTTCACAAATATTACAAAAATTACTGATGTTATCCCAATTATTATGGATTGCTCTGATACATGAATTCAGATGAACATTACTGAAAAGTGATGATCACATCTATAACGTAATTTTCAGGAAGTTGCATTTTATTGAATTTTGAAGAAAGGTCAAAAGGGTCCTTTATATAATATTGATTTTCATAATCATAGGCCTTTGTCAAAACATCTGTCAAAAAGGAAGCTAGTGATTCTGAGGGGTTGTTAATAGATGAAATGATGGGTCTGACTGATAAAGTAGGTTTATGGGCCTTAGGTAATGCATAACATTTCGGAATAACCCCTGTATAGGAAGTACGTGTCTCCCTTGTAATTTCATCAATTTGATTTGAATTGTGGAGAGTTTTTATTAATGAATTACATTTATTTTGAATTTGTAGAGTTGGATCCCTTTGTATTAGTTCATAAGAATTGGAATTACTGATTGGATCTGAAGACCAGTTGAAATATTGATCTTTATTCATAATCACAGTGACATTTCCTTTGTCAGATTTTGAAACAATAAGGTTAGGATTATGTTTGAGAAATTGTTTGGTTTTCGAGTATAAGTTTTGAAATATTGAGGAAGAATGCTTGGAAGCTTGTACATAATTGGTAATGACATTTGTCGGACGAGCAATAGTGGAATATCTTGTGACTGGGTCTGTTATTGTGGACGTTAAGATATCAACATCTGCTAAAAGATTTTTGATTGGGAAATGTTTTCCTATTATGGGTTCAACACTGAACTTCGGGCCCAAAGATAGGAATTTCAGTACATCATCCGGAATAGGTATGTCAGATGAATTCTCAATCCAACCTGGTTGTGTATTTAATTCATTATTCAATTCATTTTGAATAAGATTTTATTTGAATTATTCAGTTATGTTCATCTGGATCCATGTATCAGAGCAATCCATAATAATTGGGATAACATCAGTAATTTTTATAATATTTGTGTAGATGACTTCATCAATCTTTTAACGTTTCTCTTCATCAATACATATTTTTCCTTTAATAACCAAGTTTACAGACAAACTTTTGGCACACCCATGGGGGCAAAGATAAGCCCCATTTTAGCAAACTATATTATGGATGATTTGCTAGATATTGTCTTGAATGTCCTTCCTTATAAAGTTTTCTTAATCAAAAAATATGTTGATGACATTATCCTAGCACTTCCCCGATAAGAAATTGTGGATATATTCAACAGCTATGATCCTTATATACAATTTACCATCTAAAATGAAGACGATGAAGGTAGCGTTCTTTTTCTGAACACTAAGCTCATACGTACTTCCAACAACATAAACAATCACTGAAAATAAACTTGATCAAGCAGATGAAACAACGTGTTCTACGTATCTCTGACTCATCGTTTCACCATAAAAACTTTAAAATTCTCCACAATTTATTCAAACAAAACTCATATCCTCCATCATTATTAAATAAGATTTTATTTAGCAGTCTCTAAATGACAGTATACCTGAAAATCTTAATAATAATAATTACAATAATGTATCTCAAATGAACATTTTTTATACTTCTTTACCCTTCATTGCAGAAATCACACCTGAGCTCTCACGAATTTTCAATAAATTTGGCAATATAAAAATATCCCAAAGAACGGTTTTAACCATACCCTGTGGTCAAGGATAAAATTCCGTTACTTTCACAAACAAAATTAGTTTATTGCATTCCTTATGCAACTTGTAACCATGAATATATAGGTCAAACAGCCAGGTTATTGAAAGACCGTATAAGTCCCCACAAAAGTGATTGTAGACATCACCCTGGAAGAGGTCTAAACTAAACTAAAATTTCAGTAAAAGAAAAGAATGCTTCAAAACGAATATTTTTGGAAATGGCCTTTATTTCTCAATCCAATAAATGTTTAAACAAAAGAACAGATCTCGATCATTTGAGTGAGATCTATTCTTATTTATTAATTTTAGACAAGAACCCGAATGCTCTCAATAATAATTCTTTTTAATATCAACCTACATTAAACTCACTACAAATAAAATAAGAACAAAATAAAATTTGGAAAAATCGAAGTGCAGTCTTCTTCACAACAAAAGTTCAATATAAATTGAACCAGAAAATGGTAGATCACAGGGGAAAAACAACTACTTTCCTGGCAAATACCACGAAGAACGTTGAATGATGTTCACCTGAAAATCCATGCATACCTCCATATAAATGGACATTGAATGCAAATGTTTCTTTCTGATAAGCTCGATTATGTTTAATTTATGTCGTGTTCGCCTAACAATCCGCATACCGGTTTCAGGCTTTTTGGCCCTCATCAGTACGGAGTAGTCACCAGCCAAAGGTCCGAAGAGCTCTGACCGAAGCGAGACACAACATAAACAGAACCATCATCGAGTCTATAACACCTATAGGTACGCCGGAAAAGAAAACTTTCAGCTGGCGGTACCTAGTGACAGAAAGAAACACTCCGAAAATCTCCTATCTCGATAGATTTCTAAATAAAAGATTCCTTCTAAGTTTATTTGTCCATAATTTTTTTACCATAAATGAAATCTCATCTTTAGTAGTATCAATATCACATGAACAGCTAACACCAAGTGTCTCTTTTCTTCTTCTCAATAATTTTTACAAATTGACTTTGACATTGTAGGTTATGTTATTTTAAACCTCTGTCTTGGTTTTCCCACACTTTCCACAATCATAACCAACAAATGATGCCACATTTGATCTCGGCTTTGTTGTAATTTTACCAGTAATTTTTGTTACAAATACTGTTCCATATAACTCTATTTATTGCTCCATGTTTTTACATGTTTTTTTAATGTTGTCTTTTACATCTTTATGTATATCACCGAAAAACGACCATTCTCACTAACATTGTAAGTAAGGTTACACTTATATATTTTTCGATTTTATTATAGTATTTTCACATTTGTAGCTCCCTGATGATGACAATATTAATTGTCGAAATATTGGAAATATAATGTTATAAGAGTACACTTGCATTTGGTACTGTCCCAAAGAATTTCTCAGGATTTTTCCCAACTAGTCAGCAGAAGAATACCTCTCCTCTTTCTTCATATATATATATATATATATATATATGAAAGAGAGGAATATCGAGGGACTCGTTTTAAAACAAAATGGAAGGAATTTAGTGGACATAGCCCTCAGAGAAAGTGTTAACCGTAGACACGTGTTTCGGGCTCTCGGCCCTCATCAGTACGGTGGAGAAGTGCAAGGATGAACAACACTTGGTAGAAAACGACAATCAACGGAGTCAACAAACAGAAAGCCAGCCGCACATTTGTGGTTTCGGTCAGCAGACCCAGGAATTCCAGGGCAACAACCAACGTCACCACGGAGGCAGCTATAGCTACCTGCGTGACATCCGAGTCCAGGAATATAGATATGAAAGAGAGGAATATCGAGGGGACTTGTTAAACAAAACAAAATGGAAGGAATATTTAATGTACTTATATACTAGTTTTTTATATTATATCTTGTTTCCTGATTTTAGCATCAGGCTTTGTTTGTATCTTTTGCCCTGCTACGAATGTAGTCAACGTAGTCAAATAAACTCTATCTATTTCATCAGATCTACAAAACTTGCTGGTTGCTTGAACAAAAATATTCATTCAAACAAGTATTTATGTCGAATTGATGAATTCAATATAATGTCAAATTCGACAAAATAAGCTGATTTCTTTACTAAAGGTATTTATTCAAATGAGTAATCATTTTGTTAATGCACTGAATTGACAAATATGGCAACCGAGCATGAGAGCCTACACCAGACATTTAATTCCAGACGTCGCAACGAAGATAAGTTGGCTTTGCTATCTAAGTCAGGGTCAGTTGGGCGAACGCTTCGCCATCTAACGCATATAATTCAACCAATGATATTCTTCAATTTGAATTAATGTATTTCCGTTGTTTGATTCATTATGATATAAATATTCGAACTGTTTTTTAAGGAATGGTTTGGTGCCCTTTTGCTCATAGAAGAGGACGAATGCTTCATCACTAATGGATTCTAGTGATATCGGTGATACTCTTGAGTCATTAGGTGCCTACAGTGAGCCGTGTAGTGCCGCTGTGAGTTGTTCCACTATGATTGGACACAGCATACAAGTTGTAGCGACATGGAGTTATGTTATCTGTTGACTAATTACTCATGTCTAATCTAATGATGACATTTAATCGTCCCCTGAATCTATCCATCGGCGAAAACCGTTTCAAGTGAATAACTAATATAATATTTTGGGAAATTTATGTATAGATAATGACTTTGTTCATTTTATCCTTTCCTTACATTTACAAGTTGGTTTCTGTTCGCCATCCAAAGTTTTTTCCAATTTATTTCTTCTTTTTCAATTTGAATTTCCTGTAACTTCAATTGTTGTAACAAAACAATCCTCTGCAACTGAGGTAATGATAAGTCTTTTGTGTTGCCACTTTCATACTTCGTGATAATTCTTCCACTTTTCCCCATTTTCTTGGAAGGCCTTGGCATATCACTTAATGATTCTTCTGCGTTTTCATTCTCTTGTAATATGGACACTGTTTCATGTCCTACCGATAAGCCCGGAGGAACTTTATAGAAAACCGGATTCGTTTCCTTCTGCATGGTATCTAGGAAATCCTGCTCCCATAGTTTGAGCTTTATGGGCTCATTACCTGTTGCAGTCATGTCAGTTTTTTCTTTATACTTGTTTTCATATTGTTTAGTGTTTTTGAAAGATTCCACTTTCTTCCCTGCAGCACGTGAAAAATCCTCAGCTAATATTTTCCATGTCTTCTTCTTTGCATCTACCACTGATGGTATGTTTGACTTTTCCAACAACAGGATTTTCGCGAATGAATTTTACAAACAAGCTCTTGTCCAACTGCTTCCCCAGTAGGGTGTTATCCTCTTCATCCGATGACACCTCACTAAAACCCGAAAAACACAACACCGCAACTAGAGATTTGTATATGTTGAATGCTACTTGTTCTGACTTGTTATTGAAGTGGCTGACAGATTAGGTGGAATGTGAGAGCGTGAGCATCGTGTCACGGCCTTCTGTCCCTCGAACACACGTTAGCATTAACTAGGGTTAGTTATTACTACCTATCTAGTATTTACTTAGAATATCATGATTATTTACTACCTACCTTTAGCCAATTGTTATTCACCTCCATTTCAGAAAATTTAAAACTAGCTAGTTGTAACAAACTAGTATTTACTTGTTTTAATCACTTCGCCCAATGTTTTGTGAACAGAAAGGTGTCGTTAAAGTAGTACATCAAGAATTGAGAAATGCCATGCATTGAATTTTCAAATGTTCAGTCGATAATTAATACTACTGGTATCATGAAAGAAGTCATCACCTTCAAATCATCTTCCAAAAGACATAGTGTTCCATTCCACATCAATGGAAATAAATTACAAAAATTATGTGATACAAAGTGGATTGAAAGACTTGTAACAGTTCACCGATTTGAAGAAAGTTTTTCAAAGATCATTGAATCCCTTTATTTGGGGAAGAGTGACTCTGCAACTAAAGCTGCATGTCTGAAATTATCCCTGACTTCTACAAACTTAATTTTAAGTTTATGTTGTTTATCAGAAGTATTAGGACTCACAGTAAACTTAAGTAAAATTTCACAGACTACAAGCATAGATGAAATGTACAAACATTGCGATTCAAAAGAGAGAAAGGCGACGATAATTTCAACAAAATTTACAAAAAAATAGCAAATAACGAATATTCACGAAATGTAAAGTTCGACATTACTATGCCATGCCTGGTAATTAAACAAACTATGGGACGACCAAATCTACAATGTAATAGTCCTGAAGATTATTATAGAATCACTATCTATTTTCCTGTACTTGATAGTACCTATCATAAAGGATTTCAGATTCAACAACAAAGCTGTGTTCTATTTTTCAAATGTTGTACCTTCCATCTGCTAGGAAAAAATTGAAAAGTTAGAATTTCAAATTTGTTACCATATTTATCCATTATAATATGTTTTTGTTATTTCATCAGTTTCGGTTTTTGTTAGACATTCTTTAATTTTTGAGTATTTGTTTTCGTTTCGAAGAATATTTTGATTATTATTATTTAATTTTTTTAAATGGAAATAAATATAAATGTGTCACTGAAGTTTTACTTTTGAGAACGTATATGACACCTTCATACTAATTACCCCCCTCCCATTGAATCACCCTGGGCACACGCCTGGGTCTATTGATTTAGAAATGGATTCGAAAATTCATAAATAGAGCCATTTTTTTAGCATATTGTTACGGAAATCACGAAAATATCCTGAGTCCACCCCTGTGCTGTTACAACTGTAGGCCTGACCGTTAGGAGTGATGTCTTGTTCCAGATGATCGATAACCGCCATTGGAAACTTCGAGAAATGGCCGTTACCGATGATGTCATGCTCCAAATGTTCGATAACCGTCATTCGAAGACTCGAGAAGAAAACTGACCGTTAGCGATGACGTTATGGAACATTCCCGATCGCCACTGTTCAGTAAATTTCGATCGTCCTACATATAGCGGGTCGTATGCGACAGGCGAGTCAGTTAGAAGTCGTCAGGCAGTCAGAAGATAGTCTTGTGAATATTGTTGAGCATTGCAATTGTGAATAAGTATTGTATTGTTGAAGTATACTATTAAATTGTGTTTCAAAGTGAAATAAAAGTGTTAGTGTCAGGAGTTTCACTAAACGGACCCCAGATCCGTGAAAGTTGGTGTCGGAAGTGAGGATTTTTTAGTAACTATCCTGAATTCGAGATATACACCCTACAACGATATGGAGGCTATTATGAAAATGATCAAGCGGCAGGAGGAACGTCGGCAGGAAGAAATACAAAAGGAAGAGGAACGTCGACAGGAGGGGGAAGAACGACGGCGGATAGAAAAACGGGAAGAGAGGGAACAGAGACAGAAAGAAAAACAAGATATCCCTGTGAGAATTGCCAATGTATTTCCCGATGAAATAACAGTGCGGAAAGGAGACCCTATAGGAGTATGCGAGCCAGTTGAGTGGGTAGCAGATTGAAAAACAAGCGGATATCCGGACAGAGATGACATACTAAGAACCATCGAGAAATCCCTGAAACATGTGTCACCGAATGAGTACAGAGCAGCCAAGAAGTTCATTGTCAAGGGAGGATTGAGACGTATTCGAGTCCGCAGGATAACCAACAGGACGAACTAACCTAGTACAGCACAGGATGATACTGTTCAAGCTCATCCAATCCGAGAACTACCAATGAGATTACCATCTGCCAAGCAACGGGAAGTGGAAGAACTTGTCCGGAAAATGACCAAAGATGGCGTTATCGAAGGATCTCAAGTCCATGGTCCGCCCCGGTGGTAATAGTTCCCAAAAAGGGTGGATCTACAAGATTCTGTGTGGGTTGTAGGAAATTGAATGACGTCACGAAGAAGAACAGCTACCCATTACCCAGAATCGACAAGACACTGACCACATTAGCAGGCCCGCAATGGTTTTCAACGCTGGAGCTGAAGAGCGGATACTGGCATACATGAAGACGACAAGGAAAAGACTGCGTTTACTACTGGTAGCGGACTGTACCAGTTCACCGTTATGCCTTTCGGTCTCTGTAATGCTCCGGCGACCTTCGAGAGATTGATGGTGCTGATATTTCGTGGACTTACTTGGTGTATCTGGATGACGTCATGGTTATGGGAAGGAATTTCGAAGAACATCTGGCCAACCTGCGTGAAGTTTTTGGACGATTAAGGAATGCCAACCTCGAACTGAATCTCCAAAAGTGTACCCTATTCCAGAAGCAAGTGGATTTTTTGGGCCACACACTCTCAGCAGAAGGGATATGAACGAACGAATCGAAAATACAGGCTATTCGAGACTGGCCGAGATCAAAAGAAGTGAGGAGCTTCCTGTGCCTGTGTACGTATTACCGTCGTTGTGTGGAAGGATTTGCAGACATCGCAGCTCCTCTACATGATAGGATAGGATGATAGGAGATCGTGTCAACTTCGATTGGTATATCGAATTCGATGAAGCTTTCCGCAAAATGAAGCCAGTTCAATCTTAGCATACCCACAGCAAAAAGGCATGTTTATACTGGACACAGATGCGATTAACACTAGACTTGGAGTTGTGTTATCACAGGTGCAAGATGGTCAGGAAAAAGTCATCGAGTACTACCAATACTACAACAGGGTGATGTCTAAGTCCGAGAGGAATCACTGTGTAACCAGGAAGGATTTTTTGACCATAGTCAGGGCAGTAGATCACTTCCACGAATACCTTTAAACTTAAAAAATGAAATAACTATATTAAAAGGAAATAATATAGACATGGTTAGATTACTGACAAGTAATGCTATTACTCCTAACACCTATGATCTAAACCCAATCGACAATTTGAATGAATCAAATTTGTCCGTTAATACAATTATTGAAAAAGGTCCTCATATCGGCGATAAGATAACTGACGAAAACACACAAACAAACCTGAGGAGCGATATTCAGAGCATGCTCACAGGAGAACTACTACCGGTAAAAAGAAAACGATAGTTGGTACGGGGGACATTGGAAAAGATGTACCAGTAAACAATGGACAAGATGAAGAAAACTTCGCATCACAACGTCGATTATGGATTTACGTAGGTCGTTGTGAACTTACGTCAACTTCAGACGATATAAAAAATTACTTGGAGAGAAGGATACCGGGACAGGAATTTAGTGTTACGAAACTGGACTGTTTAGGACGCAGCTCATCTTATAAAGTGGAAGCAGATTTGGAACTGCAAAACCAACTCTACACCCCAAGTTTTGGCCGAAAGGAAATTCTAACCCCGTACATAATATTTCAAAAGACATAATTAGGTTACTGTGTGTAAATAGTCAATGCATAACAAATAAAATAGATGATAGATGATAATTGGAAAGTATAACCCTCATATTATATGTCTGACAGAAACATGGTGTTCAGAAACAAATGTTAATCTTGTATGTTTTGAAAAATTTGCACTTGCAAGCTATTACGTTAGACCCAACCGTATACATGGTGTAGTAATGATATTAGTCCGGAATGATATACAATTTAATAAAATTAGTTATACTGACAAATTTTCAATAGAAATGCAATCGGAAAACTGTGCTGTACAAATTTGTGGAAATATTGTGAAATATTGTATCATTGTAGTTTATATACCGTCAGGTGCTGACAAAAAAATATTTCTGAAATGCTTGATTGCTGTATAAAAAATGTGATAAAGTTATATTTTGTGGTGATCTAAACATTGACAACTTGACGGAATCTTTCAACAAAAATGATCTCCTAAACATTATGCAGTGCTACCAATTGAATACACAAAACATTGAACCGACTAGGGTATTTAAAAATATAAACGGTCATCTATCAATATCCAAACTTGATTATACAGTGCTTCTCAAAAGTCCCCTACCCCCCTCTTAGTTTTGGAACAATTATACATAAACAAGTGAGATTTGGAAACTGAATATTAAAGTGATTTGTTGAAAATATAAACAGGATGTTCATAAAATCAGATGTGGAATCATCTGCGACTGAAAGATAAACCTTAGTCACTATCTTCCATCGTCAAGATAACCTCTTGTGGGGTATTCATGTTGAAAAGGGAAACATTCTCAATTGAATATTGATAGAAAGATTTTTCTGTGAGTTGAAAATGAAGTTATTTTGTGAATTCTAACAGAAACACATTCCCGGCTAAAGCCACGCTGGAATTGAACTACATCTGATAGATATTCTGAGTTAGGGCCTTTTCAGAATATCTATCAGATGTAGTTCAATCAAGCGTGGCTTTACGAAGTAGTTTTCTGTTAGACATCCAAAAACTTCATTTAATCGTGGATTTTTCAACTCACAGAAAAATCTTTCTATCAATATTCAATTGAGAATGTTTCCCTTTTCAACATGAATATTAAAGGTTGTTAACTTCCCTACTAGTGATGATAGATGACGAAATCGTCAAAGATGACGTCACAAGGCCATTATGACCAATAATTTTGAATGGAACCCTACGGCAAGCGACACCTCTTTTAAAAGGTATCGAAAAAACCTATTCAATTATACTAATTTTGTTAATATTTATGGCAGTTCTATCAACTCGTTTTTAAAAAACGCAAAGCTGTGATGATTTAAATAAGTTAATACTAAAATTCCAAATTCAAGCTCCGCCTCTGGATAGTTGTCAAATGAGCTGACGTTTTTGTTAGTCTCCCTATTTCGACGTTATTGTAATTGTCCAAGTTTTTGTACATTTAATAATTTGTGTATTGTTGATCGAACGTTTAACTGTTTTAGTAGCTTTTGGTACTTTTAATATTTTTGTACATTTTAATAATTTGTTAAACTGTTGTGAGCCGAACGTTTGAGTGCTTCAAGAAGCGAAATGGTACCTGCTTTAGGTGATAAAGTAGCAGCGATCCTAATTCTTGGTGAAACTGGACAAAATATTCATGCAGCAGAACGCATTTTTAATGAGAGGTTTCCCGATCGCCCCGTTCCGAGGACTTGTTTAGGGGAGCTTCTTCGTAAGTTTGAAACAACGGGTAGTATTAATGATGCGAAACGATCTGGCAGACCACACATTTCTGATGAGAAAAAAATTGATATACCGGCAGAGTAATAGTTAATCCTACTTCTTCAACAACTCACGTTGCATCTACCTGTGAAGTCAGTCGAAGTACAGTACACAGGGTGTTGAAAAAAAACAAATTTCATCCATACAAATTAAAAATGGTTCATCAACTCTCAGACGACGACCCAGACCGAAGACTAGGATTTTGTGAAAATATGGAAACTAAAATTAACCAACAGCCAGACTATGTCAAAACAATTTGTTTTAGTGACGAAAGTACTTTCTATCTGAATGGAAATGTAAATACACAGAATGTGAGGTATTGGAGTGACGCAAATCCTCACCTGTTTCGTGAAACACATACCCCATTTCCCCAGAAAGTGAATATTTGGGCAGGTATCCTGGGAAACCACATCGTTGGGCCTCTATTTCAAATACTAATTTAACTGGTTAGGTTTATCTGGAGCTGTTGCAGAACGCAATAGAACCGTTAATCCTTGAAATTTTGGAAGATAATCCAGATGAATTCGGCAATTTGGAAATAACATTCCAACAGGATGGTGCTCCTCCACACTATTACGGTGAAGTAAGACGGTATTTGGATGAGGAGTATCGTGGTAGATGGATTGGACGACGAGGTTCAACGGAATGGCCAGCTCGATCACCGGACCTCACACCTTTGGATTTTTTCTGTGGGGGTACCTTAAATCGAAGGTTTACGCCACTGAACCTGACAATATTGATGTTTTTGAAACAACGTATTGTTGCAGAATGTGAGGCTGTTTCCACAGACACATTTGCAAAAGTACGAGAAGAGTTAAAAATAGGATATTTCACTGTCAGGAAGTAAATGGAGGTCACTTCGAGCAATTTCTTCAAGTAGATACTGATTCTTAAATCTGTAATTAATATCATACTGAATGGAATTTAAATTTTAATGTTTACTAATGAGCCATTAAAACTGCCATAAACACAAACAAAATTAGTATCATTGAATAGGTTTTTTCGATACCTTTTAAAAAAGGTGTCGCTTGCCGTAGGGTTCCATTTAAAATTATTGGTCACAATGGCCTTGTGACGTCATCTTTGATGATTTCGTCATCTATCATCACTAGTAGGAAAGTTTACAACCTTTAATATTCAGTTTCCAAATTTCACTTGTTTATGTATAACCGTTCCAAAAATAAGAGGGGGGGAGGGGACTTTTGAGAAGCATTGTATATTCACAAATATTGATAACGAAGGTTACTGTGGAAGTATACATAACTCAAGTTTGGGAGACCATTTTGGCCTGATGATGGATATCAAGTCAAGTAGTACTATTAAGCCTGTTAAGAAACAAATTCTGGCTAGACAGTTGAATGAATATAGCATTGCTGGCTAAATCACTTCTTGCAACACGAATATTTCTCTGATATTTTTAACTACAATAACATTAATTAAATGTTCAAACACTTTTATTGAACTATTAATTTTGCTATTGATAAGTTTTGTCCAATTAAAAAACAATTAGTAAACAAAGAAGATGAACTTAAAAGTAAGTGGTTTACTAGAGAATCATTCGAGTTACGTAAATCGCTAAACAATCTATATTGGCTGAAGCAGAACTTTGATGATGAGAAATTAGAAATTGAATATAAACTTCTGCATAAAACTAATAAAAACAAACTAAAAACAGATAAAAAGTTATATTATCAAAAAACATTGAAAATAAAATTGATCCCAATGAAAAACAAAAATATGTTTGGAAATTAGTTAAAGAAAAAACCGGAGGAAATATTAATAATATAAGAGAAATGAAATTGAATATCAATGGGTCAATAGTTGATATGGACCTTGATGTTGCGAATAGTTCTGCTAATCATTTCAGCACCTCTGTAAGATTATTAAACGAAAAAAAATTAAAAACTCTGTAACGTCTTGTACAAAATGTGATCTAAACAATAGTAACTCATTCTTTCTCACACCTGTTACACCCCAGGAGATCTTTGAGATAATATGTAGCCTAAAAAATACCACCTCGAGTGGTATTGACTGTATATCAACAAAAATAATTGAATATATAGCTCAACACATTGCACTGCCTCTGTCTGAACTAATAAATATCTCAATTGAAACTGGTAAGTTTCCGGAAGAACTGAAAATTGGACTGGTTACTCCTATCTACAAAAAAATGACCCCCTGAGTATGGACAACTACAGACAGATAACTGTTTCAAATGTGATTAGTAAAATTGTCGAAAAATCTACTTATAATAGAATTATTAATCACCTGGATAAATGCAGTATTGTAATGAAATGTCAAAACGGTTTCTACCCTGGGAGATCAACAGAGATCAACTAATTTGTCGAATTTATATATATATATATATATAAGAAAATTGTTGGGGCAGTATTCTTCGATCTCACCAAGGATTTTGATAGCCTTAATTTAGATTTTGTGGAGAAAAATCTATAGGCCTTGGGATTTCGTGGAAACGTGCTGACATGGCTTGAGATTCAGGGAAATAGCAGTCAAAATAAATCAAACTCAGTCGAATGAGGCAATTGTTAAACTGGGTGTTCCACAGGGTTCTGTACTGGGTCCCCTTATATTTATAATGTTTATTAATGACCCACCAGAATTTATGAAAACGAAGTGTAAGGACGATGTTTCCTTTGCAACTTGTGAAAATTCTCTTGAAGAACTGGCAGATAACTTAAGTGTACTATATAATGAATTTACCGAATGGTGTTTGAACAATCATATCCGCAGACAGCCAATTAGGCTTTGCGGTTTCCTTTTGTTTATTTGTCCGATTATTTATGTGATTGGTTTTCTGTATTGTACAAATAAACATTATTATTATATAATTCTAGATCATGGGAGAAAGGTTCAACTGAAATTTAACATAACAAATTATCTCAACACTTCTTTTGATATACATACTGAAAATATTAATTTGACGTCCTCTGAGACAACAAAATTCCTTGGAAACTTCTTCGACTCATCATTCTTTTTTCAGGCATGTACTGATCATAATATATCAAAGAAGATATGTAGCAGCTACTATGCAATCCTACGACTTAAAAATATACTCTCCCAACAACAACTAATAAAATCTATATGCGATGACATACTCTCAATTATCCTATAATTTATAATATGGGAAACTCTAGATTTTCAACAAAATTGTTTATTTTACAAAAAAAATACGTTTTATCTTTGGGATACATAAGAGAACTTCCTGAGAGGCCTCTTTCAATCAAAAAAATTCTAACTCTCCCCTGTATCTATATCTACAAAAATATTCTATTCGTCAAAAATAATCTGAAAGACTTCATTAAAAGTGCTGACAATCATAACTATAAGACAAGGCATGGTAATCTTCTTCGCATACCGCCTCATCGGAAAACTTTTTTTAAAAAGAGTCCATCTTAATACAGTTGTATAATAAACTACCGAGCTCTATAAGAGAAATCCAAAATTTTAATGTATTCTAAAAATATCTCAAAGATCTCCTGTGGCAATACTCATTCTATAATCTGAATGAATTTATTGAATGTAGCTTTTAACATAATTGTATTTCTTTATATATGTATATATTATATAACATATTTTATGTATTCTCTTTTCTCTACTGACTTCCTCTATCATGTTAATGGTCTCGATGGAATGAAATATTATTTATTAATTTATTATAGGGAAGGGAGTTCCTCATTAGGACCGATCAGGCGGCCCCGAAACGGCTACTGGAGATGAAAAATCCAGAAGGACAAATATCAAGATGGATAGAAAAGCTGAATCATGACCATTACAAATATATTGTTAAAGTATACTCTTGAGTTGTGTTTCGAAGTGAAATAAAAAGGAAAAAAATTATTTGTCAGGAGTTTCACTAAACCGATTCGTAACAATATTTGTATTTTTATAACAAATATCCAATCAGAAAAATTCCCTCCAGCAGATGAGTGAATAACATCTCAACTGGTATATTGAGATTTTACAAAATTTGAATCAGCCGAAAAATCGTAAGGTTGAGAAAAATTTAAAAAAATTCAAATTGACCCTAATTTGGTAGGTGGGTAGGCAACCGAAAAATAAACATCTTTTTCATATAATATTTTTCGAAATGTTGAGAAATAACCTAACTTTTTGTAATTTTTTTGTAAAAATATTATATGTAACAGGTCTAGCCAATCGATAGGAAAAAATCATTTTGCATCATTTTCCAAGCAAAAACCGTTCATGAACTCTTAATTTGCGGAAACTGTATAATAATAAAAATCCCATATGATGCGTACTTCAACGGTGACACTGTAGATGGCAATTTAAATCGAAATCTACAATACGAAATAAATGACCTAGTAGAAAGAAATCCATTGGACTTTGATATGCTAATAATATTTCAAGAGAATGGAGCCACTCCTAATTATTTCAGACACGTTTGTGAATGCCATAATATGCAAATAGAAGAATTAATAGACGGGGGGCAACTTAATGACCGGCCCATTCCCTGGATCTGATGGCAATGGACTTTTTTCTTTGGGAAAATGTTCATGAGGCTTATCCTCCTACAATCGATGTGTTGAAGAATAGTATACAAAATGAGTATAGTCCAGTCATCTTAGTCAAGAATCTCGGAATTTGAGATACCCAGCTGAATATTTGTATAAACTTGTATTTTGGCATTCTAAAAGTTGTCTCGAAACCTACATACGGTAGGGTGTACGCGTCTATTAAAATTTGAGGTCAAAGGTCACAAAAATCGATTTGTTGCATATTTTTTGAAAATATCTCATCTCCTATGGTTTTTCGCTATTTGTATTTATCATCAATATTGTAGGGAATTAAATTCCCTACAACTTTTGTTTCGGAAATTTTTTTATACGTTGAATCGGTTTCGAGATAGAGGTAAGGTCAACCGGTATAGTCCCGGTCAAAACACGCTATATAAAATTCATTAATTATTGATAAATAAATAATTGATAATAATTTTCATTTGTTATCAACTGTTACATTATATTTAACCATTTTTTTCATTAATCGAATCTATCTATTCAATAATACTTACAACCGATACTTACTCTTCCAAAGAATTACTGTCAGCAAACAATTTGAACGTAATTTTGAAGAATATCTACAATATGAATTGAGTCCGTATCCAACAGCACTATTTGATAATGATGGCATGAAAAACCACAAAATCGTCATTCATGACGCCAATCGATTTTGTTCTCAATGAAAATAATGTGACGTTCATTAATAATGGCGGATTCCTTCTGCATCCCGTTGTGTGGAATAAAGAAGATACTTTTTCTGTTATTTTAGATAAATATGTAAAATATTTACAAACGCATTACAGTTAAAAAATTATTGTTGTATTCTGACTACAGTAAGAACATAAAAGCAATGGAGTAGCTGAGAAGAATTGCTGCAATTTCAGAAACATACGAAGTTTGTTTCGACGAAACAATGGTTGTACCAATTACTGTTTTTTTTTTATCGAATTGAAGTAATAAAGAAAAGCTCATTGATATGCTAATTGAAAAAATACAAGCTGTCAATATTACTACCTAACAGGCCAGAGATGATGCGGATGTACTAATTATAGAAACAGCAATCGAAGAATCGAAACCTGAAATAACTGCAGTTATTATAGAAGATATTGATTTAGTGGTCATTTTAATTGGGCGTACACTATCTCATCAACAAAAAATTTTCTTTAAAAAAGTCGGCAAAGGAAATGTAAAAACAAACATATACTCTTCAAAAAGTTTTGATAAATATCCTCGTTCGAAGAAACATATTTTGTTTCTGCACGCATTAAGTGACTGTGATACGACTTCTGCGCTTTTAGAAAAAGGAAAAAAAACGTTTCTAAAAGCATTTGAGAAACTGCCGAATTTGGAGCAACTTGCAGCAGCATTTGAAGAAGAAAACTGTCCGGTTCAAAGATTATTTGAGACTGGAATTCAAATCTTGTTGGCAGTCTATAATGCTCCAAAATCTGTAGACAGTATTGATCATCTTCGTTATGCACAATACGTCAAGTCTACGAAACTGAATAAACCTGTGCAGTTATCAAATATTCCACCAACAAGTGCAGCAGCTCACCAACATTTCAATCGTGTTTATTATCAAGTTCAAACTTGGTTAGGGCATGATTTGGAACCCCAGGAGTGGGGTTGGACAATGCGTAACAGATTCCTGGAACCTATCACGACCATTTTAGCACCTGCTCCAGAGGAATTGCTCAACACAATCTTCTGCAACTGCAAGAGTGGTTGTGGTTCGCGTAGTTGATGCAGGAAATCGGGGTTGCAGTGCTCTTTAGCTTGTGGCCAGTGTAATGGGCAAGCTTGTCTCAATTCTTCACCATGTACATAGTAATAAGAATGGGAAAATAGTTGTATATATAAATTATATAAGATGAACCCAAACAGTGAAATGTGACAATTTGGTGCGCGAATTCAAACATTCAAATGAAAAAGAAGAGGGAAAATTGGTATCCAAGGGAGCAACAAACAAAGCCAGGGGAGATCGAAAAATAAATTTACAAGGGAATGCCACGCAACATTTTGGGAGAAAGAAAAATGAAATAAGTCCAACATTAGAAGAGAAAAACCAATATTACCTTAATTATACAACATATCCAAGTGTCCAAAGCTGAATTCTGCATATGTATGGTTCCTGATTTATGGTATTGGAGTTCCTGATAGAGCTTGGAGTGAGAAAGGATCCAGTTTCAGGGCATATCTTGAACACTGACATCCCCAGCAGGTATAAAAACTTTAATAGTGCACATCCGGTCCATGAACAATATCACAAATAACGTATCTCACATCTGAAGAACTTTATTTCACTTTATTTTGAACCATAAAAGAAAAATTCACTCTCAAGGAAACAGTGAGGTTCTGTCTATCTATCCATGATTTGATTTTAATGATTATCCGTGAATATTTGTAGATTCACATTAGTATAAGTTTCTCGTAGGCCAGGTAAAATTAAGTCTTCCTGAATAAAGGAAATAATTGCTTTTTGATACTTTGTTGTTTGTTTTCTTACAATGATCAACAATCATAACAATGACCATTGGATAAACTGAAATTAGACAGCAATAGCTAGTGGCTCTATTGCCTGAACCGGCTATCTGAGGTAAGAGGCGTACCAACTGTTGCTTAGCCGTGGTGATAAAAGTGATAACAATTGGCAGCAGCGTGACGAGAGAACAGTGACGTTCGCTAGCAATTATTATTACAGCATACAATACATATACAGGGCGAAAATATCTATCTATATAATATCAATTTGGCTCACAAAGAATAGCAAAAACTGTTAGCAATCTTCATTATATAATAACAACTATTATTATTCAAATCAACAATACATTACTATATATATATATATATATATATATATATATATATATATATATATATTTGAGACAGCAATGAAAGCCATGTTCCAAAAATAACTGCCAACATAACATAAATTTGTGACTTATCGAAGTTTTTTTTAATGAAATACCCTATATATTTACACTCGATACAATTCCTTTGGGAGAGTTTCTCAAAAATATTAGTTGTATGGGTTTATACCAGGTGGTTCTGAAGTTATGGTAGGATTTATGTCCAAAATGGGAACATTCAACACCAAATATCTCAAAATCAATAATTTGGAATGATTTTACCGAATGGCGCTTTTACATACAGGGGCAATCAAAACTCGGGATCACTTTTTCTCAGTTTTTTTCAAATGGAACACCCTATAAATAAGGCTATACCAGAATAGTCCACACTATGAGTTTGCAGAAAATGTAGGATTTGCCTACTTGATTTCAATCGAAAATGTATCTAAATTTAAAATTTAAGGAAAGTATAAAAAAATCATAACAGCAATAACATTTTTTTTTATTCAATGCTAGACAAAAGAGGTAACAAAATAAACTCAAACGATTTAAAAAATCGTAAATTCTCAGTAGATGTTCAATCTTCCATTTTGAGCTTTGCATAAATTAAGTCTATCTACAATTATTGCTCTTCCAACTTCATTTAAAGTTGATCTTGTAATAGATCGAAAAACTTCTGTAATTGTATTCTTCATGTCTTCTGGTGTCGTTGGTTCCTCGTGGTAGATGTCTCCTTTAACATATCCCCAGAGATAGAAATCTAGGGGCGTGAGGTCTGGGGACCTTGCTGGCCACTGAATGGATCCGGTTCTTCCTATCCATTTATTTCTGCACCATCTGTTTAAAAATCTTCTTATCCCATTTTGTGGGGAGGCGCGCCATCATATTGGTAATATAACCTGTGTCTGGTGTCAATCGGTACATCCCTCAACAAATTTGGAAATCATCTCGGAGAAAATCTCTGTCAGTGGCCCATCAGAGAAATATGACCCTATGACCCTGATCCCCAATTATGCCCCCACCCAAACATTTATCCACCATCTATTTTGGGTATTGGACGTCAAACAAATATTCTTGAGTAACCTAAATCAGAAGGAGAGCACTAATAAAGAGTATATTGCTCATAGATACGATAACAGACAAGGTGCTAACACACACTTTTCGGTGTCATTCGTTTCAAAAACCATCTCTCAAAGATCCACCTCATTCCTGAAACCCAGAATGTATATTGGTTTACCTATCGACCTGAAAACAATTAATGCAATCCTGTTATTCAAATCCAGATTGAAAAAGTGGATAGTAAGCCTTGCCTTGAAAAGTTGGAGTCGTCAGTGAATATTAAGTTTTCTACAAATTGAGCATTTTTGGTAATCATTTGAAGACTCCATTGACAAAAGTCTACTCGATGGGGAAAATCTCGCGGCAAAAGTGCCTGGACTCGTTGAATATGGTGAGGATACAATTGGTTATCCTTTAAAATTTTCCAGATTAGTTTATTGCTAACATTAAGTGTGTTAGCAATTTGTCTTGTACTTGATTCCGGACCATCTTCAATCGTATTGAGAACCACAATCAGTTGTTCGTTTTTGAAAAGCCCCTCTTTCACAGAGACGTTGGTGAGGATGTGCAAACATTGTGTGATGAGGCATCACGCGCTGAGGATACATCTCTGCATAGAGCCGTCTAGCTTCCAAAGAATTTCCATTGGCACTACCATACATAAAATGTATATCGGCCATTTCAGCGTTAGTGTAGTTATTCATATTGAAGATTCAAAAGACACAATTGAACTTTCAACTACCACATAGAAATCAAAGCGACTTGACAGCCACCTACTAGATTTTTTCGATTTTAAAATACTACGATTGAAATCACAAGTTGTGCAAACAAAACGTGACAGCCACCTACTAGATTTTTTTCGATTCCATTTACAGAAGATCCGTTCATGCACAATGTTGTATTTTATTATTAGGAAACTATTGCTTTTATGGACACAACGCAGGAGTTAAAAAAGTTTTGCAATAAATCGTTTTTTTCAACACATATTTTTAATTTGAGAAATGTTGTTTCGTTAAAAAGTCCTGGTAAAAAATGGACGAGGGGTTGCATGTTTCACCCCCTTAATAGATCACAACAAAATTGAAAAAATATTCATAGATAGCCTTCTTATTGGTAGATTATGCCCACAAAATGCCATTTCTTCAACTCATCAGCAATTTCAAGAAAAAAAATATTTTTTTCTCAGTAATTTTTCAAGGAAAGGCCTAAGAGCTTTTGTTTACATGGAAGACCCCTTTAATTTTTGACAAGAAAGCACCACCTAAAAATTGTCGCACTTATTTGGTAACACCCTGTATGTATAGTATATGCATTCACAGTTGAATAATTCATCTTCGACTCAGAATATATGGTTCGTTCAAAATCGTACATATTATAATGTTGAATTATGATGGACATCGGAAAAATAAATAAATGTCAAGTAGACCAAATTAAGTGGAAACTATTGCTGCTAAAAACCAGTCGTTAACTTTGCTGACCGCTTTAGCATAAATTACCGTAAATCACGACAGATTATACTTTATCGGGGTTGGGGTATAGATAATAGAATCTATTAGTAGAACAGTGCCTGAGCAGCATTATAGTGACGGAAACTGATACTGCAACTTCGACTCGGTGGTTATCACGTAATCACCACTGAATCTACCACTCTATACAGTAAGAATAACTGAAATTTTATATTTGTATGGTTGTAGTCACGTAATTCCCATCTATGGTAGCCACTCCACAGTTCTATGACTTATTAGTGTCATTTGAGGTGTCTGAAACATTATGGCCACTGAGCAAATCACTTTGAAGGTTTTTAAATTCAAAAGTGAAAAATAACCGTTGCGTAACCATCCTATACCACTTAAATATCACTTAGAAGTCACAGTCACTTTCAAGAGAGTATGATAGTTTCGGTGACGTTTTGGTAACTCCATAAAACCATCAATGTGGCAGGCAGTTGATTGTGATATGTTGTGCTGGTTGCCACGTTCTTGCTAACTCCATAATTGATAGCCACAGTATGCATTTAATAAAAAGTCACTACAAATTACAATAACCTTCGAAATTCACCATTTCGCGCGATGACGAAAGCTTACCTAAGTTTTCTCAAATTCTTTTATTGTGGCATACACAAAGTAGTTTAACCTGTTACGTGAAACATGAATGATATTTATTCAATATGAAATGGGTTATGCGTTTTCAATAGACAATTTTCCTTGATATTGAAGTGACCGTGGATTGGTCCGTGCGATGACGAAAACTAACCTAACTTTTCTCAAATTATTTTATAGTGGCTTACAAAAAGTTCGTTTTACCTGTTACGTGAATGATATTGTAACGTAAATAAACTTAACTTGGTTTAACTAATTTATTTAACACTTAATCTACAACTTAATTTATATTACTACGCCACTGAATAGCTCGATCGTATGGGCTCGTTCAGACTGTTCTTGCCATCTGGAGGGCTACCTATTTATCTCCGTCACAGGATTCCCGATCTTTCGAATTCCGGCAGTTGGCGACGGCATGTTCCAATTGTTTCCAATATTGACCGTTGTTTTCCGCGGAAGAGCGACTGGATGGTTCTCGAATATCTCCGGGGATGATCTCATCGCTGTCGATGGCAACGTGTGAGGCGACAGGTCCGGCCTAGGTTCGTTACATTGCCCCCTTCTTAAAGACATTTCGTCCCGAAATTTCATCCTTGGAGTGTGACGATATCTGCATGACTCCCCATATCTGCACCGGGAAGTTCGATGGCAGTAACACTCCACGGTCTTCATGATCGGTCGTGGAAGAGGGTTACAGCAAACCAAAATCCTGACGCCGCTGGATCTGAATATCGCCTCCAGCATACTTCTTATGACTCTCCAGTCCAACCCATCAATACCACAGGATAGTTTTGGAATTGCTAGATCCGCCAGATTCTGGTCCACCATAGTATCTCTTAGTTTGGTGAGACTCTTCCAGACATCTTCATAGGACGGTTTATCTTGGGAATGCCTCTTGGTAACTAGGTAGTAGATGTTTCTCTGGCCTTTCTTCAACTGTAGCACCCCACCAACTTCTGGATTCTGCTCCCGCAGTGTTTGGAGTTGACCAAATTTCTTGGAGAACACTGCGGCGATGCCCCTGGACATTTGAAGATCTTCTGCCACACAGTGCGCTAGTGCGTAGTCAGCAGGCACCTCGAAAAGGTCTCGTGACTCCTCTCTAGTAACCCCATGTAGAACTTTCTGCCCGTTTGAATACAAGGACATAAACTTCTCGAACGTCATATCATCCTCCGGTGGCTTGAGGGTGCGAACTTGGTCATGGTTTCCAGCGTAAGGGGCCAACCTGTTGAAATGGACGACCCTTGGTTTCCCTCGGGGTGGCTTATGGATTCGGTACACAAGGTCGTTTATCCTTTTCACGATTTTATACGGGCCTTCCCACGAGTTCCGCATCTTTGGTGATAGTCCACGACGACGTTTGGGGTTGTACAGCCAAACCAGGTCATCAACCTTAAATCCTCCAGCGTCGGCCTTGATGTCATAGGTCTTCTTCATTTTATCGCTGGCACTCTGGATGTTCAACCGGACTCGTTCGTGGATGTCGTCCATTCTCTGCCGAAGTTTGCTGACGTAGTCCTCTCCCGCAGTGTCTTGTCCTGGCGGTATATCAAACTTCAGGTCACAAGGCAGTCGCAGTTCTCGGCCCATTATAATACTAGCAGGAGTTTGACCGGTTGACTCGTGTACTGCGGATCGATAGGCCATCAGGAACAAATGAAGATACTGGTCCCAGTCTCTTTGATGGTCAGAGACAACCTTGGACAAGTGGCGGTTGATGGTCCTGTTCATCCGTTCCACCATTCCATCGGACTGCGGATGTAGGGCCGTGGTTCTTGTCTTGCGGATGTTCAGCAGTAGACATATTTCTTGGAAAAGGTTGGATTCGAAATTTCTGCCTTGATCCGAGTGCAGCTCCATTGGAATACCGAATCGACATATCCACTCTTTCACCAAGACGTCGGCGACGGTGATGGCTTCCTGGTTGGGCAGGGCATAGGCTTCCGCCCACTTACTGAAGTAGTCCATTGCCACAAGGATGTATTTATTCCCGTGGTCGGATACGGGAAACGGGCCGGCGATGTCAATGGCGATTCTCTCGAACGGGCTGCCTACGTTGTACTGACGCATCGGGGCCTTGGGTCGTATTCGAGGTCCATTGCTAGCAGCGCATACAGCGCACTTTCTGCACCAGTCCTGGACGTCAGCTTGACAATTGGCCCAGTAAAACCGTTGCCTCACTTTCTGCAGGGTCTTCGTCACTCCCAGATGTCCTCCGGCGACTCCATCATGGATTTCCCGCAGCACTTCCTCTCTTCTGTTCCTGGGAACAATTATTTGGCGTCTGTCTTCCCCACCAATGTCGGCCTCCAACACCCGTTTCAGGATCCCATTGTCCAGAATAAGAGAGTTCCATTGTGCCCAATAGGACTTAACAGCCGGCGAGTAACCTGCGACTTCCTGCCATGATGGTCTTCGATTGCCCTTCTTCCAGCTGACGACTAAGCCAAGGTCGGGTCTCTCTCTTGGTCTTTCTGGATCTTGCTGTCATTCCAGTTGTCATCCATTGCCGCGGTTCTAAAAAGTGTTGCTTCTTTCTCTTCTGCTCGTCGGCAATGTGAGCAATCATCTGGACATGGTCTTCGCGACAAGGCATCTGCATTCTTATGGCTAGTTCCGGCTCGATGTTCGATCTCGAAATCGAATTCTTGGAGTCTCTCGATCCAACGTGCTACTTGACCCTCAGGATTTTTGAACTGTAAGAGCCATTTGAGAGCTGCATGGTCAGTTCTCAACAGGAATCTTCTTCCATACACGTACTTGTAGAAGTGTTCCACTCCTTTACAACAGCTAACAGCTCTCGCCTGGTGACACAGTAATTGCGCTCTGGTTTGCTAAGCGTCTTGCTGAAATAACCAATGACCTTCTCCTGTCCCTCCTGGATCTGAGATAGGACAGCTCAAGTCCCACGTTGCTGGCGTCCGTATCCAAAATGAATTTCCTTCGGGTAGGGGATAGCTCAGTACAGGTGCGTTGATCAAAGCTCCTTTCAGCTTCCTGAATGAGTCTTGACATTCTTCGGACCACTGGAACTTTGTTTGGCCCTCCGTGAGCCTGGTCAGTGGTTTAGCGATGTTGGCGAATCCCAGCACATATCGGCGATAGTATGTGCATAAACCAAGGAAACTTCGAAGTTGGTGAATGTCTTTTGGGATGGGCCAATCCTTAACAGCTTTGATCTTTTGGTCATCCACTGCTACTCCTTCCCCAGAGACAACGTGGCCGAGGTATCGTACTTCTTTTTGGAACAGATGGCATTTCTTAGGGCTCAGCTTCAATCCGGAGTTCCTCAGTCGCAGGAATACTTCCTCCAAGTTTCACGTGGTCCTCGAACGATCTGCCGACCACAATTATGTCGTCGAGATACACTAGACACGTGTTCCATGAGAGTCCCTTCAGCACTGTCTCCATCAATCTTTCGAATGTGGCGGAGCATTACAGAGCCGAATGGCATAACAGTGAACTGCCATAATCCTGAGCCGATGGTAAAGCAGTCTTTCTCGATCTTCCTGAGCCAGTTCTACTTGCCAATATCCACTCTTCAGATCAAGGGTCAGAAAATCGTGGAACCAGCCAACGTGTCTAGGGTGTCATCTATTCTCGGGAGAGGGTAACTGTCCTTCTTCGTGACATTATTAAGTTGGCGATAGTCTACACAAAAGCGTGTCGATCCATCCTTTTTCTTCACCAGTACGACTGGAGAGGACCAGGGACTGTCAGATGGTTCGATAACTCCTTCTTTTCCCATATCGCTGACTATTTTGTCAGCCTCTTCCTTCTTGGCAAGAGGAAGTCTTCTTGCTGATTGCCGGATCGGCCGAGCACCTCCAGTATCAATTTTGTGCTGGACCACATTAGTTCGACCCCCTTTTCCTTGTCCGGTATCGAAGATGTCTTGGTACTTTTTGACTAAATCTCTTAGTTTGGGCTGTTGAGCTGGTTTTATGTCTTTGGAAGAGATGGCAACTAATTTTTCTAGTTCTGTGGGCAAGTTGTTGGGTTGGCTAATCGTACCTCGTACGCTCCGGATCACAGATGAAACTGACGAGCAGTGCCCCAAAATTGTTCCTTTCTTCAAGGTCACTGGGAAATAATTGACATTCATGACCCTTACCGGCACAAATTTGTCAGCACGCAATCCCTCGTCCAATTTTCTCATCATGAAGTTTGGGCTCGAACATCACCACGTCTCCACTGCTCGCACTCCCGTCCAGGCGAGCCTCCAGAATGGTTTCAGCCCTCTCAGGTACGCTTACATCTTCAGCCAACAACACACGGATCAACCCCTCACTTCTCCCATGAAGCACCAGCTCTTCTCCGTTGACACGTAGGACGCCGTCTTTGAAATCCAATTCAAACCCTCTGGAATTCATGATGTCCATTCCGATGATTGCATCGTCTTCGATGTCCGCTACAAGTGCCTGATGTTTCACTTTAGTGCTGCCCAAAATTATTTCAATCGGTAGCTCGCCATATACAGTAGCTGGCTCCCCTGTTGCTGTGCGTAGCTTCCAAGTTGTCGGTTCACCCGTTCCGGTGTTCTGGCAAAGGAAGGCCCGAGAATTGTCCTAGTCGCACCTGTATCTAGCAGCATGGTGCAAGGCTCGTTATTGATGAGACCGTCTACGAAGACACCTTTGTTCTGTCGTTGAAGGATAGCGACATATGCGTTGTTAACCGGGGCTTGCCGGACACATGCCGACGATTGCCCCTTCTCGTCGACCTTTTTTAGTTTTCCTGCATCGGAGTCGATGAATGTTGGACATTTGCTACGCACATGTCCAATTTTGCCACAATTCCGGCCTCTTATCTGTCTTTTCTCAGGCAACACTTCCTTCATCACTTTTCTTATGGCAGCTTCCAAGTTAGCATGCTCCTGTGAGTCTTCCTCAATCGTTTGAACTTTACTTTGGCTTTTGCAGCATTGTTTTGCTGCTTCGAATTCCAAAGCGCGTGCCAGTGTGTCTACGAGATGTGTTGGACGAGCTAATATCAACGCTTGTCTGGTTTCTTGGTCACGGAGTCCATCCAGGAATGCTTGAACCGCTAGTCGCTCCATTACATTTTCTGGTGTGGCTGGATATGCGAGACGAACCAAGCGTGCAATGTCGGTTTCGAATTCTTGTAAGGATTCGCCCGATTTTTGGCAGCGATTTTTCAACTGGGAGTGGTATACGTGCTCCAAATGGGCGTGGCCATATCGTAATTCTAGATGTTTAATCAGCTGATCATAGTCCTCCTGTTCTTGGGCGGTGAGAGTTTGTAGAATATTTGTCGCTTCTCCACGTAATGCAAGTGTCAGTGCTACAGCTCTTTCCCCTGCATTCCATCCGTTTGCTTTGGCCGCTGCTTCAAACTGCCGGCGGTAATTTGCCCATGGAGTTTTTCCGTCGAACTGAGGCGGCTTCATGGAAAGCTTCCCTATTTCTGAAATGACCTTGACATCTTTTATACCCTCTTGAACTTTATCCACGTTCAAACTCAAGTCCAGCATTGCATTTTCGTTAACCATCTCTGTGGAGGACGCACTATTAATTTGTTTTTCCAGCTTACTGATCGTTTCCTTTATTTTGTCCATTTCTGCCTCGACCCCATCTTTGATTTTATCTACCTCCGTGTTCATTTGCTCCCTAATTTTATCTATCTCTGTCTCAACGGTTCCCATTCTTTCTTCTAGAAAATTAGCCACACCACACAATTCTTTTTTTAGGCCTTCTGTGTTTTCCAGGAACTTCTCTTCCAGGCTTCTTGAATTTTCTAGAAGCTTCTCTTCCAGATTTCTAGAATTTTCTTGAAGCTTCTCTTCCAGATTTCTAGAAAGCTTCTCTTCAGATTTATAGAATTTTCTTGAAGCTTCTCTTCCAGATTTCTAGAATTTTCTTGAAGCTTCTCTTCCAGATTTCTAGCATTTTCTTCCAAAGTCCTCGAATTTTGTTGCAGTTCTTCTTTCACGGATTTAGTAGTTTCTTCGAGTTTATTCATTACCAAACTTAAATCACCTCCGGGAACTTCGAATAAAAATGTTTCGGGGTCCTCACCTTCTTGTATAAGTCCTTCTGCAAGTCTTTCCTGGAGTACTTGCTTTTTACCTGTTGTTTCCAGTTCCCTTTCCTCCAATTCCTGTTTCAATTCCGCTACCTTCAAATCCGCAAGGCGCACTTTTCTTGAACACATTTTGTCTTTGACGAGGTATCAGTCTGTTTTACACGAAAAGTTATCAGTTTGTTAAAAATTCACTTCGCGAATTCTTTTCCACGGGCCACCAGTCTATTGTCTGTTTCACGCGAAGAGTGTATCAGTTTATATTCCCACGCACAATTGTCCACTTCGCGAAAACCGGGCCACTGTCTATTTTCTGTTTCACGCGAACAGCGTATCAGTTTATATTCCCACGCACAATTGTCCACTTCGCGAAAACCGGGCCACTGTCTATTTTGGGCGTACAGAAAGGTCTATCAATTTATTTTTCTGACTATCCACTCCACGATCACTTGTTTATTTTCAAAATCTCACTTCCGACACCAATTGTAACGTAAATAAACTTAACTTAGTTTAACTAATTTATTTAACACTTAATCTACAACTTAATTTATATTACTACGCCACTGAATAGCTCGATCATATGGGCTCGTTCAGACTGTTCTTGCCATCTGGAGGGCTACCTATTTATCTCCGTCACAGGATTCCCGATCTTTCGAATTCCGGCAGTTGGCGACGGCATGTTCCAATTGTTTCCAATATTGACCGTTGTTTTCCGCGGAAGAGCGACTGGATGGTTCTCGAATATCTCCGGGGATGATCTCATCGCTGTCGATGGCAACGTGTGAGGCGACAGGTCCGGCCTAGGTTCGTTACAATATTCATTCAAAATAAAATGGGTTATGTGTTTTCAATAGACAATTTTTCTTGATTCTGTATAAAAAGGTCAATTCAAATATATCGGATCTCTGACTTGTGCTCCTGCTTAATATTTATACTGTTGATTCTGTTTGCATAAAAGCCATCATTTTAATTACTTGTTATTTGATTATTGTTACTTGATACTTGATAATTGTTGATTGGAGCTGCATAGATCCACTATACTTGCTTCATGTTCTTTTTTAACAAATAATGAACATGTACCCGCAATTTCGAGGTTATAACTTTGAAGTGGCAGGTTATAATAGCCCGACGTGTTCGCCCCTCCCAAGGGTATAAGACCTGTTGTAATTTTTAGGTTAAACTTTGAAGTGGTGAGTCATGGGCCTGTGACGTGGGTGCCACTTTCCAGTGGTGGAAAAGTTAATAATTCAGTTCCACTGGGCACTTTATGATGGCAGGAGCTTTAGAGTCGTATATTTTCACTTTCTGACACTTTGAAGTTATATTCTCCAAAAGCCGCCATATTTACAGGAATATGCTGGGTTGCCATTATTAGAGAAATGATCGAAATATTCAATAAAGATTTATTTGTCGTCAGCACTGCATCAAACGTAGTAATGTATTACGTAAGTATTTGTTTCAACTAACCAAGATTGATAAAACAATGTTTAAGGGAATTAAGTACATAATTTCAGAGGCGAGTCATTTCCAAAATTGTAATGTTTTCCTTAAATGAAGAGTATTCAGAAGGCGCATGCTCACAATCGAGCTACAACACCCATATTTCACATAAAACTTTCAATTGTTTCAATTTTATTCCGATCAGAAAAATCTAAATTTAATATACTTACTTACGAGTTTGTATGTTTATATGTTATATATTTTTATAGTTGATCGAGTATTAGAAATGAATCAGGCAAAATGGAAGAATGACGAACATTTATCATAAAAATATGTTGCTGAACAGAGATCGAGCTACATATTATTTACACAAACGCAGTCAGTTGTTCAACGTGTCTAGTGTCGGCCTCTACATTTCCACGTTTTATCCAGGTGACCACAACGTGGTTGGAATGTGGCTATCTGAGATCCAGGAATGTAGATCGGAACGTAGCAGCCACCAAAAAAGCTTTCCCCATTTTGGTAGCCGCCGCGTGATAGAACCGTGTATATTACGTGGCAGTGGT
Organism: Gonioctena quinquepunctata; assembly: GCA_018342105.1. NCBI lineage: Eukaryota > Metazoa > Arthropoda > Insecta > Coleoptera > Chrysomelidae > Gonioctena > Gonioctena quinquepunctata. The sequence continues at coordinate 616,089 of JAFIRS010000364.1, read as the reverse complement.
TATGATCAAACACCTCAAAGTTTTCCAGAATTGTGGCCGCTACGTTCCGTCCACTAAAAATGCTACTTGGGTGGTGTGATGTGTGTCTGGGCAGAGGCAGCTATATATGGTGAACAACCGCAAGAAAATGTTTATGCAGTAGTCGAAAGTGTCATCCACATAAAATTTCTTTATCAAAAAAATCTGTTTTTAGTTTGTACAACAAATGAAAGTGTTTAATACTAATCATTTATTATTTAATGGGCCACATATGTTCAAAATGGCAGGTAGATTTTGTTAACGAGTTTGAAAAAAGTATGTGAAAAAGAAAGCTTCTAAACTCGACCTTCTAGAAAGTTTGGAGGTCAAAGTTGAACAAAAAGTCAGAATACTTGCTTGGATCAGTTTAAATAATTATTATTTTTTTAATTTGTTTCACCGAAGATTAAACAGTAGAAGTGGGTGTCTTTCAATAATAATAATAATAATCCTTATTTAAATATAATGATTATTACATAATCATTCCATAAAATTACATTAAAATGAAATGAAATAAAATGAATGATCAACATCTGCCGTTATTAAAACAATATTTTAGAACAGTTGTATAGATACCTAATAAAGGTTGAGGGTTACTTTTCATTGATGTACCCCAGAAGATTTGAATTAAACGAACGCAGTGTTTCTTCGACATGAGTGGGAAGATTGTTGTACCTATTGGATCAACCTTTTGTGAAACGAAATGTTTTTTTTGAAATTGGTTCTATTTACATGAAAGTTTAAACTTCCTCGCGTCTGATGATTGTGAACTTGATTATTGAATTTGATGAATATTGAATGAATGTGGTTTTTTGTGGAGGAACAACGTTTCTTGACATGTTTTTTGGGTGACCTTCCACAGTCTGAAAATGAAAATATAATCAGGAAAACCTATACAAGTGTAGAAAGGGCAAACTGATTAGTTCACCCCGCTAAGTTACTGCGTTCACCAAATTATATTTCCTATAGAAAAATGATTCGATTTGTCAGTAACTTTTCGTTCCCTGAATATGCCTATAAAAAAATAGTAAAAATTCAAAAGATACTTCTCTATATAGTTTTTGATTGACGTTTCGGGGACTATATCTGCCCCGTTCTCAAAATCTTCTAAATCTCCTTTAATTGTTCGAATAATTTGGATTTTTTCTTGCAGAGTCTTTTTCGCTTTTTCAACTGACGGATGTCAATTGAGATCTGCCAAAAAAGTTTGAGAGTGACGTATTGCTCATTTGATATATGGGGTGTTGTTCAGATCAGTTTATTAGCATTCTACCATATCTCACTTCCTCTCTGAGTAGAGGTAACCATGTATGATCCATTTCAACAGAATTTGTTGAAAAGCAGTTGTTATTGGAAAGAAGAATACCGGCCGTTTCTTTCAATTTTCTCCTCTCTTGATGTGGTTCTTTCATCAAGATTTTTGTCCTATTCCATTCAATCGTCAAAATGATTACATTCTATGAAAAGATGGAATTATATACAAAGTGATAATCAACTAACCAGAACTTTCGAAATTAATTTATATTATATAACAATAAATAGTTAAAATAGAAAAACATATTATTTAATAGTTACTAGTTGAAGTAAGCTAGTAAGTAAGTATTTTGGAAGTAATCGAAAATTAAGTAGGTAGTAATTAGTAAATTTCAGCAACAAAAAATTGAAAAATAAAAACTTTTAAACAAAAAATCAAACCGACGAAAAAATCAACTGAAAAGCAAAAATAAAATAAACCTTCCTAGTCTGAATGATAAATGAGCTCCTTAACTAATGTGAGTAACTGATTTTGAGTCGGCGCCAAACAAACTAGCAATTGAATTAGGTAAAGCGTAAAATGATGCACGGAGATGCACGGCTGCGTTTTGATTACTTCTTTCAAAGTAATATAATGATTTTTTTGACATGTTTTTGGGTAACCTTCCACAGTCTGAAAGTGAAAATATAATTAGGAAAATCTATACAAGTGTAGAAAGGGCAAACTAATTAGTTCACCCCGATAAGTTATTGCGTTCACCAAAATATATTTCCTATAGAAAAATGATTCAATTAGTCAATAACTTGCCGTTTTCTGAATTTGCCTATCAAAAATTTTTTTTTTAAATGCAAAAGATACTTTCCTATATAGTTTTTGCTTGACGTTTCGGGGACTATATCTGCCCCCGTTCTCAAAATCTTCTAAATCTCCTTTAGTTGTTTGATAATTTGGATTTTTTCTCGCAGTCTTTTTCGATTTTTCAACTGACGGATGTCAATTGAGATCTGCCAAAAAAGTTTGAGAGTGACGTATTGCTCATTTGATATATGGGGTGTTGTTCAGATCAGTTTATTAGCATTCTACCATATCTCACTTCCTCTCATGTATGATCCATTTCAACAGAATTTGTTGAAAAGCAGTTGTTATTGGAAAGAAGAATACCGGCCGTTTCTTTCAATTTTCTCCTCTCTTGATGTGGTTCTTTCATCAAAGGTTATTTGTCGATTTCTGATGTAACTCTGATGTTCATTTTGGCGCACTTCCAATGGTCTTGACGTTTCACCTATATAACTATCACAGTTTTTGGTACTTTCTTCTGCGTTTCTTGGTTTTGTTTGTGTTAGTATAGATCTCAGTGTGTTTGTTGTTCTAAATGATGTTCTCACATCATACCTATGTCCAATTCGTTTGATCTTTTCAGATAATCCGTGGACATAAGGTATTATGTTGGTTGTGAAATGTGTAGATGGTGGGAGTACTCCTGTTGGTTGTGTTAATTGGTTGTTTGATGGATTTTTGTTTTCAATGTCAGTGATTGTTTTTTTCACAAACTGATCCGGATATGCATTTTCCTTGAGAACAGATTTTATGAGGTTTATTTCTTCCTGTAGATTCTGGTTGGAATTGCAAACTGTTTGGGCTCGATTATAGAGACATTTAACTATGCCTTTTTTCACACTGGCATGATGGTTTGAGTTGTAGTGTAGGTATCGATTGGTATGCGTCTTCTTTCTGTGTACGGATGTTCCCATTCGGGACGATGATTTTTGGATCATGACATCTAAAAAGGGAAGTTGGTTGTTTTGTTCTGATTCTAACGTGAACTTGATCGTCGGTTCTTGACCGTTTATATGATCCAAGAAAATGTTTAATTCTTCTTCACCTCGATTCCAGATAGCGAACACATCATCCACGTATCTTCACCGTATTTTCGGACCATTGTGGAATGTTTCAACGAAGGTTTCTCCAAAGTATTCCATGAATATGTCACTTAAAATGGGTGACATAAAAAAACCCATCGCCATACCAAACTCTTGTTGATAAAATTCGTTCTTGAATTGGAAATATGTTTTTTCTGTGCATAGTTTGAGTAATTCTATGATGGCACTGATATCCAGTTTTGTTCTTGTCTTCAGTGATGTGTCATTTTCTAATCTTTCTTTCACGATTTCTAGAGTTTCATTAATAGGGAATAGGGACATTAGCAAACAAACTTTCGACATCAAAACTTACTAGGAGATCTCCATCTTGAATTTGTAATTCATTCAATTCCTCCAGAAAGTGAGGGGTATTCCTTATAAAACTATTTCCATTTCCAGATAGTGGTTTCAGAATGTTGAGTAGCGAGTTTTTTTTAAGGAGATCCAATGGAACTTACAATAGGGCGTAGAGGATGAGATGGTTTGTGTATTTTTGGTAATCCGTAAAAAAGTGGGGGTTTGCTGTGGTGTGATACTAGGTCTCTGCGTTCTGTTTTCGTGAGTATGTTTCTGTGTTCAGCTAAAGTTTGGTATATTTTGCTTTCTATTGATGGGGTTGATTTTTGTTCAGTTATTTGTATACTTTGTTTACTGATATGGTAGTGTCTTGATTGAGTGAGTGATATGTGGTGTTTGATGATCCTATTATCTCGAGATCTGCATAGAAAAGTAAGACTACTGTGGGAACTTGAAAATTTCTTGTATAGATTTTCCATATTCTTGGAATCCCTAACACATTGCGGCCCATACCATACTTGTATATATTATACTGATTATATTTTCATTTTCAGACTGTGGAAGGTTACCCAAAAAACATGTCAAGAGAAGTGAATTTGATGAATTGATCAAAATAAGTAGGTAATTGTCCTTTTAATATTTTACAAACAAAAATCATTGAACGTTAATATAGTCGTGTTTTTAATGGAATCCAGTCCATAACATCTAGCATCATTTCAATGCTTGCTTATTTGATGTGATTTTCGAATGATATCTAGTACATTTCTAAAGATGTAACAAAAGTTCGGAAAACTCTTTTTTAATGTTCAAAAATGACAAAAGTGACTGCAGACTGTTTATCGAAGCCATTTTTTGATAAATACGAACTTTTTCCAAATCAGTGATTTACATGAATAGTAGTAACAATTAGGCCAAAAAAATATGCTCATATTTGAAACCAAGAAAAAGTAGTCCATTCAATTCTCATTGATTTGAGAAAAAATCCTAAATTATCCTTCAAATCTAATACAGTCTTCATAAACAACAATTATACAAATGTTCGAACAGATTTAGGCAGACGAAATTTAATTGTTCGCCAATACAAAAGGAAACAACACCGAAAATTTTAAAAAGTTGATGAAGCCAGTAGAGTAGTGCCTTGGACTCAATTACCAAGAAATTATCCGACTCTCCAGAATATACCTTCCAAGCCCAGGGTGTCATCAAAAACTGGTAACTATATTTTTGCTTAGATGCAAAAAAAAAGTTTAATATTAACTTTCAGACCGTTTCTTATTATCAGACCCACCAAAAAAATATATTAGTGAAAATCCCTTCTAAATCTTCCAATGTTCTCCTTTCCCAGATAGTTTACTGGAATTTATTTTTGAACAAAAATAGGAATAGTTACATTTGAAGTAAAAGCATTAATGTCCGCCTATGGTCGGCATATTCAATATAATGTTTTATCAGGGGTGGATGGTGAACCCCATCCTCATCCAACTAAGAATGGATATACTATACACGTGGGAAATAATAGGGCACTGTGAAAAGTATATTTTTTCGTTTTTTTTAATAACTTGCCATATTTCAGATTGTCATATTTGTTTTTATTCGCCTGCATTACCTTTCCAAGTATTCTAAATAATATCATGATACCATGTCTGACAAAAGGTGTTTTTTAATCATATTTCAAAAAATTTGATTGTGGGAAATGATCAAATTTGGTTATTGAATGTAGTTTTAGAAAAAAAAATATAAATATAATTTTTTTTGAAATTAATTAAGTTAATTAAGTTAGAGAGAAACCTAAATCTGGAAACAACTCGTCCATTGCGGATCCAGAAGTATCCTTTTTAGAGATTCAGCATGCTCCTCAGATTCAAAGATAATATCAACCAAACACAAACAAAGGTTATCTATGCTATCTCTAAACATTTAATCTATCCGCTGTAAAAGTGACCAATTACTTGTATTCATTGATGATCAGAAATCCCCTGAATTTATTTTAGTAACAGAGCACTGCTTCATGTCATATTTCTAATTACACAATAGCTTCCAAATTTTGCAGAACAACACTGAACAATGGAGGAACTATGATTTTGATCAAAAATGAACTAGCAGGCACATTCATTTTCGAAAATGTTACCACTTTAAATCTATTTGTCGAACATTCCTTCGAATTTTCACTAGTGTATAATAAGAGTAACAATTTATATTCATTATGTACATATCGAGCTCGAAATTCAGATATAAACTTATGTTTTTTAAACTTTGAAGCTATTCTTACAAAAGTATCTACATCTGATGAGGTGATAGTTGCAGGGGATTTTAATGTACCTAAACTTTTACGTTTTTTATTTATTTTTATATTTATAAGTAATGCTTTGTCAATAAGTTATTAACTTGGATAATAAGGGATATTTTTGATTGATTGATTGAAATAATTATAATTTTTTATTGGGGTTCAAAGTAACGATCACCTTACACCAGATAATGTAACTTATAGAAACAAAAGCTGTGATTTTATCACTTTGGGTTTTTATCGCATTCGATAAAATAGAAAATGTGTAGAAAAAATTGAAAAAGGAAATTTGTTTCTATTAGGTTATTGGAAACAAGTTATGATGTCATAACCTTCTAGGAACGGATTTGTTTTCTCTAAAAGACAGACAAGAAAAAATAATGTTTTACACATTTTCAATTTTGAATGCGAAAAACCCAAAATTATAAAATGACAGCTTTTGTTGCTAAGTGCAGAGGATACTCTTTTGTCCATTTCCAGTGAATAACTCACTGCAGCAGATTCAGATTTACTTGAACTCTAATAACTTAAACTTAATGCTGACAAAACAAAGGGAATGATCCTCACAACCTCATACAGATATAAAAACATCAACCTCAATTATCATAGTATAAGTATTGCTAATAGCCAAATTGAACATGTCACCTAGTTCAAATATCTAGTATTCATGTTGGATAATAACTTATAATTTCGAGCTCACTTTGACTATATGTCCAAAAAAATTGCAAAAAAATTATACTTCTTTTCAAGAATATCCCAAAGATTGTCAACGCACTCAAGAATAACAGTATACAACTCTATAATACAACCAAACTTATACTATTGTGCAAGTATCTTGTACAAATTTGATGCAAATGAAGAATTATTATTAAAAAAAAATCGTGGAATGCGTATTATCCTTAGGTGTAATCGTCTCGCCAATATATCCCTGATGCTTGAAACATTACAATGGTTGACTGTAAAGCAACCACTCTAGCTGTCATCAATGAAAAGTTTTTACAAAATATTTAATAATTACCTATCTGCATATTTCAATGAATACATCAAATACAATTCTACAATACATGATCATTATACAAGAGAAAACAATAATCTCCACTTACCAAGACAGAATATGCCCTCTTGCATGAAATCACTCTTCTATAAAGTTCAATAAATTACCAACCTCCATCAAAGAATCGAAATCATTGAATGACTTCAAAAATATCTTAATTTTATATATTAAAACTGATACTGACTAAATATTATACTGTGAAATGAATGTATCTGTCATATGTTATTTAATCACTATGGTTTGTTTTAAATTCTTAATTTTTTATTTCTTAATTTAAATTTTTGTTATTTCAATAATTGATATGTAATGAAAAGGGAAACATTCTCAATTGAATATTGATAGAAAGATTTTTCTGTGAATTGAAAAATCCACGATTAAAATGAAGTTATTTTTTGTGAATGTCTAACAATATTTAATTGAGAATGTTTTCCTTTTCAACATGAATACCCCACAAGAGGTTATCTTGACGATGGAAGATAGTGACTAAAGTTTATCTTTCAGTCGCAGATGATTCCACATCTGATTTTATGAACATCCTGTTTATATTTTCAACAAATCTCTGCCTCATTCATCTTTATGAGTCCTTAATTAAGACTGGAATAGAAAATCAAATAACTATCTGAATGAAAATGCAAATTTTCAATTTCAGATTTTTTCTTTTGAGTTAGGATCTTTTCAGAATATCTATCAGATGTAGTTCAATGTCCAGCGTGGCTTTAGCCGGGAAAGTAGTTGTTTTCTGTTAGACATTCACAAAAAAAAACTTCATTTTAATCGTGGATTTTTCAATTCACAGAAAAATATTTCTATCAATATTCACTTGAGAATGTTTCCCTTTTCAACATGAATACCCCACAAGAGGTTATCTTGACGATGGAAGATAGTGACTAAGGTTTATCTTTCAGTCGCAGATGATTCCACATCTGATTTTATGAACATCCTGTTTATATTTTCAACAATTCAATGATATGTAATGTACATTCATGTAGGTATGTACATATTCCTTGTATAAAAATACTCTAGAAGTTGCTGTAGTCGCTTATTATTATACTATTATTATAATTGATTCATATAACTCTGAAGTTATTTATACTTTATTTATTTTTTTTTGTTTGTCTTAAGCTTAAAGGAATAATTATTGTATTATATTAGGATGTATCATACCAATAAATATTTCATTCATTCATTCATTTGAATTAGACGAGATAAATATTGAGTGATCGTAATTTTCCGACAAAGAAATGTTGTCTTCATATGTACCTATGTAATGACTTTCATAGAAATACATTTCTATGTACTAACCCCGTGTTCCAATGGTTCTCGATAATAATAATGAACAACTTTAATAATACCGGCCTATCTTAACATTTACTGCTTTCGATTTTTCAGTTGATTTACAGTGCCATAGAAATGAAGACACCTAACCTTAGAAATTACAAAGCCTGCAAAAGTTAATTATAAACGCATATTTCTTAGGCCATATCAAATTTTAGAACAAATGTATTACATTTCGTCAGGCCAGTATTATATTGTTCTACATCCAATTTTACTAGTTTGGAGAAACAGAGGTTTAAAGTTTGAACTTGAAAGTTTTAAAAATGACAAATTATGTTTTTATCCTCAATACTTGTATGTATGCTCTGGAATCTGACTTTTCAGATAAAAAATACTTTAATGGAGATAGCCATTGTCGAATTGATTATTTTGCAGATATTCGTTTTGGACATAGAACAAATGGTCAGTTTTGTGAAAACATGTTTACATTCTGAGGATATAGAACAGTATATTGACATAAAGAACAATCTAATATTAGGAAATAAGTAATTTGCAAAATGGATAGTAATATGAAAAATAAATATGAAAAGAAATTAATAACCAAATTTATTCATTCACATAGTAATTCAAATAAAAATAATACTGCAGCTTTTTCACAAAAATTGGTGATTACTCCACTCCATTGAAATACCCAGGTCTCTTTGGAAATATAACTTGCTTTACTTCTCAGGTTTTTTAGTGGACACCTGTTTTTTTTCCAACTCGCAGGTCTAGATGTGCAACATGCGTTTTTTTCTTTGATTTTCCAGAAGTGGACGATAATGTTTCTTTCCCCGAATTCGTCGAGGACAATTAAATCATTTGTTTATAAAATTCCCTCTTTTTCAGGAATTTGAGTCATAATTTCTTTGATATCTTTTTTCTTTTTGTTCGAATGAACAGGGTAGGAGTTAACACCTTGCAGATCTAGAGGAAAATGTGAGTCTCCTTCTATTCGATTTTTTTTCTTTGTGGCTAATTCAACTTTTTGTATTCACCTTCAAAACATTCCCTAAAGGAAATGTTCCACATGCAATCTTTATCATATAGAATATGTTCAACTTTAGTGTATGGAACAACATCGTATTGAAAAGTATTCGAAACTAGTTCGAAATTTTTATAGTCTTGCTGTCTCATTTGGAGAACTTTGAATTTCAATTTCCATGTTGTCGGCAGTTTCAGGAAAATCCTTATCAAAGTCAGGGGACTCCAGATTTCCAAATGTCTTATGTGTCGTTCAATGCAACTATGTGCCGAATCTAATTCCTGGTACTGTGCCATATCCCGGTTTGCTGAATGTTTGCTCTATAACTTTCAAATTTTTCGAATCAGGTGAGTTCAGGAAATGTTGTAAAGCAAACGACATCATTTTCTATTCTGTGGGACACAGCTGTCAGACCACAATATAATTCTCTTTAATTTTCGATTATCATTAACAACACTCTTCAAAATTCTTATTAATGCATTTGCTAGATGCACTCCACTCCTTCCACAAATCATTTCATACCTATTGCATTGTACACCATTTTCGTCTTGTCTAGATGGGCAGTTAAATTGTAGCAGGTCAACTTACTCCTGTAGAAAAAATTACTTATGTTTGCTTTTGGTAGGGAAAACATATTCTGCATATCAAATGTTATCGCCCCCACGGTTTCATCATTGACATGAGCCATTCTATCACGATCTCGTTCCGCCTTTCCTATATTTGTCCTTCTCATATGCTCTTCCTTGGCTCTAATTTCTTGCTGAGTTGGATTTTGTATTACATTGAAAATTGTATACCAGTCATTTTCAACCAATCAGATGCTTTATTTCGACATTGTTACTATGGTTACCAGCAAATTTTCTGAAAATGTTTCATCCACATTAGCATATAGACGTAAAATTAATAAGTGGAAATTTCTCGGCACATGATAGCTATCATATAATTAAACAATAATAATATTGAAATAACATCCACTTTCATGTATGAAAACAATCAATTTTATATGAAAATTTATCTGATATTATATATTTTATTTTACTAGAGCACGGGGAAAATAAATAAATATCTTCCCCAATACTAACGTATCCACTTTAATTTTTAGTCAATATTAACATTTCAAATTTTAATTTATATTATATTTTTTTTTATAGGAACGGAGAAAATCAGAAAAAAATCTCCCCCAAAACTCCCATTACACACAGCCTTCTATTTATTTGTGAATAACGTCAAAATAAATATTTACTTAATGTTTTCTATTTAAATATAATTCCGGTATGAAATTTTCTTACCGAATTCCCCACGTGTTTGAATTAATTGCGGGAAATTTGTCTCGTACATTAATTTTTAAAGAAAATGTCCGGCAATAATTCATGCTCTAGGGAGATTATAAGTGAAAGTTTGGCACTTATCACATAGATCCTTCTTGGGTTTGAAGAAACTGATATTGAACTCTGTGTTAAAGATCATTCTGTGAGTGCATAATTGAACAGGTTTTTCAATAACTGTTTTATATAAATCATACATTCTCTGTAGGTTCAGATTTTTCTCCAAATAAGTCTTAGTGGAATTTGCTCGACAATAATGTTATTCTACGGCAGGAAAAGATGATATATGTTTCCTCACAATGTCCTTGGAATATTTGTATTGGATCTTGGACATTTTTGAAATGATAGTAAATTCGTTGTTTACTGATATTCAGAGTATTGGGGAAAAATTCCTGGCAAACTCTAATTTTCACACCCGACACAAAAGAAATATTGGTAGGAAAATGATTTTTTGCTCACATCGTTTTTGTTCTTATTCTCATGGCTAGATGTCTTTTCACATGTTTTGCATAGAAGTGATTTTTTTTGTCATCCTTGAGACTCGAAAACGTTCTATTTATGTTATTTCTTTCCTCTTCTGCGATTTTCGTATTGCACTTGAAGTTACAAGCCCGACTTTTGCAAGACGCCTTTTTGACACATTTTTCCGGTACTAAATTTCCTTTTCTCTTGATATGTTCCTGTCCATGTTGTCTTCTGATATTTTGTTTCCAACTGTTTGTTCAGCCTCTTCCCCGTGCTTTTTTTCCTCAACTCCATTTTCGTTGATATATCCATCATTCTGAACATTTTCCTTATCCTCCTCAAAATCGAGTAGTGTTACATCTTTTTCTTGTTCTTGAACTACTTTGGTGACTTCTTCGCCCACTTCATCAATGTCTGTGATTTCCAAAATTATTCTATTTGATTGGGATAATTTGGTGGGACTAATTCTACCTTGTAATGTACTGAAATATTTTTTTAATAGTATCATTATTATCGTATCGTAACTGCTATTACCTTGATAAAGACAGCTTGTTTTTTCGTGTTATCACTCCAGCTATCCGTTATGATTTGAGACAGTGAACTGTAAAAAAATCAATATGAGTTCAATCCCTATTTATGATAACCATCAGAACTTACTCCCAGACATCACTCGAACAAGAAGGAGGTTTTTCAGGAGGGGGAGAACTATTCACACTGGTTTTTTCATTATTTGCATAGCTGAATCTGTATTGCAGGTCATAAAATGAATCAGTGGATAGAAACAATTGAGGTTAGGAATGTCAGCTTAAATGTTTTCACTTTCATACGTACATTTCAGTATTTTCCAACTCTCCCTCAACAATTATTCCACAGTATTTTTCACCACTTTCCATTTTCAGTAGTAATATCCCTAGGACATTGATAACATCTCGGGCTGGTTTAAATACTGTATTGTTAAACGGGTCAATCATAATATTATAGTCATTATACTACTTTTCTTGCGAAAGTTTGCACGAAACGTTCCACATTGTCTTCACCGTTGCTTCTTTAAATTCGATCCCGTCTTTCTTTCTCATATTGACCGCCCAATCTTTTAGTATTAACGCCAATTCTTCTAAGTTTCTATGTTCATTTGATTCATATTCTCGTTCGCAGCAAAATTCCATAATTATTCCCAAAATACATTTGTTGCTGTAGGTTATATTCCTTATTTTCTTTGATTAGCGCATTTATACTTTGAACATTCGCATTGCCAAAACGTGACATTTTGAAATTTATTTGGAATAAAGTTGGCAAACTCAATCGTGTTGTCATAGTGATTGACAATTGCACTGAATGCAATTATTAGTGTAATGTTGACATGATTGGGTGAAATTGTTTCATATGACACAAAATGACAAAATTTGAATGGTTGTTAGAACTGTCAAAAAAAATTCTCAATAATTGATATGTAGTGTACATTCATGTAGGTATGTACATATTCCTTGTATGAAAGTACTTCAGAAGTTGCTGTAGTCGCTTATTATTATACTATTATTATGATAATTGATTCATATAACTCTGAAATTATTTATACTTTATTTATTTTTATTTGTTAGTCTTAAGTTTAAAGAAATAATTAATGTATTATATTAGGATGTATCATACCAATAAATATTTCATTCATTCATTTAAGTTACAGGAGATAAATATTGGGTTATCGTAATTTTCCTACAAAGAAATTTTGTGTCCATATGTACCTATTTAATGACTTACATAAAAATACATTTCTATGAACTAACCCCATGTTCCAATGGATCTTGATAATAATAAATGAACAACTTCAATAATACCGGCTCTTCTCAACATTTACTGCTTTCAATTTAGTTAATTTACAGTGCCATAGAAATTGCAACTAACCTTAGCAAACTGAAAGGGTCAAAAACACATTACTCATAACCTCCAAAAACACGTGGGAAACAATTGAGGACGCAAGTGGATGGTGTTATGTAACAGAATTAAAGTTTTGAGTAAATTAATTTCAAAGATTTATTAATGTATTTTTTCCATTCAGAACTTGCTTAGCAACGGTGAGTCCAACTCGTTATCAAATATCATACAATTTCATTAACGATTCATTAATGTAAAAGATGGGTAGGTACATGATATCTTATTCATGCCAAAAATCAGGTTTTTAAGGTTTGTAACGGCTACTCTCGTCTTCAATTCCTTTCGTTCATTCAATTATCAGTTCCATTTTTTCTGGGTATTAATTTGTCTTCTTCCAATAACAACTTTCAAAGGCGAATGATTCCAACGTAATATACGATATTAAAATGGCGAGTTCAATTTTCGATGAAATTTACAAATATAGTTTAATTAGAGTACTTCCAATATTCAAAATGAAATTCATGAAATTTCAAACACCAATACATATTTGATACCAATATAGATCTTATTTGTATATTGTGGCATTTGTTGGTTCGTAAAATATTGCATCCTCTCTCTCTGATCACCCAACAGACAAAATAATGAAATATACTGGATGTAGGGGATTTCCTGAATCAGTTTCCAAATATACTGGAGGATAAGACATTTTTTTTTTAGTTGACATTTGAACTTGAATGTTATATGTCTGTTATGTTAGTGCCTGCTGAATATGGCAAAACACCTTGCCGAAATGTATTGTCCTTTTTTGAAAATAAAAATAAATGCCTCTTATCGTGGAGACATCAATTTTCTATTCAATAGATAGGTAATTTTAATCTCTACTCTTCTCAGGTACTCTGTAAACTTGAATGAAGAAGAAATAATCTTAAGAACCCAAATTTGTAACATTTGTAAACATATTTTTAACCGACGAAACCAAAAAGGAGGAGGTTCTCTAGTCGACGCTTATATTTTTTTTTATGAAGTTGGTCCCATTTGAATTTAATAGATGGAATCCACCTCTTAGGGTAGCAAAATTAAGGATATTGATCACTAACCCTCTGAATTCTGGTCCGTTAACCGATTCTATCAGGCATAACTTTGTACTTGGTTCTTCGATTTGGATGATTCGTTTTTTATTAGATAGGGTGTACCTCATAGTTGATCATATTTTGATTTCGAATGGAATTATCCACCCTTACGGGTAGAAAATAGGGAATAATAGATTTTTCACTTGTGAACATTGGCATACATATGTAGTTGACAATGACAGATCGCTAATGTCATTATTTGTGATCTCCTACATCCGTCACAATCATTATATTCTGTAAGAGGATGGAATGATATACAAAGTAATGAAATAAACCAAACAGAAAAACAAAAATAATTTATATTACAACAAATAGTAAAAGTAGATAATCTTATTATTTAACTGGTAATAGTTGAAATAACGTGGGTAACTAAGTATTTTGGAAGTAATAAAAAAACAAGTAGGTAGTAATTAGTAGATTTCAGCCACAAAAAATTGAAAAATAAAAACTTTTTAACAAAAAATTACACCGACGAAATACGGAACAGAAAAGTAAAAAATAAAGTAAACCTTCTTAGTCTCAATAACTAAGCTCCTAAATTAATGTAAGTAAATAATTCTGAGTCGGCGCCAAACAAACAAGCAAATAAATTAGATAGGGCGTATAGAGTTGCGCGGTGACATTTTGATAATTTTTTTGAAGTAATTTGATGATCTTCGTTGATTGTTCGTTTGGCGCCGACTCAAAATTAGTTACTTACATTAGTTCAGGAGCTTAGTTATTGAGACTAAGAAGGCTTACTTCATTTTTTACTTTTCAGTTCCGTGATTCGTCGGTTTAATTTTTTTTTTTAAGTTTTTATCACCGATTTAATAGAGAAACAGCTGAGGTGTTCACTATGGCATTTTTTCGAATGGCTCTGATATTTCATGCAAAGGCTTACTATAATCCGATAAATATAGAAACTGTAGAGTTCTTAGATTCACACCGTTTGCTCCTGGATAGGAAATTAGAACTATCACTATTGGTGATTACAAACAGCACTAGCAAAAGACACTTGCATAAAACAGTATCTTGGATCCTATCCGGATCTTCAAGATTCAAGACAAACACAAGAATCTCAAATCAAAAGCATTATGTCAAGAGTTAATTATAAACGCATATTTCTTAGGCCATATCCGACTTTAGAACAAATGTATTACATTTGTATTTAATGCTAAGTTTTTTCAGTGCCCTCAATCGCCAATGTATCACTTTGCCCCGACGATACACAAATAATTATTGTATTGATTTGTTGAAAATATAAACAGGATGTTCATAAAATCAGATGTGGAATCATCTGCGACTGAAAGATAAACTTTAGTCACCATCTTCTATCGTCAAGATAACCTCTTGTGGGGTATTCATGTTGAAAAGGGAAACATTCTCAATTGATAGAAAGATTTTTCTGTGAATTGAAAAATCCACGATTAAAATGAAGTTATTTTTTGTGAATGTCTAACAGAAAACAACTACTTCCCCGGCTAAAGCCACGCTGGACATTGAACTACATCTGATAGATATTCTGAAGAGGCCCTAACTCAAAAGAAAAAATCTGAAATTGAAAATTTGCATTTTCATTCAGATAGTTATTTGATTTTCTATTCCAGTCTTAATTAAGAACTCATAAAGATGAATGAGGCAAAGAAGAATGTTTTCCAAAAGAGAGTACTCACCAGAAATCATTCGTAACATTAACGCAGGAGAGACATCGCATTCACTAGGTCTTCAATACATTTTCGTTTTCTGTTAGACATTCACAAAAAATAACTTCATTTTAATCGTGGATTTTTCAATTCACAGAAAAATCTTTCTATCAATATTCAATTGAGAATGTTTCCCTTTTCAACATAATTATTGTAGTTATAAAAGCATTATAACAATATGCACTGGACTGCAACAATATAATTATGTCGTCAAATACCTAGTTGAAGATTTGTACTTGACTTCAATAATAATTCCATTCATTCATTACGTGTAGTTTATCGAAGAAACATCACAGCTATAAATCAAACTAGATCAGTAAATCGAGCAGAGCATCGGTTTGAAACCAAACACCAACGACGGCACAACTCGAAATACCCGAATAAAACCCAATTAAAACAACATCGCTCGGGACACATGTCAAAATTAATAACGAGCCTATTAAACGTTACACAACAATCGCCCGAATCGAAAACAAAAATAATTCGACA